>VWZN01010536.1:144910-176625 GCA_013396955.1 Regulus satrapa | reverse complement strand
GACTTACAAATTAATACTTACATGATCATCAGCTTAATGGAGAACAGGTGATAGGCAAGGCAGTTTCAGTAAATAGGTGTGAATTCAACTTGCTGCTTAAAAATTATTTCTTAGTTTAGACAGGAAAGTTGTCAATGAGGCAGGAATGAAAGTTAGGATCTTCTATCCTGTTTTCATAGAACCACGGATTGGTCTGGATTGAAATGGACCTTAAAACTCATCTAGTTCCAAAATCTGTGTGCCATGGGCACAGACACCTGCCAGGTTCCTCAGAGCCTGAACCTCGCCTTGAGCACTTTGAAAAATTAATCCACAACTTTTCCGAGCAACCTATTCCAGTGCCTCACCACCCACATAGCATGGAATTTCTTCCTAGCAGCTAATTTAAAACTACCTTCCTTCAGCTTAAAGCCCTTTCCCCTTGTTCTACCATTCTATACACCCTTGTGCAAAGTCCCTCTTGAGTTTTTTAGGATTGAATTTAAAAATTAAATAAAAATCTTAAATTTTATAAACTTAAATACTCAAATTTAGGTCTAGGGGTCTGAAATTAAATTATTTTTTATGTAACTGCATGTTAGACATACTGAAAAACTAACACAATTTTTGTTTGGGCTAGTATTTGAAGTTTTGGTAAATAACTTTACCTACTGGCTTTGTATATTTACTCAATTTACTCCTGAAGCTACAAAATACACTTATATTAGTGGATATGACTGCATATTCTTTTGGAGAAGGCTCACAGAACAGAGAATTATAAAACTATGCACATCCCAGCTGCTGCATATTCTCTGGGTACTGTTGGTTGTCCTTGTTCATGTCAAGTAGCTCTGCGTACACACATCATCCCTGTAATTTTCATCACATTAATGAGATTCATTAGCTGTTCAAGAGGAAAAGACATGTCAGGTGTTGTAGAGAAGAAGTAGATTAACTTTGTGGTTTTATTTGAAATAGTGAAATAGTGTCCTGCAAAATTCCCTGTGAAGATGTGTCGGGTGTGTGTACACAAAGTAAATACTAGTGGTGGGTGACTAAAGGCAGAACTTCCACAGCTGGGCACACACTTTCCCTTTTGATTCCAAATAATACAGCTTGGAGCAGTTCCTGTCCTTTTAGGATAGCCAAGTGTCTGGGATTTGATAGCTATGAATGAGTAAAATTCCCAAAATCTCAATAAAGGAAGTGCTCACATTAGCAGCTCTGTGTGGTGGCGGGAGGAGAGAGAGAAAAAAGAAAGGAAGTAGGTTACAGTATTTCATAATGTAATTACAAAAGGTGATTTGAATTTGATTGTCTGCAAGAAGTGCTGATAAGAGTGAATCTCTGTGCACTTGGAGATCTGAATGCTGAGGCCAGATCAGGTCTCTGCAGACTTGTGTGGAAAAGCATAGCTATTTCATGACCTCCTTCTCTCTCCCATTAGGCTCTTGCCTTGTAAAAGCAGGACGGACTTTGAAATGCATTTTAAAAATGCAGGAATTACAATGTATTTTTCAGGTATGTCTGAACAGAAAAAACCCCCAAAAATTCTGTTCCTTTTTTGTGATAAGAGATTTGGAAAACAAAAAAAGGAAAAAAAGAAAAACCAAACAAAAACCCCAACCACTTAGAGAATCCCTTTAATTAAAGCAGAGTGAAAGTATATGCATGAGCTCTATTCAAATTTTGTTCTCATATAAGCAGCATAGCAAGATCCTGTTTTGCCTCAATAGCAGGAAAAAGAAAAAAAAGTCTTGAAAGGCAGAAGAACAAGCTGTTGTATTATGTAAAAGAAAAAATTCCTAATTTCTTGCTGGAAACTCTGGTTTTAATTCTTTGATATAAACTTAATTGCATTTGTCTATAGGAACAGTTTGTAATGAGTTGTGGCTTCTGAATAGGCTTTTCCTGCTTTTTGTTTTCCTTTTCTTTTTTATTTCCAGCAGTATTTCTAGTATGTCAGCAACAACCTGAAGTTGTACAAAACCAAATCACTTCAAGGTCTTCTATACAATCAGAGTGTGTTGGGTCTTTCACACATACCCTGAGTAATGGCCTTGTCAACATGCTCTCCTACTTCAACCCATGTTTACTTTAAACTCTTTGGATGCTCTTGCCTGACGCTAATTGCCTGATCTCAATTATGAAACAAGTTTCTAGAAATCTGACTGATAAATTATTTGCTCCTTATTCCATCCCTCTTCTTTGTATTCCTTATCTGTCCTTAACACTTCTGATTCCAGTTTTTCTTAATTATAGAAATACCTGGTATGGCAGCTACTCTAAACTCACATGTTCTTATTAATTTTTAATAGTAAAAGGAAGGGAAATAAGTTAATTCATTCTATCTGAAAGGTTTTGTGAGACCCGGAGCTCGAAACGGAAAAATTTAAAAAGCGAGGTTTGGGGTTTGTGGGGCTCTTGCTCACAGAGTGTGTATATAGAATAGGTGAGGGCCGTTTGTAGGAGACACTAGAGTCATATATGAAATTGTTTCTGGATCAACAGCTTAAATCTGCTCCTGATAAAAAGCCAGACTTATACCTGCTCAGAGCATGAACCTATATAGAAGGAAGGAATCCGATGCTAGATATGTGTTTCTGATGAATGCTGTACAAAAAATTTTGTAGCTCTTGCAGGGAAGAGCTCTTTACTTGCCAAGTAGAGAAATGTGGTGTTTGTGGCTGACTTGGAAGGGTTTGTGATTCAAACTTCAGTTTATTCATATCTGGTTTTATTGTATTTCATACCTGTGGAATACAGTACATCCTCAGGCATTTGCAGCCACCTGTTACTAAACTTAACTGTTGACCCACTCCATATCATCCTTCCATTGTTTCTTTGGTATTAATCTTAAGATTAAATATCTTTGATTTTAACAGTTTCAGCTCTGTGTTTGCTGCTTTCTCTTTCCTTCCCATTTATATTGCAGCATTCCTTTGGGCTGATCTGATTGTCTGCATGAAATTCCTCTGTATCCTGGGATGTTTTGATAAGATGCTTTAAAAAAAAAAAAAACCCAAACCCAAAACACATCATTCTCCTAGTTGGTGGAGTTGCTGTGTGCAGGAATTATCATTTTCTTGTGAAATGCTGGTGCTCCTGCTTGCTTTAGGTACTACTGCTTTCTTCTTGGTTAGTGACTAGACCAGGAAATTTTTCGTCTGCTTTGCTAATCATGTTAAACAGCTTTGTATGAAAAGTTGTAAATATTTCTGTGTACACCCTGTAGTAAAAATCAATGTTTGCAGTAAATTACATTGCATGAGATTACATTTTAAATTAAGCATGTGGTTCCTCAGTGTTGATATTAGAGCCACTTTAACCTGCTGCACTTAAAGCTTGCTCAGCAATACAACCTATATTTGATTGTTTTGCCTGCCATTGAAAACCTGGAAAATCTACCCTTATAAGCATTTTTTCCATTAAAAATAGTTTAGAGCTTAAATGGTGCAAAAAACTTGCTACTGCATAGCAAAGCAGAAAAGGATGGAAAAAATACAACAGATACTGATAACATCACTCAAGGAAGTATCAGTAGATCTGACTGGAATGCTACTAGAATGTATCATCCAAAGAATTCTTTTGTGCAGAGGATACTGGGTAAAATATTGGTAACTAAAATGTTTATCTCCCACAAGTACATTTTGCAATGCATATCAGAAGTTTGTATGAGAATTTAATATTTTTCTTGGCAACAGCTTTATACTAGTGAAATTGAAAATGTAGGGAGATATAAAAAATGCTGCTTCAGGAACAATTTTTTTTTTTTTTTTTTTTATTAGACCACATGAAATGTGTATCAGTTGCATGAAGAACTTGAGAATTCCTAAAATATATCTGAGAGAAGAAAAAGCACTTTTGACACAGTTAGTAAATGTGAAGTTAATAGAGTAGTTAATATATTTTTCATTTGAATGCTATATATGTCTAAGCAAAAATTTGAAAAGTGACAGATATAATTCTAATCTAATCTTTAGTTCTTATAATGCCACCTCTATATGGCAGACACTTTGTGTACTGTTATATTTAATGAGAGAGAAGCAGGCCATCTTGCCATATAATCCTTTTTTTTTTTCTTTTTCTTTGACCAACTCAATAACACGCACTTTATATGTAATTTTACTTTTAAACCTATTGATGCCTTAAACATGTGCAAATACTGAATAACTTTATGAGAGGAAAGCACAGGTGTGTGTTTTACAAAGACGTCCCAACAGCGTGGTCTTACACCAGTGTCTGAAATAGTGTGATTGGTTGAAATGCATTTATTCAGCCAATAAGACCACTCGGTTTGGGATTTTTTTTTTTTTGGTTAGGTTTTTTTAGGCAAATTTTCAATTTTAGAGGTTTTCTGGTTAGCTTTTTTTTGTTTGTTTGTTTGGTTTTTTTTGGTTTTTTTTTAAGGGGGGGAGGAGGGTGGGGTGGTTTGTGTGTGTGAGGGAGAAACTTTTGTAGGTGAAACATACCCCAAGCATGTAGTCTTTCTATGTAGTCTGACTATGTTTTGATTTCATTGATCAAGTTTTATTTGCAGAAAAAGGTAAAAAAAGCAAATGTAGCAATGAATATATTCAGAAATCAAATGTCTTATAGTTTCTCACAGGGATCTAAAGCTGGAACCAAGTACAGGAGATGTGGTCATATAGTTTCCAACTCTGTATACAGAAAAACTTCAAAGGCTATCAAAGAAAGATTCTTATGGGCAACAAAAATTAGATAAAATGAAATGAGACATGGTTGTACTATTGGAAATTTAGTTTCGCTAAAACTTATAGAATGACTGTTTTTGGAGGAGTATTATGGAGCCTTATTTTAAGATATCTCTTTAATGCATCTCCTACATAATGATGGGGTTTTTTCAGATTCATAGGCTAATGCAACAGGGTAACCCTACAGTGAAAGGCTGTACTTTTGATGTTCTGCAGGTAATTAGATATTGCACTTTAGCTCATTACTTCATAGGTGATAAATTTCTTTGGGGAAAAAATGCTTTTACAGAGTTTGACAAGTTTAATTAATCGATTAAAACTTTGACTCTTGGATGAATTTGCAAGAAACATCATCCTTTTTCAAGGGCAGCTCAGCTGCCACCCTCTATCACCACATAAAAATGGTACTAAAGAGCACAGAAAATACTAATTTCACAAAGGAAAAAAGTACTTGGACATCTAGAGTTGAGGCACTGTGTGGTTTGCTGAACATGGAGCAGAGGAAAATGATGTCTTGCTGCTGTCCATATAAAGTGGCAACAGGTCATTGGTACTCAAAGCAAAATAAATTCCTGCAGTCAGATGCCATCACTTTTCCTCTGGGAATGCTATTATTGAATCTCAAAATCAAGGAAAAGGATATTAGTGTTGTACTTAGAATGCAAATGTGCGTATTCAGAAGGCAAAGCAAGGCTTTAGGCTTCTTTATGTGTTTGCATTCTGAAGTGTTTTAAAGCAGTGTATTTTTTTTTTTCCTCTTTTGCCTCACTTAAGGTACAAAATAGCTTTAAGAAGCAGCCATTTGTCATTCTTGGTTTTTCTTTCTAGTTGCATATGTTCATTTAAGTTTTTAGACTGCTGTTCAAATTCTGCTCTGAAGGTAGAATTCCATTTTTTTTTCTCGATTTTTCTTCACTACTATACGTGGTGTTTCTAATATCTGCCTTTAATTTTTTTTCTCTTTTTACAAGTTTGTAAGTCAGAGGAAAATAATTAATGGTGTTTTGTGTCAGCTATGACGTGATAACACTGAAAGCCAATGGGCACCACTTTGAATCACTAAAAATGCGACCACATCTCAGTGTACTTTGCATTGTGAAACACTCAGAAATAAGATAGCAATAATGCAATTTCTGGATGAGAATATTCAGCAGCTAGGCATCAAGGTTTGTCCACAAATAGAATAAAGAAATAGTGATAATTTTTCCCATTTATTTCAGGGACTTTCCTAACTTTGCACAGCAGTGTCTAATTAAAGAATCCAGTTCTTGAGACCTGCCTCAACTGCAGTCATCTTTATTTCTTCTTTTCAGTTTTATAATTTCTTTTTGCTTATAATCATCATTCTCAACAGGAATAACTATAATCCTTAATAGAAATGAATGCTGTTACTTTTATTGCTACACAACTCTAATTTATTCCAAGACAATATAATTCCCACTGGAAAATGAGTTAGCAGTTAATAAGAAAAAAAAAATAATAATAAAATCTCTAATTGTATAATTAAATACTTTGATCTCATAAGCATAGTGAAGACTGAAATTTCAGGGGGAAAAAATAAACAGCTAGCAAACTTTTGTCCCACAATCAAATTGCCTTACTAACAGTAGGCATGAAAAAACCAAAACTGCAGAGTGGAAGGTGTCCATTAATTTAATGTATATGTTTTATCAAGTAGCTTTGTCTATTTACAGGTTAAATCAAATGAAAGCTCATCCAAGAGCCAAATTACCATAGTTTTTTTTTCACTTCTTGGTCCCAGCACAATGGATTTGGTGTGTACAGATCAAGGCGAAATGTGTCAGTCCATTATGCAAAGCTTCCATCGTGAAACTTAATGCACCAACCTACTTACTGACCAGAGCACTGCGACCCAAATGGATTACTGCATTTGGAAATTGCTGGTTACTTGCTGAAATGATATACAAAATGAACAGGGAATCACTTGGTGGTTGAGGAGTACCTAACGTGTGACTGTCACAAACTGTTTTCTAGCAGGACACAGTCCTATCGGTCCGCCAGTGTTGAGTGTGCGGGCACAAATGCCCGTGCAAGCAGTGGGGTTTGGCATGTCATTTGCTGATGTATAAGGAAGTGTTTCCATTGTATGTGGGGCAGTACTGCCATGGATGTAGGGCAGCAGCAGCAGATCAGTGTCTACCCCAAGGACACTTGCTGCTCTTGAAAAGGGGTACAACAGATGAGTTCCTGCAACGATTTATTCTATTTTTAATTCACGAAAGGCCATTTGCTCCAATTTGTGTAAAGAGTGTTCAACAGCAATATTATTACTTGCATGCACCTCAAAGCAAAATATTTTCTTAGAGCCCTGGGTGTTCACTTTTAATATTGCTAAAAATATTTATCACTTCTTTTCCAGTGTCCTTCTGCATTAGCTGTATTTTGGAAGAAAGGGTAACCCAGGCAACCCAACACTCTAGCCCTTAGGCAGCCTGCAGGCAGTCAGCCTTTACAGAATGATAGTAATAATAAAAGACCCCTCACAGTGCTAGCAGCAAATTCAACAGCATTTTTGACAGGTGAAAGTCTGTACCTCTGAGGTAAAGCAGAGGGGAAAATAGGCAGCATGACTAAGTGCTATTTCTGTTAGATTTATAACAGTGCCTTGGAGATTTAATAAAGCAAGATTTTTAGAAGATTTTGGAAACAGACTGAGCCATATAAGAATGGTGTCCTGAGATGAAGGGCCAGGGCAAGAACTGCAGGAAAAGAAAATTCTTCGTGCTCTGCAGCAGCCACAAAAGTCTGAGGACAGCAGTCCCTTCCCACTGGCTTAACTTAGTGGTGGGAGAGGCTGACTTGGTTGTGCAGAGCCTATTTGCAATCCTTGTTCTCTCACACCATGTAAAGCTCCATGTCTGGAGCAGACTGTGAACAGGATAAGAGGTCCTCAGCTGGCTGAGGCAGACAATCCCTCATCAGCAGGAAAACCCCACTAGTTTAGACATCAAGACTTTCCTGGACAAATTCATATCCACTGAATGAAAGGTTTTAATGCTGTATGAAGGAGGGCATCTATTTTTTCTAATTTGCTTTCTCTTACTAGTTTAAGAAATATTTTACTTGAAGCAATGGTGAGGAGTTATTTCCAAAGAGGGATAAAACTCTTCTTTGCTTTTGGCAACAACTGATCTGGAGCCAGGGAGAGAGAGACAGTGGAGTGTAAGAGGCCAGGGGAGCAGGAGCTTCATGTGAATGGACCTAACATGCAGGACAGTGTGAGGAGCAGCCCCTCAGTCCACAGAGGACATGACAGATTTGTTCAGACCACAGAGGCCTAGGCAGGGTTTGCTAAAACTTGGAAAAAGTACATTTATAAAAATTGCCTGTCCTATTTGGTGAGTTCTCCCTTCTTAAAATGGTAATTATTCTGATTAAAAGCTCACCAGCCCCTTGTATACTGCTTTTATTTTATAAGCCTTCAGACCTATTTTGATTAGATTGGTTCAGTCTGAGAAAGACTCTGTAACTCAAAGCTTTTCCCACCTGGGGATCTGGTCTCTTACCAGGCAGTAGCACAATGTACAAGGTTTAGAATTGCAGAAGTGTACAGCTGTTCACAAGGTGAGGGTTTTGTCTTCCTTTGGGCTGGGTATACTTCTTCCAGCCTTACTGTGTACCATCCATTCTATACAGTTGACTTGAGAATTGTGGTTGGAACCCTGTGATTACAGGAAAAACTAAAAATGCTTTATTTTTGAGAGAGACATGAGACTGCACAACTGTGGATTGGATGCCTTGACCTTAAGTAACTGAGTGATTTTTAAGAGCTTCATAACTTGTCACACCGTGGGATTCCTGTGTTGGAAGTGGCTATTCACTTTCTTCCCTTAGGTTTGCTGATGCCACTAATTATATATGGTAAGTTAATAGAGGAATAATAGAAATTTTCCTGGCTGTTGGGGGTTTTAAATTTTATTTCAACTGTTACCAAATTGTGCTCAGGATTTTCAGTTATTTCTTTTGTTAAGCTAAAGAGTAGAATAGTTTGTTTGGGACAGCAAGATGAATACCTAATAAAAGGTAATGAGTTGCAACTATCCTGTATCCCAAACAAGCAAGCAAAAAATTAAAATGCTTGATTAGGATCATTATTTTCAGTGAATGGGGCAGATTACCTCAGTGAGGAGATTCTGCTATATGTGATCTATTTTAACCCATCTGTAGAGGCTGAGGCCTTATCAAGATGGACCTATCCTATGGACCTATGATTATTTGTTATTTGGATTTCCATATTTCTTTTTGGTTCTGACCTTCCCTTTCACAGGAAAACCTTACATCTAAGGTATAATCTACATTTTGCTCCTCTTCCTGCTTCTGGAGGATTAGTCTTCATACTACTTCTAAGAATGTTCATAGTACAGAGGTGCTAGCATGAGTGAGGATGTCATCACATGCATGTGCAAAGGGAAAAGATAAGGAGATCTTCAGGTGTAAAATTAAGTTTAAAGTTTTTAATGTTCTTCTTGGTTGTATGTGTATTTGGGTAAAGATAAGTTTTTCTTAGTGGTGTAGCACTCATGCCTGGACAGGACTCTGGGATCATTTCTTATGGAATCTGGCAAAGCATAGAGCTGTTCAGACCCTTTAGTGGGTATATCCATTGGCTGCTCTAATCACAGTCTTTTATTATAATTGAAACATTCCATGGCTCAAATGAAGTAAAGCAGTTGCATCAGGCACATTGTGGGATTTTTAGGGTATATGTTTTCCACTGCAAGAGATCTTTTTTTAACTTCTTCAGCTAAATGTATAGCAGGTATAAATGGGGTTGTAACTTAATAGTCTAACTTATATTAAATGATTATTCTTCCTGTGGTTTTTGATAGATAAACTAAATGTATGACAGTTGTATAAGTGTAATATTGTTCAGCAATGACAGATTTTTCTGCTTGCCTCATGCTTGGTTTGTTGAGAAGCAGAAGCTTTGAAGCAACTTCAGATTCCTGATTGATAAAGATCAAATAATGTACTAAAATAGGTATGAAAACTGACAGAGAATGTGTGAGTGTCATGAATTTCAACCCACCCCCTTCCTGCTTTAAATTGATCTACATGATGAACAAATGTAAGTTATTAAAAATCTGTGTGTGAGAATTTGTGTGTGTAAAAAAAGAGAATGAAGTAACAGCAACTTCAGCTACAAATCACAGCAGATCACACACCAAATCTGCATAGAAACAGGATTTTTTTCCACTTAGAAAATATTATATTATTCATTCTTCCTGTGTACAAGGCTTTTTGGAATATGTGATTTCTTAAATAATTATTTTAGTATGCTGTGTGTAGACCTGCAGTTAAACAAGAAATAACTAAAATATTGATTTGGCTAATAAAGCTAGCTAGGCTCTTTTACTTCCACTAGCTTATTGGCACTTTGAGTGTTTGAATCTCCTATCTGATAATCCTTTTCTGGCCATATTTTGCAATTTGTTATAGCCAAGTAAGTTCTTTAGGTCTCCTCTTTCCAAAAGGTGAATCTAATAGAACAATATCAAGTACTCACAGAAGTGAAGATCTACTTGTTCAGCCTGGAGGACTAGCCACGTTCATGCAGTAGACACATATAAATGAAGATAATAGCAGTCAGGGGCTCTATAAAGTACTAACTATAAGACACTGTAACAGGACTGTGAAATGTATTAGACAGTTAGTGATTTTACAGAGTTTAAAATTATATGAAGCGAGGATTTTCAAATGTCACTTGTCTGAAGAGTTCATTACTGTAGCAGAAGAGATGATTTAATACTTCTCTTTAATAAAAATAATCCTTAATAAAAATACCTTGGATCATTTTTTCTTGTCTCTTAGTTAAACTACTCTTCTACATAAGCACCCGAATGAGGGAAACTGTAATCAGTCTTTTCAAGAATGTTAGCATTATCTAGTGCTTTCCTTATGTATGCTACTGAATAGTTAAACTGAGTGTACAATTTTAGGAATACTGCTTTTAGGAAATGAAATGATTGTCATAATTTACTAAAGGAAGAAAAAAAGAACTCTGAATATTAACTTGATCCCAGATTGTTTGCCACTGCTCCTGAGCTCATCACAGACTTGTTTTCAAGGGAGGGACCAGAATTGAAACCAACTGTTCCAGAGTCTGATGGCAACTATCTCAATTTTTTTTCTTAGTGAATGTTAATTAGCAGGTATATTCACAAACTATATCTTTACAGACTGCTATTTTATATCACATAACAATGCACTTATGATATTATTTCAAGCTGCAAGTCTGTGAGCATCCCTTTCCTTGCCACTGTGGAAGGGGGGGTTCCATTTTCACTTTTGATTATCTACTCACTTTACCTGTGCAGTCACCTACGTAAGAACCATCATAGCCCAAAAAAGGAGGTAGATAAAACTTTTTTAAAGAGCTGACGATGTTTTTTTTAGGTGACAGGTGTATGGCTGAAGCCACCTTACTTTTATTTTGTGTGCTTTCTGCTCTTTTGTAACTGTGAGTAGCAGAATTTACCAAGCAATTACTGGATTCCTATCTTGCCTCCATGTCTCAAAGAACAGATATTATTTATTTGATTTCCCTATTTTAAATTAATACTGCTTGGAATAAGGATATGCAGACATGCCATAAAATACCATAAATTATGGATAATTTGATATAAATTATTCATCATTAGCAACTTATTTAAATCTGATACTTAAGAAATCAAATCTATCATTGTAGAAAATCAAGAAATTATACATTCCTATAGAATTTATTGTGCATATGTAGATGTGTTGAGGCCAACAGTGTTATAATTTTAATTACACCATTAATGAAGAAATTATTTTAGTTGCTCCTGCATGAAGAAATCATGGTACAAACCAAATCATACATGCAGGGCTGTTGTGTTTGTGCTGGTATTACACCGTCTTCTCTCATATATATCAATGCTGAGAGAAGACTAAAAAGAAGCAAATGGTTTTGGAGGGATGGATACTTCATTGAGAAGTAACAGCTGTAGAAAGAATGGTAAAAGCAGGTGCCACATTAGGTCCTTTTGGGTATAAAAGGTAGAGATGAGAAATAATTGCATTATCATTCAGTCTGAAGCTGCTATTCCTATATTTTCAGCCAACACCTAGACAAAAGTTAGGTATGTGAGCTTTGCCCAAGAAAATTCTGTGAAAAATATACATATTGTATACAAGTTCTTTAAAGTGGACTTAACTATGCAGTAGTTTAAGCAGACAAGTGGTTGAAACTTTCTTCAAGTAAGGTTGCATGAAATACTTGGTCATGGTGAATGTGTAAGTAATTCCAACATCTAGATTTTGTGACTGATAATTCAGTGTGCTTTTTTATTTCATCAGATGACAGAATCACAGAATGAAAGAGACTTTAAGGGACAAATTTGTTCCAAGCCCCCTGCCATGAACAGTGTTTCCACTAGACCAGGTTGCTCAGAGCTCCACCTAACTTGGCCTTCAGCGCTGCCAGGGATGAGGAGTTCACAGTCTCTGGGCAGTGTTGGATCATTCATACAGTGAGACAACCACCTGCTGCAGGAATAACACATATTTCTGTACCCATGTGTACTCATCTTTTGTTCCTTTTTTTCTTTTTTTTTTTTTTGAGTTTTTAATTTTGTTCTTTAGTCTTTGAGCCACTCTTGTCAAACACCTACAATATTAGGATCTGTTGTATATCTAACTGGGAATCTTAGGGCCAGCGGGAATATGAAAGTGGCAGCAATTCATCTTGTTATCAATTTAGTTATATGTTTGTGACAGTAGCTAAAACATTGAAACTGTAGAAGATTCCTGAAAATCATTGTCTCACCAAAGTCTGTTCCCAGAAAAATAGATTAATATAAAACTGTTTCTAGAGAATATGTGTTAACACTTCAATTTTAAATTGCATGAATTTCAAGTGGGATTCAGCTTGGTTCTTTTTAGGATCTGGTATTATTGAGTAACAGCTTGAGTAGTTGATTGGGATCTGTTGTTAAGAAGTGAACAAATGGAATAGCTACAGAGTATATGTGCTATAAAAGAGGATTGGGAATTAAAATAATCTTGATAAAAATTATTAAAATATCTGTAAAATAATAGAATAAGATTCAGCTAATAAGAATGAACAGTGTACTGTATTTGTACTTACATTATATTTTTTCTCAGTTCGATTGCTTCATTTCAAGGGTCTCTTTGCAGGTCCCTGGTCACTTTTTAACCTGGTTGATGGGATCCCCTTCTCCTTAGGAGTATAAATTTAGGGCAAGCATGGTTGGGGTGTTTGATTCCTCTTTAGTATTTTCATTCACTTCTTTATCTTTATTGCTGTTGCTACCCGGGAGGTTTTTCCAAGGGTGGGCTGTGGGAGCACTCTGACAGGCAGTGCCACATGTGCAGAAATGCCAGATCACTGTATGGAGGAGCACTACTTGTGTCTCACGAGAAAAAAATTTCACTTCTGTTCAGTACTTCTAAACTGAAAGAGTCTTGTGCCAGATTTAGATTCTGCACCTATGCACACCAGAGAACACACAGAGTCCCAGAATAGGCAGGTTGGAAGTGGGTGGGGGGAATTACCTTATCCAACCTCCCTGCCCAAGCAGGGACAGCCCAGAGCACACAGCACAGGATTGCACCCAGGAACTTCTGGGGTATCTTCAGTGGGGGTGCTCCATACCATCTCTGGAAAATCTGTTCCAGTTCTCAGTCACTACACAGGAAAGAAGCATTCCTCATGTTCAGCTGGAACTTCCTCTGCCTCTGTTTTTCCTGTTGTCTCTTGGCCCATTTCTGGGTATCATTGAGTGGAACCTGGTCCCTGCTCTGACACTGGCAGACAGGGATGAGGTCTAACAAGAAATACCAATTTTAAAAACTCACTATTGGAAATGCTGTACTAAAGTCTTCTTTGTAGAGGGTTCCCTGATACGGAGTTTGTAGCACTTTAAATATTCCTCCTTGCTCCTCAGTACTTACAAGGGTGGAAGAAAATAACTTTCCCTTTTTTTTTTATTTTAAGCAAGAGGTAAGGAGTGTAATAGGTTTACACTGAACCCCAAAATATCCATATTAAACATGAGGAATGGTTGGGGTGTTTTACTACCGGTTTGAGGATGTTGAAATGCTGCCACTATATGAGAATTTTAAGAAAAAGTTATGGTTGCCTCTTTCAAGAATAGGCTAGGCAGAGTTGCTCATTTCTTAAAGCAGAGAGACCAACTAGAATAGTCAACAAGTTTTCAGTGTTCCTCTTACACCTTTATTTATGGCCTGATGTTCTGGTTTAAATTAGAGATGTAAAGAATATGTTGGTTGTAGTTAAAGCCTATCATTCATCCTTAATTCTGCATCATGGTCAATGAGATTTTCCACTGGAAATATATTAAAAAAAATTATATATATGTATATATATATAATGTGTGTGTGCGCCTATATAAATTTTTCCTTCTGTGTTTGCATTATGAAGGACCACAAGAAGTAGCATAGTGAAGTGGAAACATAATTCCCCTTTCTGAATTCACTAATATAGGAGATAGTAATGTTTAGTACAACTAATGTCGTCCTAAAAAGCTTGAACTGGCTTTATAACAATTTGAAAACCAAGGTGGTTTTGGTTTGGAATAATAAAATCCTTAAAGACATTAATAGTGCAACAATGAACTAAAGAGGGAGTTTTGACAATGTTAAAATCTATGATTTGGCTGTGGTAAAAGAATGCATTTTAAGAATACTAAATGGAAAGAGAAAATCCCTGCCTGCTATTTCAGTTTGGTACAAAGATTGAACTTCTTGTTCCAACCTACTGTTTTCAAAGAGCAGCTAGTCCAACTATGATCCAGTTTTCTGTTGCCAACAGAACTGTGTTAAACTGACAATATCATAATTTTTGATGGGAGTTTGGCTGCTTTGACTACATTTTGCCAGGGACAGCACTGCTTGAATGTCTCCTAGTGTGACTCCTAATCAAAATGAATGGTTTGTGCATCCTTTATGTGGATAGTTTGACAGAATTATACTGAAGGTATCCCAGTTCTGTTTGCAAATAAAACAGCAGCTGATTCTCAACATACTCCTTTAGCTAGCATGTCTCCTCCTGAAATCTTCTGGTGTATGGCAAAGTCATATTGCCATGCACTGAAATTTATCTAGCTAATTTGTCGAGCTACTTTTACCTGGGGAAGTAACATCCATATCCTCAGGTTCGACCCCATGCTTTTGTCAGGGTAGATTAATTTAAATAGTGCTATATTATTTTATGTCATTGGCATGTGTTGCCTATAATATCTTTTGGTTTTGTCATTCAGCCAGTTTTCCTTTATTGCTTTGTAATTTTCTGTTGTGTGTTATTGTTTGCCATGGATATTATTTCCTTTTCCCAAACTCTTGAGTAGTTACAGTGACATGATTGCATACATCTGGGTTTGGATTATGGAAAATTGGTGCATAGCTGGGGGTTTACTTCTCAGTAAAGCCAGAGAAGTGTTAAAGAAAAGCATAAGTTTTGTTAAAGGAAGAATTTCCTTTGATTTTATAATTATCTATTTTACATTATAAATTTCAAGTCACTATAAGCAGAAGAATTGCCAAACAATCATTAAAGTCATTGACAAAAGGATATCAGCCTTGTGACACCAAATCAGCTCCTGATAAACACAGGGTCACACAGCAGATGAACCTTGGAATGCTGAGCTACTGCCTGGTTTGTGATTGTATAGCTGCTTAGCTTCTTGGTGAGTGTCAGCAAGAGACATTATTATATGTCTTTTAAATATGGAAAGAGATTATATAATTTACTTTCCTTTGTCTGTTTGCACAGAGACTCCTTCAGAGAAATATATTTGGAAAGCATGACTTCCCTTTACAGAAGGTACTTAGGCTCTTTCTTAATTATCATATCAATCTACATTTTTTATTTAGGCATTCCTCATTCTTGGATCTTCCCTAAACCTATTAAAAATTTCTGTGTTTGCCATCAAAGCAATTTAAGTGAGAAGATCCTGATAGAGGAACTTAGTAGATTGGATATTTTGTCACCAAATTTTTAAAGACCTTAGGCAAATAATAATTAGACATTAGCCAACCTTGTCAGTTTATTCTACAAAACTTTGTACTCATATTTTAATTTCAAAAAGTTCCTCAAACACATTCTTTAAAAAAAGATAAAATTTAGCATACAGTGTTCTTGATAAATTCAAATATGAGAAAATTCTTCAGCTTTCTCACTGTGTTCTATTTTATCTGCTTATTTTTATATTTTTTCTTTTAAATATCATTTATTTGCCCTCTGTAGCAACACTGCTTTCTTGAGAAAAATGGTTGCTTACTAATTTTCACATCTTCTTCAAATCACTTCTCAATCTCTTTGGGCTAGCCTGGTGTTGACATTTAAGCTTTCAACGTTTATAATCCTCTCTATTGCTTGATTTAGGCATAACTGCACCTTTTGCATAACTGCAAAATAACCTTTTTACTTCCTAAAGCTTTTTTACATGGAGTTTTAGAGAGAGTGTCTCTTATTGTTCTCATAAACCTTTTGGACAGGTGAAATGCATTTCCATTGGGCCTCCAGCACAGTGTCTATAAATATACTCTGTTTTGTGTCTGAATATTTTCGTATTTTAGATGGCTTTTTATCTTTTGAAGACACTTGGGGGTTTTGTACTTTTTAAAAAAAAATTAAGCTGCATTACAGTTTATTTTCTGTCTCTGTGCTCCTGTCATCTGTGTATGATTTTGATATCAATATGAATACACATGCAGTATCAGGCACAGAAATTAATCACAAAATTATTGTTGAACTTGCCTAATATGCTGCAATTTCCTCTAATTTCTCTGAACAAAAGTTCATATCAGGTTAGTTACCACTTTCCTCACAAATTTCCTATACCCTGTTCTTTAAGATAGGAATTTCTTCTCAGCTATGTTAGTTTTTTTGAGCTTTTAGTTTATTTGGGGTTTTCTTTGGTATTCAATGCATTTCTGATTCCTTTTGAAAACAGTTATTTTTCTGTCTGAGTTCAAATTACTTTAAATGCTTGTTTGATCTGCTAATGATTTCCATGTGTTCTGCTGTTACTGCCATCACTCTTAGAAGTTTTACGAGTGTTTGGAAAGATCTTGCACAACAGGGAATGATCAAAACTCAAAGTCATGCCATGAGAAATAGCACAACATAGTAGAAATGTGCCAAATTGCCCAGAAGCAATTTGGAAGGCTGGCAAACAGGGTCGCCTGCTGGTTTGTGAACAGCGCAGGCAATTTGCCACTCAACTCTCCCCTATTTGCTTCAATAAATTGTAGGGTACTTAGTACCCTACGATCTGTTATCTATCTGTCTGTACTTCTCTGCACTGTTGGTGTCTGACAGTGGCTCTGCTTCATGTTGTTTGTGTCTGTCTTTCACTCTCAGCTTGATGGAAAACCTTTTAAAAAGAGGTGTATGGCATTTGGGGCACTCAGATCAAGAGTTTGTACATCATAGGGCACCTATGCAGTCTAATCTAAAAAATATAATAGAAAGGAATAATAAAAAAAAAGAAGCTAGAGTATCTAAGATATAGTTCAGCAACAGTAGATGAAAATAAAACAACAATAAGTTCTCATGATGAAACTATGAAGAGTGTTCAAGCAATAATTGAACAACCAACAGTCTCATAAATAAGGTCTTATACAATGGGAACCACATCTGTGCAATACAAAGACTATTTACCAGTGTTGGACAATCATTATCCTCACTAGGATGCTAGAATGGCAACTTTTAAATAGAAGAGCAACAGTTTGGGGTTCTGAAAGGAAAAATAGAAGAAAGGAGAATAGAAGTTGTTAACATGATGGGTAAGTAGAAAGAAAAAAAGAAAGAAATCCTGAGCTGTTTTTGTTTTTTTTTTTAACTTTATTTTATAATTGTTATGCTTTTCCCATTATTTCCCTTTTCTATTGGTGTTGTCTGCGTTTAGCACAGACCTTGCACCAAAACAGACTGACACTTCTTCTTACAGAGTACTGAAAGGGAATGGCATTCCTAGAGGAACAGATTATTCTGAGGAAGTATTTTAAAATTAGAGCTTTGGTTTTCCTGTGAAGAGTGAAACAAATCTGTTCTTACAGTATTTATATGTATTAATGTACAGTCTGGACAGAATTTTCAGTATTGGATTCTTATTAGCTAGTAGTTATTTATGATTTGTTGTTAGGTGGTTGATATGGAAGTTTGTTTCTTTGTTTCTGCAACGTTTTGGAGAGATATAATATATGACAGGAATATTTTGTTATGAATACACTAAAGCTAGTTTTCCACACAATTAATTAATTACAAACATAAAAGAAGCTAACGTGACTGCATATTTTATAATACATTGACTTTGTTGGGAATACTTTTTGTTGTGATATCTATAGACTTTGAGTGAAAGGGAGAGTTACTTCTCTTTTCGTAACAACCTAACATCCCCATTGAATGCTGCTGTGTTAAGAACAAGAAACTGTGAGAGAAACAGCTGCTTGACTAGGAATCAGTAGTGCAATTTGATGGCAAACTACTCAACTCAACTGAGCAACCAAAATGCTGAAAGCCCTCAAAACACATATGTTTAAATAATAGTCAAAGCACCTCAAAATAATTTTTTTAAAAGTAGAAGGCTACATGCTTTTTCTTTTTTAGAAAGTTATTTTTAAAAGGGTGATTTTATCCAATTAGGTATAGATAGTGAATACACACATGTATTGGAAATTCCTCAAAGAATGACACTGCAACAGGAAAATAACTTCTTGATGTAAACTTAATTCCAAAAGAGATAGTCTAGCTGATACAAAATAATATATAATACAAGATGCAAAATAGCATGTCTTATAATGAGGGCTCTGGAGTAAAGAGGGAAGTTTTGAGGAATGAGAAGGGGGATCTGGGTGTAATCCTGGTTAGGAGTGCTGAGAGCAAGGTAAGGAGGAATTGGTTTTCCTCTTTTCAGCTGTGATGAGGCACATCTGGAGAGCTGGGTTGAGCACTGGGCTCTCAGTATAAGAGATAGGAAGATACTGGAGTGAGCCCAGGGAAGTGCCACAAAAGTGATTGTAGAAGAACATCTCTCCTACAAGGAGAGGCCAAGGGAGCTGGGTCTGTTCAGCCTACAGCAGAGAAGACTAAAAACACTCACATTACTATAAAATCCATATGTGGGGGGTGGGGGGAGGGGGGGAGTTTTGATTCCTCTGCTTTCCCTGTTTTTGTTGCTACAAAAAACTTGAGAAGATGCTATTGTCATATTGTTAAGTGCGTTTTTTGTATTTGTTTTTAGATTACAGACATAAATCATGAGTGGGAAAGACTGCTGCAGGATAATTAGGAAAATTTTTCTCTTTCAAATATAGCTTCTGCTTCCTTTTGGTTTTTCTATAAGAGACCGTTGTCTCATTGCAGCCTCCCATCTCATTTCTGGGCTCTCCTAATGAAACTGAAATTTCTGCAGGAATCCAGCATATGACTAACAAGAGATTCACTGTGCAATAAGATTTCCTATTTCTGAGTTTCGGACACCTCTTCAAGGACTCTCTTGATGACTGTAAAGTTCTTCAAATAAATATTGACATGTCAGTCTGAAAAGCAATGAAGTCTCTTTTTTTCCCTGCAATATAGAGCAGTAAAAGAGATGTGTGGATTTTTTTTTTTTTTTTTTTTTTGTTACATTAATAGCTGGAATTGAAGCTAAAACAACAGGTAGTTTGGTTATACAATGATTTTAAAACACATTACTTTGCTATTATTGGCAACTTGGAATCAAGGTTTGCAATTATATAGAACTGTAAATTATTTAAAATCAATATGTCGATATTTTGAGTGATATGTGTTTCATATGGGGGCTAGACATTTATTTATGATTATAACTCCTTTTTATTGCTCTAGTAAATGTATCTCTTTAGAAGATATTTCCAGACGTTCATAATTTTAATAGCTCATAGATATTACCAAAAAATTATAGATGGCAGGAGCCCAGAATTCCTTCTATTTCTTAAGTCATACATGTGTATATACTCCAAAGGACTTGAATGGATCCTACTGCAGAATAATTTATAGCCTCCCCTGTAATGTAGAAGTGGTTTTACTCATTTTTGAATTTTTGGTTGGTGGTGGTTTTTTTACTTTTTTTTTTCCCAAGAAATTGACTATAAGAATAGCATAATAAATATATAAATATGCTTATTAAAAAATGTTGGGGTATCGTTCTCAATACAGAATGATACTCAAAAAGTTGGATTATTGTCTTCAAAATACTTGTGAAAATAATTCTTTCTTTACAGGATCGCATTTTAAACCATTTTAAGTGTGTAATCTGAAATACAGATGTCATGATGTTTTAAACTGATTTTTAGTTTAACTGAGAACTTGGATTTGTCCAGAAAAAATAGAACAGGTGAGAAATTCCAGGCCATTCACTTTCTTCCTGTTCCCTGCTATGGCTTTTCATAGCATGTTGCTACAGTTATAGTACTGGGCATACAACTGAATCGATGTTTATAAAGGTTGTGCTCTTGCTTTGCACAGAGAGGAAATATTGCATAATAATGTGATCGTTTTCTGCATTGTTTATAGCAAGAAAATAAAAGAATGCAGATGGCAGTGTTAGGATTTAGGTTCATTAACACCATTCAATGTATGTGACAAATATTTTGTGTTACAGCAATTGCACAATTCCTGTTTTTGCATCTATTCCTTGAATTCCAGCAGAGCAGAGTGCTCTCCTACAAGTCTGATAGAAGAGTGCTCTTCTTCTGACAGAATTCCCTTCTCATTATTGCCTCAGATGATCATTCCTAGTGAGGCTCCTCAAATCTATTTTTACTCTTCCTCAAGGAAATTAAACTTCAAATAAATAAAACTCCTTAGCGTGTTCAGTTTCTCTATGTGGTCTGATCTTTGTTGTCCTGATCCAGAAACTTGTTTGTTTAAAGTTATGGATAAATACAGACCTGGGAATAATTCATAAATAATCAATAGGAGAAGCTTTAATTGAGTTTATCCTGTAAATTTGAGGAATATGTTATTTTTGCAGGTGCCTGTCATAAATCAAAATTCTTTCAGCTTTTTTTTTGTGGTGAATTCAGGACTTCATCTTTAAAGCTTGAATAATATATTTATTGTAAAAACTAAAAGGATAGTCAGTGATGTATAGGTGGGGAAAGTAGAAATCTTTTTTTTTTTTCTTGTTTTCTTTTTTTAAAAATAGTAACTTAGGAAATATTGCAATATTCTTCCCAAGGGAATAATTTTCTTTTTCTGTTTTTCATTTTTGAATGTGCATATGTTCTTAAGTTGGCAAAGGTATTCTAGGAGGAAGTGGTGGCTTTTCTATTTTTAAATGAAAGTTTATTTTAAAAAGTACTTTGGTACTTACTTTTTTGGTACTTACATCTTGATATAGGGGTTTTCTGTATATAATTAACACTCCTATGTTTTGTGTGCTAAACTTCTAAATATTGTAATACTGTAAATTTAATAGCCAAGTATGCAAACCTAAAGTTATTAATCTCTCTCTGAAACTTTAAAGAGGAATTTTCCTTTAAAATTGGTTGTGATCATTCACTTTCAAGCCCCACCTATAGCCCAGCCATTTGAGAGTACAGTTCTACAGAAGCACATTAAATTTAGTAGCCAATATTGAGTTCTGGGGGGAACAATGCTGTGTGCACTGGAGAGGGCTAGGGCGAGGGGAACTGGGTTGGAAGATCTGTGTCTCAAGAGACAGTCAGCACTTCTTTTGATCTTAGAGGCACATACCACATCTTTTCTATCCTACTGCATCAAAACTGCCTGATGGCAGTAGTGGGAAGTGTGTTGGCAGCAGTAATTTCCCCTAAAGACTGTCAAGGATGAAGAGAAAGTTTGTTTAAAAAAAAGAAAAAAAAAAAAAAAAAGAAAAGAAAAGTGGGGGAGGGAACAGAAACAGAACTTTAAAGGAGGGTCATTAATTCCCACATTCTGGTCAAAACTCAGAACAGGATCAAATATTCAGCTATATAGAGCAAAGAAAAGGAATTACTTTCTGTTCACATGGTAGATTTGCTTTTCCTTCCTGAATTTTGCTGTTGCATTGGTGCAACTACTTCTCAGCATAGTAAAGGAGGTGTTGAACTCCAGCAGTGGACACTGACCCACTTGGAGACCACACCACCATTCTAATCCAGCAGTAAGTGCATGAACTTTGATTTCAAATAATTTAAAAAGTAAGAAAGGTATAATGAGGCATATTTCAGGTTCAAACTATTCAATTCTTGAAATGTTTGTAGGAATGGATTGTGTGGACACCTCCTAACATATTACTGAAAAACAAATGGGCAGTTTCACTGTTGGCTTGAAACCAAGCTCCTGCTCTGAACAGTCACCCCAAATCTGCCTTGTAATTCTTTTGACATTTAAAAATGGGATCACATCAATATTCAGTTTATAACACTAAGTGTACGGCTTGTTCATTAAACTGAATTTCCCTACTGAGGTACCACCACACAGTCCATTTCCCTTTAGATTTCCTTCAAGTAGAGAGCACAGAATATGGCATGGGATGGTTTTATGAGCAGCACATTGAGAGCAATTAACATTGGAATTGAATCTACATCAGGATAACAACAGGCGATAATACTATTTAACAACTGTTAAATGGTGTTAATGGCTAAGTGTAGACCAGAAGCCCAACAAATTAGGACGCAGTGAAATTCGGCAGGCATGTGAATTAACAAAAAACAAATGGATAATTTAGAAATGTATGTGCCACTGAAAAGCTGCAAATTATTTTAGAATGCTCTAATTACCTAAGATTTTTTTCATAAGTGAAAACATTGCTGGGGTAAGGAAGGTCATTTTGCAACAGGCTTTTTAAATTGGAAAAAATCAATTTGGTTAAAGTGTTTTTCAAAGTGATGTTTACATGCACTGTTTTCCTATTCTTTTTTATGTCCTAGTTTTTTGAGCTGATCACTTACTTTCATGTGTTGTGCAGAACTTGACTGGACTTAACTGGGCACTGTAGCCTAGAGGACAATAGTAGGCAGTCAAGTACCCAAATGCTAATTGAGTCCTGGAGTAGAAGGAAATTTATAGTATTTTGGAAATTATAAACTTCTGTGGGAAGTTTAAAAAACTAAAACTTATTTTAAAACTTGACCTAATAAAATGAGTTGCATTTTCATTCTCATTTATAGAATTTAAAAGTCTAACTAAAACTTAAGTTTTCACTTTAGAGTCTGTTCCACTGTCCTAAACACTGCAGTGAACAAAATACTAGAGTAGTTGTCAAGTCTGCCTTGATTTCTACCTATTCTGCCAGACGTTCCAATTTATTCACCTCAGAATTCAGAAAAGGCAAATCAGTAAATTCCTAAATTTCTCTATAAATGGAGCTTTTCTAAAGACACTTTAATTTCCTTAGTGGGAGCAGGAAAAGCTGAACTGGCTGTTTGGCCTAGAGCTGCAGAGATGTGAGGACATGGTCCCAACCCCTCAGCTGTTGCACTGAGGGAGGCCTGCCAGTGGCTCTGGTGGGACTGGCCACATATGTCTTGCCACTGGCCTGTGCTATGTATGGGCTACTCCTGTCCCCTCAGTCTTGGCCTTCCTGTGTGCCCAGCACACACTGCTCCAGTCTGGGTAATCAAAACTCTTCTTCTGCACTGGAGGGCTTTGTGTCATAGAAATGGTGATAGATATAGAAGAAGAAAAATAAAGGTGCTTTTATTACAGTAAAAACTTCTGCTTGTAAGTTTTCTTATGATGCTGTGAGGTTTGAAGACATTTCTTTTGGAAATACAGTTGCAGTGTACTGATATATTAGGCTATTTAACTTGACACACACAGACATACACACCCAATTTTGTGCTCCTGCTAAAATCTTTGTGCAATTAGTTTTAGAATTTGGCCAAAGGGATTTTGCTGAAGTTGCCTATTTCAGGCAGCATTCTCAATAATTAATTATCCATTTAGTGCAGGCCAAATCCTAAAAGATCTTCAATTGTCTTTGAATGGCTAGTCCCTTAAGGATCAAATGAATGGTGATGGGTTATCAGCCCAGATAGAGAGATGAGAATAAAGGAGGATGTGAATTATTCATTTTAAAATTTCACTTAATATATTATCTTGACACACAGAGTAACCTGCTCAGTCTAGGCCTCACTCTCCATCTGCTAATTCCATGTTATTAAGGTTTTGATTTGAGAAAACAGATGGCTATCAACTAAAACAGGTGTTCACATTGCTCTCTTTAAAGTTTGAATGCTGAACAGGTACAATTTGAAGTTTGCTTTGGTACGAAGGGAATTAGTGGTTTGAAAGATGAATGAGTGGAGAATATTTTGTGGGGAGGAGGGTCAAGTAATTCACTAGAAGTACACTTACATACAATTAGCTATGGACCTTGGCCATTGTAGAATACAAGGAGAGATGACAGGAGGAAAATTTAGAGAAACATAGCCTGTTCTGGACCAGTATCTGTCCTCTATCTTTTGTTTGAGAATATACACCAAGAAAATGTGACCCAAATGCAGTGCAGTCGCTGAAAAAGGAGGATGTAGGAATTTGCTGTTGTTCAGTGATTCTTCCAGATTTTTGGGTAGCACAGTGTGCTGCTGCCTTGTTAGAATACAGAAACACAGAACTAGATTTCCTCTGGATAAAATGAAATCTAATTAATTTTTCAAGTTTTCATTGCTCCAGTAAACAATAGTAAAAAATTTCTTAAATTCTGAAAAACGAAATTGTTAGGTAAAATAAGGTGGGTTATGTCTAATGTCCTAGAATGGCATGACATTACCTGTGAAACTTAAGGCTTGCACTGTTCCCCTTTTTCATTTTTCATCCATTTTTGAATTGATAATATTTTAGAAGTGTGGTTAAATAGCATAGCAAGGTTGGGCTATTATCACATGCATATAGTTTTCACTACACTTCTTACCAAAGATTCAAGAAGCCCCTACTGTAGTGTGATGTCGTTGTGGGGGTCCTGTTATTCTTATCTATATTTCAACATATAAACTAGCATTCACTGAACAGGTAAAAAAATCAAATAAACTCACACTGATTAAATGAACAACACAAATTTAGATGAGGCATAAACTTTGCTCATTTGTACATTGACTAATTAGCAGATAGAGGCATCTGTATGCAAGTTCCAAAATATATGATAAATTGCACCCTGTTCTGTGTGGGCTCTGCCACCTTGTGACAATCAGCAAAGGGAAAAGGATCACTGTGTTACAAAATCTCTGCCCCCTCCTTCTTGATGTTCTCTGAATGACCGAGAGGACAGAGTAATTGCCAAAAACCTTGACTTTTCTTACTTTCTTTTTAGAAGCACCTTCAGAGTAAAGGGTGATATTACTTTCTACCTTCGGTGACCATCTGTATTTTCCCTTTAGATCAGAATGAAGCAGAGTACTGACAAGGATGTTATTTTTCCATAAGTACATGAGGCAGAGACATACAGTGAGGTGCTAAGGATTCCTTCTTGCTAATCTAAGTTTCCAGTCTGTAAGGATGGGATGCTGTTGAGTTTATTGAAATGTGTGCCAGCTTTGAATGGAGTTGGCATTCTGGCTGGTTGTAGCCTGAATATGCACACATTTATCCATGTTCTGCATGAAGAGCAAACACTAGTTAGCCAAGGTGCTAGTAAACATGGAACAGGAGAAGCTATTTAAAATGTACTTATTTACAATGTGCTTACTCCCATAGAAAATATTTTTTGCCTTATGTTTGAACATGTATAAATAAGAGTAATGAAATGTTACTATTCAAAGAGCTGTTGAACATTTTTAGAGTCGATCTATGATTAACATTACTTTTCTAGATTTTAACATTTTTATTATACTTTAATCCATTCACTGACTGATGAAATGTGTGGCTACACTAGCAGCTGGGTTTTCTGAAAAGTGCAGATTTGCTTTGTAGCTGACCTTGGAGCCTTGCAGCCCTCAGCTGAGGACAGCCTGGATGCACTCAAGGTGTATTTCCTTCAGGTGGAAAAAGCATAAAATGAGCACTCTGAACACTAATATTTTGCAGCTGAAGCAGACCTTATTTTCAGAACAGACAAAAAGTTTATAGGAGTCTAGAAACAGAGAAGGATTTCCCTGTTTGTCCTGACCTCTAGGAAAACTCTAGCTTTGACTCTCACTTACGAAAAGGTTTCCAAATATCCCTGGAAAGACCAGGATTTATGAAAGAGTAAGAAAGATAGTAGAAAGTAGTATAGTGCGTCACTGGGGTGAGAAATGTAGGTTTTAGAGTGTTTTGTGAGTGGAGTAAAGATGGAGGTAAAAGAGTGTGGTTCTTAGTACTACTTCCTCCTCTTCTCCATAATTCTGCAGTTTTGGAAGCACAAAAGCTGATTGGTTAGACATTTGTTGCAGTTTTAGTTATGCAGGTGGACAAGAAAGATTAATTGGTTAAGATATTAGAAATAATTTACGTGTCTATCGTTAATTGGATGATAATGACTATAAAGATAAAAGACCGACACATTTTGGGGCCATTTTGAGCTATTGGAGCCATGTAGGTGGTGGGATTACCTGAGCATAGAGTCCGATAAGGATGAGGCCAGGATTTCAAATAATGTATTAATAAACATGAGAAACAAGAACCTTACGAGCCTTTGGAGTGTTCTTCCTGACACAGAATTGAGATAAATGGAACTCCCACTGCTGAGGGAGTACCCCAAGGGAGCCTGGCGCTGTGGGGCTGGCATGCTGCAATAAAGTTAACCTGTGATCAGGGTATGATGGAGGAAACTGAAGCGCTCTACTTTCCCCTTGATACCAAAACAAAGATGTATATTAGAGGCGCTGACGGTCGTGCCATGAACTTGGCTCAATTCTGAGAGGAGTGTGTAGGAATGATTGATCATATGGCATGCTTCTATTATATTAAATCCAAAAGCTCCTCCCAACTTAAAAAGCTAGTTTAGTCTGTTGATGAGGCCCTACTGAAATGTATCAGAGCCAAAGGGGTCCTTAGAAAATTCTCTGTGCAATTGTACAGATTCTAAAGTTTGCATATGGATTTCATTACCCTAGAGTTTCTGGGGATATGCTTACTTGTTTTCTTTTGCTTTAAGAAGTGGAATAAATGTGAATTTGATATTGTAGATATTACTATGTAGTAGTAGTTAAAGTATAAAGCTGAAGGAAAACCGAGGGTTTGGGATTTATTATGCTCTACTTGTTTTCCAAATGAGTTGCTTTCTTGTGAGCCACAACAATAGTTAGATACGAGGGAAAGGAAACATAGAAAATCTATTACTCCTCTAGTCAACTGAACAATAGGATTATGTGCACAGGAGCAAATGCCTTTCAATGTTTGAGTGATGCAGCTGATGCTTCCTACTAAGAAAAAGACTTCATCTAATAGGTCAATGCACTTTTTCATAGGTCAAAGGGAATTTCCCATAACAGAATCAAAGCAAAATCCATTTTTGAAGGATTTACAGAGTCATGCTAAGAAAAGCAATTGTTGATATGAACCAAGAATTTTTGTCTCAGTTGACCAGCAACAGGGAACTGGCTAATTCTGTACAGCCTGAGTCCAATTTCCAGCTGGTATAAATCAGGGCTTCCCTACTGACTTCAGTGCTCAAGGATGGAGTGTGCCCTGCTGGAAAGGCCCTCCTACCTTCTGCTGGTGTTTGCCTTATTAATTGTGACTTCAAAAGAATTTCAGACATGCTTTTAATATGCCAGAGTGCTGAAGGATGGGATAGATGGGAGTGGCTTTTTTATGCTTCTATACATTTTTAGTGACTGAGCCAAATGTTTGTTTATGCAGATCACTTAGTTTTTCATACAGGATTTTTATTGTTGCACTAATGAACACAAAAGGGTAGGGTGGGAGTTAGTAGAATACTTACAGATATTTTAGGGATGTTTATTTCTTTAATAAAAAATCATAATATACAAGAGATAAGATTCTATTTAGCTCTTCTGCTGCCCAACAAGCAACATGCTTATTCTGGCTGCCATTCCACATAATGCTGGATACAGAGCTACTTAGACCAGAAAACCATTTCTAATTTCTGTCACCCAGTGTATTTGGATGAAGAGGGGCAGCCCAAGTGGGATATGGAGCTGTCTGAGCAGGCAGCTGGATCCCAGTCTCCTTTGGCACAGCTGGCATAAACAGTGTGACCTCTGGCTGCTGCCCTTGCTGCTCTCTGCTTGTTTTCTGTCTTTTCAGGAATTTGTATTTACTTGCATTCTTTCTCCATTTTTTTTTTCTTAATTAGTGTCCGTGCTTTGCTTCAGTACTTGCTGATAATTTGGAGAACAAATGAACCAGAAATAAATATTGATTTGTTTTTTAGTTGTTCAGGGGATTTATTATGGATAGTCCTGAAATGAGTAATAGATAAAAATTTGAAGGAATGGGGCTAAACCTAGACCTTGGCATCATGTCATCACTCGGCATGAAAACTGAAGCGTTTTGGATGACTCAGAGATGCAGTTCTGCAGCAATGTGACAGGAGAGTGAGGAGAAGGAAAAGATGAAGTTGGAAGAAATTGAGAGCAACCCTAAAACTTGCTCAGTGCCCTAAATAATCTTTGTGCTTCACTGATGCTAATAGAAATATAGTGTGAAATTTACTCTCATCCAAAATATTTTTTGCAGTTCATCACAGTGATTACCCTTTGATGTTGCTGAGCAGTTTATGTGTAATATGTACAAGAATTCTCTGCTCTAAAAATTAGAGATGGTCAGTAATTACCATAATTTGTTAGACAGCTTCACAGTATGCCTGTCTTAAAATATATTGATGATTTAAAAAAAAGAAAAGTTTAATATTAATTCTGTTCCACTTAAATTACATGCTAAATCTACAGAAAAGAAGGTTCTTTCACATTAGGAATTTTCTATTGGGTTAAATCCCTTGCACTAGCAATCAAAAATTGACATTGTGGGGGACAGGACAACTTATCATCCCTCCTTTCCTCAGAAACAATGGGGTGGCTGATAGAGAAAATTGTGTATAGGAATATAGAATCTAGTCACTGTAAACACAAAAATATTCTTGTTAATTTATTTCAGTTCTTCAGTGAAATAAATGATCATACTCTTTCTTAAAATTTTTAATTTTAGGACTAAACTTGTTGAAATAATCCCATATATATTACCAAATGTATTGTTTCTATAGTGAAGTTGTCTTATGAGTCCTTGACTAATGTTTTGCACTTTTTTTTTTTTTTTTAGTAATAAAATAAAACAGGGATTTAGTTCAGATGTAAAGATAATGAATTGCCTTAAATAAATTGCCTTTATGCTAGGGGAAGTAGTGGGTTGGGGCTCCAGCTATAAAAATGTAATATAGGTCAATTAATATGAGATTTTTTTTTCCCCTACTGGACTTATGATTCATTCTTAACATAGAATTTGGGAAGAAAAAAGTATCATTTTTATATCTTATGTTCTGCTTTCAGTTAGTATAACAAGCCAGCTCAGATTTTATTTCCTTTATCTTTAGAAAACTGAATAATTTTTTACATTTCTACTTCACTATATTTAACTAACTTGGTAAAAAAAATTTTGTGATAACGACAAAATAAAATAACTGGAAATATGTATTATATTATTTTGTGCTATTTCAAGCTTTAATACCTTTCTAGATTGTTAAATAGATGGAAATGGCAATCATACTCAAGGTTCATAGAATGAGTCAAAGACTAAGGACAATAGCAAAATTATAAGGTGTTTTTATCAGAGCTGTAGCATTTTTAGCATATATTGGAATATTTATGAGGATAAAACTATGCCAGTTAAAAAAACAAAAAACAAACAAAAAAAACCCCAAAAACAAACAAACAAAAAACCCCAAACAAACTACAAAAAAACCCCAAAAAACCCCCCTGAAATAGAAATTTTTGTCTGTATCTTATGACGCAGCATTTAAGGAATGATTGTTATAAAGTTACTTCTGCTACTAAATGGTCACAGTACCCTTAGGAAAGCTAGAGAAATGAAAAGATTATAGAAATTCTCTGTGTTTGAATCTGGAAGTGATTCTGAAATGCAGTGCTTAACAGGTGATTCACATTTTTAGAAAAGAAGTTGGAAGGTATTCCTTATAAATACTGTAATTATGAGCAATCATAAAAAGTGGAAGAAACCTCCAACTTTTCTAAGTACAGTAGGCAGCAAATCCTGGGCCCTCCAGGCGCATCTGTATTGTTATGCACATACAGAAAGTCACAAATTGCTTGTTAGTGACTCCTCTGTTGCAAAAGCTGGTAGAAGATTGCATAGGTAAATAAACTTTACAAAGATGTGAACAGGTATTTAATTTCAGACATGGTGGCAGGTGCTCTTGAAATCAACTGGGGCTGTTCTATGCTGAAATGTAAGCCATGAAGTAACTACACAGCTATGAAAAGGCCTAACATTGCAAGACACATAATGTGATAAATCACCTCTAAATCTAAGTGATATTTGTGTTCTCCTTAAATAATTTACCTGAATCCTGGTGAAACTATACATTTGTATTTTTTTAAAACATAAACTGTTGGTGTCAAATTATGTTTAAGTCTATCAAGATGTGATGCAGGATGCCTGATGGTTTCTTATTGTTTAGTGGAAAATACTGCAAAATGAGTGATGAGTCAAATTAGGCAGTTGACAGCTACTCTTCTTTTGCAAGCACTCTGTCTTTAGATCTGTCAATAAAAATAAAATTGCCTTTGGTAACTCATGGCGTGGAAGAAAGGTAAATATTATCATGACATAGCTGCTAAAGCAAGATTTGAGACTTTTTCAGAAAGTACAGATCTAGGAAAGGCCTGCAATGCAGTTGGATACGGTGAGTTATGCATAATTCTATGATCTGTTAAAAAGTTCTGACCCCAGAAAAAAGATGTTCACTCCATCAGAAATACAGTTAATTAAATAGTCAGCTTTTCCCCATATCAAGTTTGCGTATTTAAAATAAAGTCCCTTTGATGTTCTTCTCAAAAAAACCAGTTTTCTATCATAAGCTGTAGACCCTGTGTTTTGGCTGGGCCCAGGGCATTAGTGACAAAATGGAACTGAATTAGCACTGTCTCATCCTAACCCAGTGCTGCAGCCCAGGAAATCTGTCCATAAATCTTTTGTGCCCTGCTAAACTAATTTGCCTTGCTAATCATTTGCCAGGATGCCATGGCAGAGTGATTCCAAGAGGCAATGATTTTGGAATCATAGCATAGCATAGGAAAAGAAGCAAAAGAACTACAAAGCAAGAAAGATAGTACAACTATGTCACTAGTAAGTAACTAGGAGCTTTTAGTATAAGTAATAAAAACATAATACATTCAGATTATGATGTGTTTAAAATCACCCAAAGAAACCCCAATTCTTTGTGTTATTTAGACAAGTGGTCCCTTGATTTTAACATAATTAATTAATGAAACTACAACACTAATGAGACTTTTGACTAAACAAAGCAAAGTTAGTCATAATGTTCTCTAATTTCCTGAGAGAATATAACATCTAGCTTTGTCCTCTGTATTACTAAATACATATTATTTGAAAAAAAACCCCAAATATTGCCTGTCTAAACTTATAATATTTGGCAAGATAAGTGACAAAAGCATGACAGTACAAACGCTGATGCCTATCCATCATAATTCCTCCTTAGCCAACTGGCAATGCATGCATGAAATCATGGTAATTTGTATCTATTTTTCATTCTTTAGATGTGATGGTGAATATAAACCAAGCTTTTGCATTGAATTCTTTAATTTTGAAACACTACATATACATATTAGAGCACTCTTACGAACAATTTTTTGTGATGATCAGCTGTGTAACTCTGGAATGTCACATAACTTTAATCACTGGATAACAAGGTACAATTTTCAGTGAGATTTTAACTCTTAGAAATTGCTCCCTAGGGGAGCATAACAAAAAAAGTTAGCATATGTTTTCTGAAGATCATTTCTGAACAAATAAGAAATCTACAACAGTCAATGAATATTCAAAGTCCCAAGTAATTTAGAAGTCTTAAGAAAAACAAGCACACGCCTCTCTCTGCCCACCCCCTCCCC
>VWZN01010536.1:118443-129750 GCA_013396955.1 Regulus satrapa | reverse complement strand
AATGAACAAGAACATATTGTGCCATTAGACTCTTGTCTCACAGCCTGGCAGGGTTTGTGGACTTTTTTCTGTGTAGCTAGAGCCAATATATATGTCCAGCATTAAATAATTCATAAGACTTTTATTATTTTTTTCTTTCATTGGATGAGTTAAACTTCATTTCAAAAACACATATAAAGTTATTAAAAAAAAAAAATCATCCAAACCAACTTTCTAGTTGGTTTGGACCCAAGCGTTTCTCCAGTATGTAAAATATGTTGGTTCAAGGTCACACTTTGGAATTTAATTTCCTTGGTCCCAAATTCAGTGGAAAGAGTAATCTTGTTGTTCCGCTCAGCTTTAATGAAGACCAGCAGGAATTTTTGTGGGTGACTTTAAGGGAGAGGAAACTGGACTTTGGAAAGCATCTGAGTCAGAGAAGCATAAACAAGATGGGGAAACAGTCATCCATGTACCCAGGCCTGCTTAAAGGAAGGCTTTACATTTTGCATGAAACAAAGTATTTGCCTGCATGTCACATCNTGGTTTTGGTTTTTTTTTTTATGTGACTCCTGTATATGAAATTGCCTCCATGAACACACACAGTCACTCTTGTCACCACAGGGACCTTAGAATCATAGAATTTCCTCTTGTCTTGTTGCCTTTTACCTGGGAAAAATGGTAACTGACTGACCCCCACCTAACTACAACCTCTTGTTGGGACTTCCTGAGCATCCTTTTTACCTTCTCCTTCCTAGGAGTGGGTTTTTTTTTCTCTGATTCACTCTAAGCACCTTCATTGTGTCTAGTTTGTCTTACTTAGAAAAATTCAGAGCAATAGAAGGCTACTATTTTTCTTTTATTGATTCATGGTGTGGCACTTTAAATTAAAAATTTAAATTTTAAAAGTTTAATTTTTATTTATGCTGCCTTTGCTATTTTAAAGTATAGCCTGTGCATTTGTGTATCCATAATTAGGACAAAAAATGTCCATATGTATATTTTCAGTCATGTCTCTAATAATTTGAAAAAATAAGCAAAGCTTGGAAACAATCTAGAAGTTGAACCAAATCTAATTTCAGATTTAATTTCCTTGAACCAAAACAAACAAACCAAATATTTTACCAGTTTAAAACCTAGAAAATGAGTATTTGTTCTTCTGTTTGATCTCTTTTCTTTTGAGATGAATGTCTTCAATTCCTGCTTTTCTCCCATCAAATCCAAAGCTTTTAAAGGCTGATTATTTTTTTCTTCAATGGGACTGGTAAATTTTTCTGACTAATCTTCTCCTCTGGTTGCAAAGTAAGAGACAGTATGTGGAGCATGGACTTATCTGTTCTCTTCCTTAGTGCAGAGAGCATTTTTTATGGACGTGTGACCTAAATGAAAGGAGGAGACACAGCTTTCTGCCACCAGAACCATGCCTTGTAGGGCAGATGTGGCTTTCCTTCTCTCTCTTACCAGTATTGTTTAATTAAAAAATTTGTTTGAATGCTTGTAATAAATGTAGGTATTTTCTTTTCTTTGATTTACTGCTCATCAAGGAGTGTGCTGAATGGATGTCCTCTCTCCATTGCAGCAGCTGCAAACTTTCAATAGTAACAGCAAAAATGAATAACCCTGTGCTAAAAAATCCTGCAACTGAATATGGCATTGCAGTCTCCTACTATCTTCTCCAATCAGTTTGCATCTCTTGATGTACTAACTTGTGGTGCACCCAGCATGGTCATTGGCTCTAATGACTTTGGGGTTTTGATGTCATGTCATTCCAACTTTAGATTAGGCCTAACTCTTGTTCCTGTGGTGTTTGTTGTGATTTTGTTTAAATAGTGAGACAGTTTCTTCATTTACTGCAACTGAGCCTTTAGCACAAGAATAGGGTGACACCGATGCAGGAGCAGTTTCTCCTAGTCCTTGGCAATATGTCCCCACAATTGCATTTACACAGAAGAAAAATGTGAGGCATTTTAATTGATCTTAAAAATGTCAGGGTACTGTGGAAATTTGTCTATGAATTCGGACAATTCCCCAACATCCATTAAATTGTAGGCATGTTTCTGGATCACTTTGGGAAATTTCTGTGATATGATAAGACATCTTTAACCTCATCCAATCAAATTTATTGTGAAATTATATTTAGCACAGTCTTATTTGGGTCATAAAGGATATGCCCATGTTGAACAGCTCCATTGTTGTTGCTTTAAATCCAAAATAAATCAAAGATTAATTTTCTTTGTCCATTCTAGAGAACTTCAGGTCACCTCTTACATGGATTAATACAGGACATTATTGTTGCAATTGCTGTTGTTGTTGTATTGCCTCCCAGACTGTTTTTTTGTGTCCCTGCAGGCACAAAAAAACTTCTCCAGACTCATAGCTCTAATGTGTGTGAGAGAAAGAGCATCTTGCCAGTGAGGAGAGCATGGGCTGGCAGCAGCCAGCCTGTTGAGAGGTCTGTAGTCCCTGACTAGAGAAAAATAAAGGTAATTTTCTAAAACCACAGCTACTCTGCTTGGTGGCAGAAAGAAGCAGAGAGATCACAAGGCAGTAGGCCAAGAGCAGCAGGTTGAAAGCTGGCTGGAGAGGGGTGATTGATTAGGAGCAGGCTGCCAAAGAGTGATGGTACACAGCTCGTGTCTGTAATGAGAAGCACGTGTAGAGCAGGGATGTGTGTGTGGTCAGCCCTGTCACCGGGCAGGGCTGGGACTCTGCTGGGGGAATGGAGATGCTGCCGTGGCTGGGACTCGAAGTGGCACAGCTTTTGTACGAGGGTTGAGGAATTCCAAGGACGTGGCAAGGGCAAGGAGCACAGAGCCCTGCCAGCATCAGCTGTGCTCCCTCCTAAATTTGCGTGACACAGTTCATTAGCCGACAGCTGAGAAGTGGCAGCAGACATGTCACCGCAGACGCTACTTCTAATCTCCTGCAACCCTGGGCCAGTTTCTCTCACTCAAACAGCTGAAGTTCTGGCTTTCAGAAATTGAGCGCTGATCTCTTTCCCAAAAAATTAATTTTGAAATTGAGGATGCAGTATGTATGCTGCTGACCTGAACATATGTAACAACCTGATAGTAACAGAATCATCATCACTCAGCGTCACTTCACAAATAAGTGTGCTGCTTAATCTTTTCTTACCAAATCATGGCTTCTTTAGGACCTCCTTATCACTCTGAGGCACTGCCTTCTGCTCTGTTGCCATTAACTGTCCTGAATTATTACATTCTAAGAAAGAACAGCTATAGATGCATGTAGGTGAGATGATGAAGCTGGATGTAGAGGAAATTTGAATGACAACATGTATTGCCACTTTTCCTGAGTAAAGTTTAAGTAAATTTGACAAACTCCTCTCAGACAGTCCTGCATCCAATGGAATTCCATTAGGGCAGTAAAAGAATAAACTATCAATCATAATTTTTTCTCCTATGGATTGGAGTAAAAGAAATAGGGAGATTATTAAGATAATTTCAACAGCAAATGCTCATCAGACACCTGGATATCAGTCACATAAGAGTGCAAGAAAGGTTTAATTCAAGTAATTTTAGCTATAGGAGCAGGGAATTATCTCATTTTGGCTTTGTGACTTTTTATATGATATGTTAGTGTCATATATAAAAGCTGTGTGACAGCTGAAATTTCAAATTAGTTCTGATGTAAAGGCTTAAAATTTTAAGGTAAAATAACATTGCTGCAGGATGGAATCATAGTCAGCAAAATCCACACAGCCAGATACACAGACACAGCATTTCATTAGCAGGACAGGAAAATTCCCTTTTTGTCATGGGGATATGCCACCAGCCAGAGGCAGAAAGCCTTGATAGCTGCTGCCTCAACATATCTATTGGGAAGATGGCTAAAACCTAATCTGAAGCTCATCTCATTTGGACCCTTTCCCCCGTGCAAGAGCAACAAATGTCTTGCACAGAACTGCCTGGCAGCAGGGTTTAAGTCACGTAGGTCTAATGGAATCTATCCTGGTTGGGTTTTCTTTTCATCAGAGCTCCACTGCAAATATATTGAGGAGCTAATAAAAGTTGTCACAGAGTCTGTGTAAGTTGCAGTCATGGCAGTGATGGCATCATGTTTTAGAGCTACCCAGTATAAGCTTTAAATTAGCTTGCTCAGGTAGAAATAGTAATCTGTGGCAAAATGGTTCTCAGGACAGAAAAATGTTCCTAGTTCTTGGGCAGAAGCAAACATATTTTTCTAATACAGTGATTATTATCTTGCTGAATATGGATTTACACTTAAAAAAGTAAGACTGAGTTGTTTGTTCCCATGAACTTGCATATAGCTTTGTACTCTGGCCAAGTATTTTCCTGGATGATTCATAATTTATAATGTGGGACAGCATTCCAGGTTAAATTAAGTTGTATTATTGCAGCTTCAATTTAAAAATATGTTAATTTACAAGTGTGGATTTTTATGAGAGAAAAAATCCTGGATTTTAGCTGATATGTTAGTGACTTAAATCTCTCAAACCACTAAGCTCTGCATAATCTTAAGAGCAGTAGCTCTGCATTCAATTTGCTACTTCACAAGTCAGCATCTTCTCTGAGTATTTGAGGAGGAATTATTTTAATGTCAGCTAACATGGAATTGCTGCATGTGTAATCCCCAATCAGTAAAACTCACACATTTGCACACACGTGCCCACAGCACGTTTAGTAGAACAGAGCACAATTGTTGTGAAGTTCACAAGATTGTTCAGCAGTATTCTAACAGGTTGTCATCATCTCTGGATCATCTTATTCTCCCGATATCTATTAGATTGCCTAGCACTCACCTTGTGATGCTCTATTAGTCAAAACATCTCTTTGCCCATATATTCAAATGAACTGTAGAGGTTATTAACTTGCCCTTGGCAAAAAGATTTAGCTTTCTAGGGCAAATGCTTTTATAAATTCTGTGTGTGACAGTTTTATTACATATTGTAAATAGAATACCCTGCCAGATTTTTATGACAGCTATCACTAAGTCATTCAGACCTTATTACTTTTCATCCCTTAACATACCTTGAATTTTTTTTTTTTTTTTTAACAGGCCTTGCTTTGGTCAAGACACTCTTTTTACTTTTATAGCAAATTTTATTTACTAATATAACTGTTCGAAGCATTTTGTATTAAACCAAATATTTTATCTTGCAGAAAATCAAGCTGTATTTTAACTTGGCTCAGACACAAATTAATTTGCACAATCTACATTTATAGTAATAGATTCATTTAAGCTTGTACAGTCTCTGCTAGCAGTTAATATAATAGTTTCTGTGCTCAGCTGCATACCTATCCTGGGTCTCGCTATGTCTGACTGAATGAATATTCTGCTGTTATTGACTTCATTTTACATTTTGTATTTCAAAACAACGTATGTGTTGTGGAAAGGAGAAGCACATAATCCACACTGATGTGAAGACCTACTCAGACATATCTAGTTAGTGCATGTTTTGTCAACTCATTTCTCTGATCTGAAGGATGCTGTCAGAGAAGGAAAGAGGGCTGTTGAAGAGATTTTGTTTAGACATGTGGTTTATTAGCGATGGAAATCACACATGTGATAGGCTTGGTGAACACCAGCAATAAAAACAGCAGTTTCTGCTTCAGTTTTGGTTCCTGCTGAGAAAACATAACAGAAGGAGGAGTGAGACAGGCTGTGGTAAAGATACAGTAAAAGTGAAGAGTAATGATTGTCAAAATGATGTAAGGAACACAGAAGACTAGGTTCCTGAAATTAATAATCCTTTTGGAATGTTCCCGTCAGTAGTAATTTCAAAGCTCAGTTGCCAGTGAGCCACCGGCAAGATGCTGAGCTGCTGGGGAAGGACATCTCCCTGCAGCCCATCTCCCTGAGCCTCCCCCTCCAGCTGTGGGCCTTGGGACAAGCCTCTTCTCTTGTACCTTGGCAAACCAAGCCTCAGCTCTCCCTGGGGATGTCACATGAGGACAGATTGAAGGTGGGGCTCATGCAGTCACTGGCTAGTCAAGAATGAAAATGTTGATGGAGTTTCCATCTCCTGAATTTGATAGGAATGTGGTGTGATAGCAGGAAGGAGCTACGTCTGTTTATCTGCTGCTGCCTGATAGAGAGTGTCTTCTTACAACCTGCAATTCTGATGAATCAGAAAAAACTTCCTTTTAATAGAGAACCTTGAATTGGCTATAATGAGCCCTTACTTGAAAATTCACTGTATGTTGTTTCTTTTCCTTAATGTTTCTGCAAGTATATAAAATTAGATTCTTATAAAATAGAGTCAGGTGATTTGCGGCTTTAAAGTTGTATATTTTGCTGTCTAGGCAACTTACAGTAGTTAGGTCACATTATGATAATTAGCCTATTTATAAGTTAGCTAACTGAGTTCTTTGTTTTAAGCACAATAGATTCTAAAATTAGTGAATAAAGCTAGAAGCCCGTTTTCAGATCCATTTAGATGAAAGGTGCTATATAATTTTAAAGCTATTATAAATGATTGAAAGATGTTTTCACAACTGCTGCTAGATTTCATGGTAATGTGGAATAGCATTTCAAAAGATTTCAAAATTAATGTGGCTGTGGGTGTGCTCTGGAGAACTGCTGAACTTCACTACAGCTTCATTTTTGCCTGCTGTTGAGTATGGCAGTGTTTCAGTAATCACATACTTATTTTCATGCTAACTCCCTTTACTTTCACTCCTGAGTCTCCCAGCCCCTCTAAAAAGGCATTGCATTGTTTTTAAAATTATATATATAAAATATTTTATTTATATATATATGTGTGTGTGTGTATATGTGTGTATATATACACACATATACACACACACACACTCTTTCACCTCCCATTTAATGGTGATAGATTTTAAATAATCTCTATGGTTAGGAGAGGGGATCCAGGTATATCTTAGTCTCCACTGAGTGCAAGATCTCCAGAATAAAGCCACTCTAAAATTTGAAAGCAAACCAGTCTTCTACATTATTACATGTTAGGATATACTAGTTATATTGTCATGGTGAAGATTGTGTTTTCCATTGCATTAAAAGCAGTGATTCTGGCTTCTTATTTATGTATGAACAGCATGTTCTTCCGATAATGATGATATTTGATTTTTTAAAAGAAATCTGCTAAGGATGCAGTCGCTGCTGAATCTCTTAATTATATTGACCTAACATTTACTTTTAAATAAGCACTTTAAGAGATTTTTTTCCATCTGTCAGATTTTTTTTAAAAAATTTTTTTTAGTTGTTTTTAAAATGTTTTGCTAGTGGAGAGAAATGCAGTTCTTTAATGTCCCCTCACAATTGCTAATGGAAATATCACATTTCTGCTTAATGTAAAATAGTAACTTTAAATAATTAACTCTCTTCAGGTATTTTATAGATGATAGATATGGGTCTCTTGGGTATAAAAAGTTGCTTCAAAGTTGATATAAAAGGAAAATAAAAATAAAATTTGAAAGATGTTCTAAGACTAGGGAAGCAATTTTAGCACAATATCTCCCTATAATATCCCAGGAGTCCCATTTGTCAAAGAATTCTTAATTTTTTTAAAAGGACTCTTGGCCTTTTGGTAGTGATCATGATGTTAGTGGTGAAACTGTTAGATTTTTAAAAACTATCTTGTAGTAAATCCTCCAATTTTCGTTGGCTTTTCTTTGTTGAGTCTCTCCTTCTGTTGGGTCTCTCTGCGTCATTCTTATGCCAAACAGAGAACAGGATAATAAGATCAAAGAATAACAACCCAGAAACTAAATTGATTATGTAACCTGGACTTTGAAAATTGGTTAACAGAAATATTTCTATTTTTTTTCCTTTACTTTTCCACTGAGCATATTTTGTTTCCATTTCTAGCATTGTGAATACCTAGGGATGAACTCAATAGAATTGTTACATCGTTTAATATAATAGGATGTGACATGATGCAACTTGATATAGTGCCTGAAAATAGCAAGATACAATGCATTGCAGGAGGTATTTGAAAATTCTGAGCACTGCAGGTATAAAATAGCCAGTTTGAATCTGGTACATGCATATCTTCATTTTTACTCCCTAATTATATCATAAACAAGCCTAATTCACTATATCACTTTGAAGTAGTTGGCAATTATTCTTTTCAGACTAAAGCATTACCTTAGGCAGCAAGAACTTCCCTTCTTCATACGTCAACATGTTAGTGTGTTAATGTGCTTATTATTGTACAATTTTGATTGAAAATGCTAATTATGATTGGTTTTGAACTTAATGTGATTTTTCTGGCTGACAGTGGCCATTTAATAAATGGGAACAACTCTTCACTACAAGAGCTGTTAAGTGTTTAAAAGATTCTTTTTCAAAGAATCCAAACATTGCCTCTCTGGAACAAACTCTTGCCTCATCATACTTTTAATGACACTCTAGGAGGGTGTGGTTATCCCCAAATAATCACACTGGTAGGTAGGGAATTAAGGCAGTCTGTTTGAGCAATAGTCAAGAAAATGAAAAAACTAATGAATAACAAGTCAAGGGACAAGGTGAGAAATTTTTTGGTGTTTTTTTTTTTTTTTTTTTTTAATCTGTTAAATGAAATGCAAAAAACCTCTTGTAGTTTAATTTTAAAGCTATAAGTCTGTAAATTGGAATATTTTGTGCATAACTGCATCTTTTTATTCTGCTGAATAAAACCATTCACCATTAAAAAAAAAAAAAAAAGAACAGCTGATAATCCAAACCACCTGGAAGCAAAACTAGTGAATGTCAATGTAAAATCAGTGTAGACAAATAATATTTTTACAAAACAATGATTCAGCTGTGTGAACTGATTTTTTTTGCTACTGTTCATAAAGCTGAATTTGTGCCTAGCCCATTGTTGAGAAGTTCACCATTGATATTTGTATTAATTATATTACTATGGCAGATTAATATGGCATTTGACCTTTGTGAGGGCAGGGAGGGTCCTCTGGAGTTATGTTGTGCTCTTTGATATCAGAGAGATACTATCCAAATTAAACACACAGGAAGTATATTTCCAATCTCATTTGGCATTATTATTTCAGTGTCCCACTTAACCCACAGCATAATTAATTAGCATTAGGAGCCATATGCTTGCGTTATGCGTTCAGTCCTCAGAACAATGCCTGTGCTTCTGTAGAGTTTCCCACTGTTCTGTTCTATCCAGGACTCTGGAGGGGGACATGCTGCTGGAGAGTTGCATCTTTCTACCTGAGGGAAATTAGTTTGGGGAAATAGCAGCAATGAGAAATGCCATTACAGCCCTTCGTGGGTAAAACTGTCAGCAGATTCTGCACCTCTGCTCCAATCTGGTGAGATTCCACCTGGATTGTTGTGTCCAACTTTGGAGTCCTCAGCACAGGAAGGACATGAACTTTTTGGAGCCAGTCCAGAGAGGCCATCAAGATGATCAGAAGAATGGAGCAGCTCTGCTAAGAGGAAAGGCTGGGAAAGTTACAGTTGTTCATCATGGAACAGAGGGGCTTTGGGGTGACCTAACTGTGTCCTTTGAGTACCTGAAGGGAATCCACAGGAAAAATTGAGAGAGACTATTTGCAAGGGCTTGAAGTGACAGGACAAGTGGGAAAGGCTTCAAATTTACAGTAAATTTAGGTTGTCTTTCAGGAAGAAATTCTTCCCTGTAAGGCTAGGTGAGGCCCTGGCACAGGTTGTTCAGAGAAGTTGTATGGATGCCCCATCCCTGGAAGTATTCCAGGCCATATTGGATGGGGCTCTGAGCAGCCCGGTCTAGTGGAAGATGGCCCTGCCCATGGCAGGGGGTCCTAACAAGATGATATTGAAGGTCCCTTCCAACCTTGGCTGTTCTATGATTAGCAGGGGAGAGGAAGAATAAATGGAAGAAAATAGCTGCAAAGTTTTATGGATGGGCAAGACAGACTGGAGTTGATCTTGTATGGGAAAACAATGCTGAGCAAGAAGATTTTTGGTCAGAAATAATCACTGTAAGGCTAGTGGAAGTTTGGCGACAGGAAGAATTGGTATGAGTATAGGGAAGAAAAAAAAAAAAAAGCTGTTCAGCTAAAAAATTAGTTCAGGAGCTGCAGCTCCACAAAGACACTGAGAAGTTCAGGCTGCTGGAGATCTGAGTAGTGCCCCAGCAGGATTCTCCTCTCAGCATTGATTACAAAAGAAGATTTGGGCTACCAAAGTCCTAATTTAGACCTCTCATGCAAATTGAAAATCTGCCAGGGGTTTGGGTGGAGTCTTGCTATTTCTGGTTTTGTTCAAGCTTAGTGCGATACAACACCAGACTGGGTTACTAAACTGTGATTACTGTTGTTAGTGTAAATAATAATAACAACGGTTCCTGCCATCATTTAAGATATATTGCAAACAATCCAAGGGCTTCCGTTTCTCCTTGATAGGAAAAGGTGCACCAGAAATTAATACCATGCATAGGAATAGAAAAGAAAAAATATTTTTAAAAAATTAATCAGGGTTTAAAATAAACTATGCTGTACCTCAGCCAATTTTTGATAACTGCGGAAGCAAGATACCTGGAATACTTGTGGGATATTTTAGCTTTCCGATATTACATATTTGCAGTTTAATACTGGTTATTAGAGCTTAATAAAGGCACTGCAATTAGGTCTTGGGTGTGTTGATTAATAGATGCATTTATTGCTACTATTTTTTTCAGATTTGATTGTGAGTGAGGACCTCCTGGGACAGATGATGTGGTGATGTCAGCTAGTGATATCTAACTCCAGAGGAATTTAGGATTTCCAGGTCTCACCTGGTGAAAACCTTCTTTTCTTTGACTTGCTTAAATCCCCTGCTTGTATTATTTCCTGTGATTCTTGCCACAAGTGAGGTCAGCAGCCAGACCTCACCCTCGGCACCTCCTCTGGTGGCCCCTGTGCTGTCACATTTGGTTGTTCTCTGCTGCTGCTGCCCCTGAGCACAGCCCTGGTGGGGTCAAGCAGGAGCAGAGCTGAGTCTGGCATGGCTCATTGCCCTCAGTGCTGCTGGGCTGGAAGGGATGGAGTGGGACAGCTGTTGCCTTCATGGTGTCAGAGCATCCCCCTGAATATTGGAGACCACAAACCCGCTTTCTCATCTTACCTCTTAATACACAAGTTTAGCGATCAAGGCCTGGCATTCTTCTGGGCTTTTAAGGGATATTTGCTTAAGTATGCATTCATTTTCAGACATATAGTGGAGTCAAGTATTCAGTGTGTCACTACACCTGAGTGCATTATGTTGTATTTTAGAGTATTTCACATGTTTTTACAAGAATTCAATTTGTCTCCTCTCAGTAAAGGAAAGAAAATAAAATAAGGGTAAAAGATCTAGGCAAAGATAGATGGGATTACACTGTGCATGCAATTTTGCTACTATTTGTAAAAAAAAAAA
>VWZN01010536.1:67957-118409 GCA_013396955.1 Regulus satrapa | reverse complement strand
AAAATTTTGATATGTGGGAATTTTCAATACCACAAAAATGTTCTGATATTCCCTTCAAAAGCCTTTATATGAAATTTCTTTATATATATATATATATAAGATTCTGTCATAAATTTGAACTGTACTATTTGTTCAAATGAAAAAAATAAAGTTTTAAAATATTTTAAAATTCCTTTACATGCAAAAAAACCCCTCTTGATTAGTTAGAACAGTTTGTACATGGAAATATTTTATCTGATATATCATGTATATGTCTGCTTCAAAATACATCTTGTGATATTTTAGTTGTGGACTATTATTTAAAAGTCTTCAGGAAGATGAAAGAGTCCAAGCACTGTGTTGTGATTTCTCTATCAAAACCACTGTGTGGTTTTCTAGGGGCACACCCACAGTCATGTTCTCTTCTACCTGCCTATTTTGGAAAAGGTGATGGAAAAGACAGATTTGTTAGGGAGGGGAGATATAGAGAAATCCATAGATTCACAATAATCTATGTCACAGGTGACTCGTGATGGAATTACTCTGCCATGCTCATAATTTTCTTCTGACTGTAAAGTGCCATCATATCCAATTTAAGACAATAAAATGGAATTGTATACATAAGCATCTGGTTGCCAAAGTTAAGAACATGGAGGAAGCACAAGTGTAGTACTGACAATATGGCTTTCTGCAGTCTCAGCCAACCTGGCCTTGAACACTTCCAGAGATGGGACATCCACAGATTTTTTTTTTTTTTTTTAATGGTAAACCTGGCTCCTTCTGTATTGATATCTTTTATTAATAGATATTATATAGAATTCTGAATTCATACTAAAGCAAACTCTAAAATAGAAAAATCTCTTAATTAAGACTAAAATCAGTATTTGTATGTAATTTTCTTAGAAACTGTTAAAACTGTATCAGTTAAATTCTTTCTCATGTGGCTGGCATTTCAAACAAGAGCATCTACTCACAATTAGCCACAAGTGCTGTGAGGGATGATTCTAAAAGTCCTTTCTTGCCTTGAAATCTATTCATTGGAATAATCATCACATGGGCCCTTATAAGCCTTTAGGATTGCTGCAGCAATTTGCATACTTAAAAAATGATTATAATATGTACTGTGGTGTGAAGATACCAAAGACTTAGATTAACCATTTTAAAAGGTTTTGCATTGTTTGAACACTGCCGTCTGTTATAAGTATTCCTGAAATTAGGGCACTCTGCTGTGTAGGATAAGGTGGCAACATCATTTTATCTCAGGCTTTGGGCTGAACTAAAGCACATATCCTAAAACAGGTCACCTCCAACAGTGAATATAAACTAACTCCTAAATTGTTCATTATAGAGCTGACAGTCTGATTTGCGTTTATCACGCACTTCTTAATCTGTGTCCTTAAATGAAAGCCGTGTATGGCTTTGGGTAAAATGCTTTGCAGCTAATGGCAGGGATTGGTTTCTAAAAGTCCTCCTCTAAATCATGGGTTCAGCTACAAATTGCCTAAGTTTTTAGATCAGTTTGCTTCTTAGCTTCTTGTTTGCAAACTGCCCATTCTTCTTTCAGATGTTGTGAGAATGAAACCTTAACAAACTAAAAGTTGTGCAGGTACTTAAATGATAAAAGCTATATAAATATGTCTAGATTAACATATGGAGGAAAATGGCCCCTGCTGTGACAGTGATAGGAGTTGAGTGAAAATCTGACAAGGTTTTTATGCTTATTGAAGTATTTTTACCAATGCCTTATTGCAAGCTTACAGGAAATATCTGCTTACAGTTTGAATTTTTATTCATCTTACATAATTGTCTGTTTTCTGAAGCTGCCACATGATAGTGTTATTTTATTTACATATAGGTTAAGCAGACTTTGCATCTGGAAGTCTCATAGGTACAGTATAAGAGTTTGCTTAATATTATCTTAGACTGGTATGAAATCTGCTCTACAATATGATTTGTGTGGGTTTGTTGTGTTCAGTGGGGTTTTTCCCCCCACATGTAAGTGATATCATTATTTTGAAAATTCAGCTATATCATTTTACAGTGCTGTCCATATCAGATATGCAATAATAATCTTTGTAAAGAATTATTGCTAATACTGACAAATTAGCAGAATGCCATATTGTAACTATAAATTCTGCTTGACAGAAATATTGATCCTAGGCTTCTGCCTATTTTACTTCTGCTTACTTCAGAAAGAAGCAGCCTAGGGATTTACCTAGGATTGCCTAACTGTTGCCATGTATTTGAACAGAGAAACGTTCTTCCTCACAGAAAACAGGAGTTTTAAGGGGGTTTTATGCTTCATGAGGAGCACTGGAACAGAGACTGAAATCTCCACTATGGTATATAGAATATGTGACCCTCTACAGCAGTCAGAGAGCTCAAGTAGGTACTTCGCAGGTCTCACCCATGGGTTTGTGAGGAATTGGGCCAAGCCATGTCTCTGACAACTGAGCAAGGGAGCACGTTTGTGTTGTCTGTCCAAGACCAACCCCTGAATTAGATTCTGGACTTCAGGTTCAGTGAGGATCCATCAATGAGGGAGTTTAACTAAAAGTACTGCATCAAAAAACTCTGTGGAGTTGTGATGTGCCCATGAGCAGACCTGATGGACCTGATGAAGTTCAGTTATCTGTTGCAGTTCATTTTCTGAACTGTATTAATCATAAACTTAATTTTGGCTTGCAATTTGTGAATCTGATTTGCTCTAGATTATTAGGGTTTGAAGGCCAGGTCAGATGCTGCTTTAAAGCAGTTTCCTTTGATTTGCAATTGGATTTCTAAACTGACCTACAACCTTGCTGACATAATGTTAATGAACCACACATGGCTTGCATAAAGAAAAATGCAAAAATAGAGGTTTTTACAATCTTGCTACAATAAGTTTCTTATCTTTAATTCTTTTTGACATTTAACTTTGACAAATCTTGCATATGTATACCTTTGGGGGAAATTACATCTCCTAATTCATACATATCTCTAATCATGTAGTATCTCTAATTTGAGAAGCTGATAACATATCAGAGGAGTAAATAGGCAACTGAACCAGTGCAATACTGAGAAATGTTACCTGTATTTTCTTAGTCCTGTGCCAACTATTTGAGGAACATGGCACTGGGTGTCTGTTATTTGACGTTATTATGGTGAAAAAAGGTATTTTAGTGAAGAAACATAGTGTCAGATTAAAACAAAACAAAAAAAAAAACCCAAAAAAACCCCAAAAAAACCCCAAAAACGTACTTGGTCTACTTTATGTAAATACATTTAATAAATAGTTGCTTTTAAAAGATAAAAAAACTATGTCCCTCAGGGGTAGCATAGGATCAATTATGAAATCAAAGAATTAGTCGATGAACCGTAAAAGGAACACAGGCTACTGAGGAATATCTGTTAGAATTCAGACACACTGCATGCAATCACAATGTATATGCAAATTCTCCAAGTATATAAGGAATTATGGCAAGTCTAGTAATTGTTTCCTATCATTCTTAAACTCTATTTTTGTGCTTTTAAAAAATTACTTAAAGTTGCAAAAGATGTATTTAAAAATCCCCACCCTCTGCCAGCTGCACAAAGAGGTCAGAAATAGTATATAATTACTGCTGAGCTAATTGCTGGGTGCTAACATACATATAGACATACAGTATTCAACTCAGACATTATCACAATAGTGGACAATTAGGGCAAATTCAGTGACAGATAAAATGCAAATAGAATTTTTAAAACTAGTGCTCTGCTGGATTTTTAATTTTTTAATAATCTTAGAATAATTGTCACTTCCATCTAGCCTTACAAATGCAATCTAAAAGGGTGGCTCCATCAGAATAACTGTTGCAAATTTTGTTTTGAAGACTATGCTTAAACTCAAAACTATTTATTGTAAAAATAATTTTTAGACACAGACAATATGTTTTCTTCTAATGTTTGGGGGTTTTTTGTTTGTTTTGTTTTGTTTTTTTTTTTTTTTTTTTTTTTTTTTTTTTTTTTTTTTTTTTTTTTTTGGGGGGGGGGGAGATTTTTGACNGAGAGAGGTGAAGATTAGAAAGAAGCTCTTTTTTGGAGAATGTTCTACTGTTTAATTCCTGACTTCAAACTATCTCTTGAATTACCAATTTTGGTAAAATATGGAATCCTTTGAAGTATATCTTTTTATATTTTGTAGAAATAGATTAATTTCAGAATTACTTACTTTTATGTAGAAATATCTTAAGCTGTAGGAGGGATAGATGAGAAGATAACATAATTAGAATAAATCTATGGCAACAGTCTGTGCACTTCACGAAGCTTAAGGATATGATGTCCCTTTTCAAACTTTAAAAATGTACTGTGGCAACACAGCAGTGATGTGAAAAACCAACAGTCTCACTACCCTTTTTATTTATGAATTTTGTTTTAAAAAATTGTCAGAACAATTGAAAAATAATTTTTCTGTACTTATTTAGATATGGGTTTCTTAAGGTCCCGTGTTCCAAAGAAGCAAGAAAATAGAATCTCATCTTTGGAGTTTTGATGCAGGGGGTGCATAGCCCAGTTATACTTAAGCTTGAAAGAAATTACTGCTCTACAGAGATATTCTATTTGGGGATTAATTGAACGCATTGGAGTTTCCTTAGAGCTTTAAAAGTCAAAGAACTCACAGGCAGCTAAAATCACTTGATAACAATTTACTGTTACTATTACTATGGTGTATGTGTGTACTTTAAGGAGTAAGAAATCATTTTAATTTGAATTTGTAGGGAAGAAGCAGAAAAGTCAGAAAAAATAAAAGTTGAGGGTATGTTTCAAAGCTGAAGATAGGCAAGGACAATTTTTTCTTCCCCAGGACACATCTGTACATGCATTTAAGGCCAAGAACCATAGAGGAAAGTATTTAAGGAGCCCTTCGATGATATCCAAAGACCCCAGCTCCTTCCCAGCCCCTGATTTCCCCTTGCTTTGCAAATCACAAGCAATATGTCTTCAAAGTCTTCTACAAACTTCTGTTTGCTTCTTCAAAGTTTATGATTTATTTTTCACTCAATACAGTGGATGTGATTTATTGCCTGCTTCACAGAGGGAATGAGACTTAAATTGCTAAAGGTAGATGTGGGCAAAGCTGGGAGTGTGTGACGATTGATTTCAGGGATAAAGGGAAGTTTTATGGGGGCTGTATCTGATAAGGCTTACTCTGCTTGGACAGGAAAAGCCTTTTCAATGTGAGCTCAGAAGGATGGGCTTTGAATTGTACAATTAGTAGTGAGAATGACACTGTGGGTTTTAAGCTGAAGGTTGTAAGATTGATCTAAATTCTATGGAAGTTAGTGAGTGTGTGCCACTTGCTTTCACAGATTTCATGTGGTTTTCAAGGCTGTCAGCCAGGACAATGGTTTGGGGCTCTTAGTAAAAAGGGGAAGGAGAGGTTGATCCAACAGAATAAATGGGTAAAAATTGCCCAGCCTCTCAGAGGCAGAGCAGGGCTTGCTTCAGCCTAAATCTGAGATCAGATCAATTGCCTGTATGACTGTTCCCATTAGATGCTCATGCAGGTAGGATCTGCTGATTTTGATTGATCATAAACTCTGGAAGAATTGCAACTCAGCATTTGTGACTTTTTACCACTATTCACAATACAGTTTAAAAGGGAGAAGTGCATCCACACGGTATTGCAGTGTCCAGTGATGAGTTAGAGAACCTTTTGCATCCCACTGCTCGTACAGATGTCAGGTTTCAGCTCACACCATAAAATTGCCCCAGTTCACCTTGACGTGTGTGCAGTGAAAGGTCTGCATGTGTCAGCACCCTGTGTTTGCCTGGGCTTCTTCTGGTGGCTGTCAGGGCTGGCATGCATAGGCTTTGAGTTTTGCCTTGGCTAAGCACTTGGAGTGGCCTCTGGTACTCAGGAGTAGGCTTGTAGTGAAAATGCACTTCTCAGGTACAAGAATGATGCTTTTAGCCATTTATGCTGTTCCTGTTAAGAACCTGCATCCCTCACCTGAAAGTAGTTTTCTCCTGTCAGGTGTATCTGTAGTTGGCTGTTTGAAGCTGGAGGAAATGGCTCTGCACTGGGCAGATATCTCCATGCTGAGGGAAAGAGCAGAATTATTAGCTGTTAAACATTTAAGCAATGACCTTATTAAAATTGGTGTACCAGGAAAAGCTACTGAAGTGCACTGCCTTATTCATACAGTTTAGGTGCCTTAATGAAATATGTATATGTATGCAAATTCCCAGTAGTTTCATTTGACCCTGAGCAAGGTGTGTAGAGCAGAGACTTGATACGCATTGTTGTCTGTGTGTGCAAATGCATGCACACTTGTTTGAACACCTGAGCCTTGGAGAAGAACTTATTCTACCTCCTTGGGTGGTGGTCTGCTGCTGTGCTGGCTTGTCTTTGGAAGCTGCTCTGCCTTGCAGTGCCATGATAAATTACAGCCCTTGCTGATTATCTGCTGTCATCTGGCCCCTGGTCACCGAAGTGAAACCAATGAAAGATCACATTTCTTCCTACTGTGCTGCTATAACACATCCCTATGATGCTGTAGGCAAAACCCTTATTATAAATTGTTTTATTCAGTCATGCTTATAATGCCACCTCTACTGAGCCTGCAGCACAGGACATCCAGGTAGAGAGGAATAACCCAACTCTAATTTTGCTCCACATATTCGATCCTCTAATAGAAACAAAAGTTCTTTGCCTCTTTGTTGAATTTTGTTGTTGGTTTTTTTTTTGTTTGTTTGTTTTTTGTTTTTGTTGTTTTGTTTTGTTTAACCAGGCACTGATTTTGTACAGCTTGTCTGAAAGCCATTTTCAGTCAAAGGTTTATGTAGATTTTTAGTAATGCTAATTGTTTGAAGGGAAATTCATTCTTATGTGCTGAATGAGAGTGGAAGGCAGTTAACTATAATGACAAAAGCTATCATGGGAAGAGATTATGCTTTTATTACAAAACCATGCTTGGAGTGTGGCCTCAGACCAACATGGGATACTCTGACAAGGGTTTGGCAGGGTGGGGCTGGGGATAAGCTTATCTCAGAAGAGGACTTACATGTAAATTTTTCTCAATTCTTTAATACTAAGTTGTATTTCCTAACATCAGACTGAACAGACTGAGGGTAGGATTATAGCCTTGCTGTGTTTTTTTGCCATGTGAATTGGCAATGTTTATAAGGATTTTGGTATGCCAGATGATGCCCTCATTTATGCTCAACTCTAGTGTTTGCACCCTCTGGCCTTGGTTATAGGCGAGTGTGATCAGCCCTGGCCTTGAAATGTAATTATCAAGCAGTACCTGATGTGTGAGCTACATTCCAAAGCAGTCCAGTTTGTTTCTCTAGTGTGAGCTCTGTAGTGCTAATACAAGTTAAAAAAATAAAATCAGGGAATGTATGAAGTCAGGATTGTCTGTGGTGGTTGTGGCAGGTGAGGTGCCTTGCAGTAGCTGTGTCTATGTTTCCACTGTGAGCTTTTGACCTTGTCCTGCTCCCCAGTGCACGAGCTCCTTGCCTAGTAGGCTGTCTCCCAAAAAAACCTCAAGACTGGACCCAAAATATGCAGGTACCCTGGACTGTCAGGCAGTTTGGATTTGTCTCCCAATATTGGAGTGCAATATTTTTTAATACCAGAGCACTGTAAAATAGGTGGTATGGTCTTATTTTACAGAATAAATTAAGATATATTTCTCAATATCTGCACCTGCAATAAAAATGGAAAAGAAAAAACAAATGTAGAACTTGAACATAGCCTTAATCAAAAATTAGTTTTGCACTACTGTAAACAGAAATAGTTTGAATACATAAATTTCAGTTGTACAATTATTTTAAATACAACAGCAAATACCTGCTTAGCGGGCATCTGAATAATGTATATCTCAGTATTTCAGACAAATTCTCATTATACAATAATTGATGTCTCTCAAAAACTCAGATCCTTAGAGTTAGAGAAAGTCTCTATTTTTCCTTTATATCCATAAAATTTAGCAAATGATAGCTAGATTTTATCAAGCATTAAAATATTTCTCTCTGTTTTTAAACCTCCCCAAAGTGCCAGGCATTTGCACTGTGATTCTTGATATTGTGCTGTATAGGACTAGGAGTTGGACTTCGATGATCCTCGTGGGTCCCTTCCACATCAGGATATTCTAGGATTCTACTATGGAAGCAGGTGTGTCACAGTTGCTATCTTTCACCATGCACATATTTATTCTTAACTTGAATGTGGTGAGAAAACAATTCAGCCAAAATTGGCAAACATTCTTCCTTCTTTTGCAAATAGATTTGCAAGTCTGGGGCTCCGCAGAAAAATAATTCCAGTGTTTAAAGCTGCAGGTACATAAGCAGTGTGACATTTTGGCATGGCTTTCACACTGACACATTGCACCCTTGTCTAGTAGCGGTTGGGATTTTTTATTTTTTGCATAGAATCACAGATAACTAATGAGTTTCTTCCCTTGAGCCCTGCAGAAGTCATAGGTAGAGCCGTAGAACCACTGCTACACCTTTTGTCCTGAATGTGTCCTCAGGGAAACTTCGATACACCATAAACGGAAAAGCAAGCTAATATCTTTAATAACTGCAATTAGTCAGAGTTTCATTGTTTCAAGTCACCTAAAATGTGACACTTTCAGCAGCACTGGAGGCATGTAAAACCAGGGGGATCAATATATGTTCAGAGAAAGGAGATGTATCTCTTGTCACGAGCAGTATTTCCTGAATGATCTCTGTTGACTCTTGGTCCTCCTATTTTTCTGATATGAAATTTCAATTCCCATATAATTCCGTTTTCCAACAGAACTTGTATTCTTCCCACATCTTTATTATATGGAAATACCAATATTCTATTACTTAGCTTGTCTCTCCGTGTTTAATTTCTGTCGATTACATCCAGAGACATAGATTATTCCTGCTTAGTATTGCAGTGCCAAAGCACTTCAAAAATTCATTGGAAGCAGGAGAAGAGAACCAGGTTAGTATTTTGTGGCTTCAGAGCTGTGCATAGTCAAATTTAAAGGGAATATGTATAAAATATTCCCAAAGAAGACAATAAACTGCAAACACACAAAATATTTTAAGCTCTCAGATGTAAAGAACTATTTTACAAATGAAACGTGAGCTGGACATATATTTTCCTGTGAATGATAACCTGAATTTTTTATTGACAAACCAGAGCCTTTAAGTGAAATGTGGGCTATGATTCCTGTATTTGTGAACTGGTACTTTCAGCTTTTCTGCTTTCTCTCTTTTCATCATGGTTATTAGAAATAGGCCTGCCAATTTTATTTTTTTTTTTTAATTGGTATGATAGCTGAAAGTATTTTATTAAAGATTTTCAATGTATAAATATTGCTTTACTTATATTTTGTGTAGCTAAATCTTCTCATCTTTTTCTAGCTGCAAGTTGCTTTGCCCTCAGTTAGTCTCTTTTCCTTCCTCCTGTTGGACAGGTATCATGTGCCAATAATTTCATTGTTGTGTTTTGGATAAGTGCTCTATTTCTTGGTAGGTAATAGAGAAAACTACAATACAATAAGATAGCATATAGTAAGGTTTTTCAATACTAGGAAAGAGGTGAATTGTTTGCTTTTTTCCATTTCCCCTTAGTCAAAACCAGAAATGTATTTTCAGTCAGTAGCACAAAACACAGTAAAGTGTCTCATTAGTGGTTTTACTTCCTGTTGTGATTTATGACTTCATATGGTATTTTTCTTTCCAAAGCAGCTCCTTGGGAAACAGCATGTGTATGTTGTTTAACAATATGTGCTATATTAAAATAAATAATATTTATTATGTATTGTTAAATACAATTATACATACGTACGTACATATATACACACACACATATAAGTATATTGTGGTTAAATTGTATGCAATATTTTTTAAACATAGCATTTTTTGATAAGTCATGTTTAGTAACTACATTTTAAAGTAACAGCATAGCATCTTTTCAGTGTTGAAAGAATTTTGAATCTCTATGTTTGGTATATAAGTTAATAATTTTGTTAAAAATACTGATAAAGCTAAACAATGGCCTTTTGCCATTATTTACCAGGTATTTAAGCATTTTTTGATTGCCTACAAGGTCCAACAAGCAAATTTGTACTTTTTGAACTGAAACTGCCTGATTAAGACTGAAGTAAGTGGTAAATTCAATTGTTATAACTCCTAGTACACTTAAATGTAAATCTCCTTTAAATCCTGATTGATAAGTGCAGAATATTATGTAATAAATTTCATGTACTTCTTCCTTCTACATAATATAATTTCCAGAGTATAGGAAATGCCTTAGACCTCTAAGCCTAAGCAAGAAATAACCCTCAGTATAGAAATAGACTTATTTTCTGTTTTATTGATGTATTTCTTTTACTGCACTAAAGCAGTTGTTATAGTGTATTGCTGTGCATCTTGCCTTCATGCTGTCTTATGCAAGAAACAAAGCTACTAGTTAGTTATGAAGGAGACATTTTTGTGGGACTTTATTACCAACAAAAACCAAAATGAGCATGGTATTTGGGGACTGGCATGTGGTGATAATCAGAACATCTTATTTGGTCATGTTTGTGAAGGGGGAATATAAATGGTTTTTCATAATACCTGCAATAGAAGGGCAAACTGTGCTTTGGGCAAGCACTGGTTTCTTAATCCTTGGAAATCACAAGAATTGGAAGGAATTTCAATTTTTTTTTTTGTTTTGTTTTGTTTTTTTTTTTTGTTTTGTTTTAAGAAAGCTCTGTATGTATTTGGCATGGTATTATGCTACAAGTATTCTTAAATGTTGCTTCCATTGCTGTCCGTGGCTAACAGAAATCCCCAGGAGGTTTCCACAGATATTTAGAATGCCCTAAGCTGATAGTATTTAAAATCAAAACAATTTTCATGCCTAAAAAGAACTGAATTAATTATGGCCCACAGCAAATTGGGTCTCTGTATATGATGAGGGACACAGCAGAAAAATATTCTTCATGCCTTCAATGAAGGACGTGATATTCCATCTTGTAGTGTTTGGTGTTGATTTTATTCCTTTTGCAAAGTTCATTTAGTCATGGGCATTTTCATGCTGCTGGTTGTTTGGGATCTTTGGGGTGATGGAGAAAGAGAAAGGTAGCAAAAAACCCAATTTGGGTAAGTTAGAGGGAGCAGATGGACATTTTAACTTCTCTCTTCATTCCTTCTCATCTTAGTCATAACTATCTAAAGAGTAATTTCTATTTATTTTTGAAAACTCTGGGTTTTTGTGGGGGTTTTTTGGTGGTCCAGTGCCTTGAAATTGGAAGAATGAAGGTTGTGAATCCTTCTGAGCTTCTCCAAGTGTTAAAACAATTCTATAATTATAAAGTGCCAGGATATACAATGAAAAATGCCTGTGCTTGGTTGGATGGAAGTGTTATTTCTTGCAGTTACTGAAGGATCTTGAGGAAGTCCATAACCTTGGCTGTAGTGAAATGGAATCTGGATGGCAAATAGAAGGGCCCAAGAACATGTCAGTCAGCAAGCAGCTGAGGCTTCTGCCTATTCCTCCTACGGTCTGAAAGCAGCAGAGCTCTCCAAAATATAACCCTTACAAGATCATGTTCTCAGGGCTTTGATATTCAAGCTTCTGTGAAATTATCACTGCTATTTATTCAAGCCTGAGGGTTTTAACCAAGTTGTTATACCACAGCCATTTGTGCCTGATATGGATTTAAAAAAGAAGGAAAATGTGGAGAGGAAGAATGATCAGATAGGTGGTTATACCAACTACAGATTAAACTAACTTGGACATTTTTTTTTTCCTGAGTGTTTCACTAGTGGGTTTTTTTGTTTTGTTTTGTTTTGTTTTGTTTTTAATTTTTTTTTTTTTTTATTTAGATGTTGGTGTATACTGCTTCTGAGCAACCATCCTACAATTCTGTTAATTAAAAGGCACCTCTGTATTCATTAACATTGTAGACTGAATATAAAACTGAATTATAAGAACAACTTCAGCTTAACTGTAGCTGCTGCCCTTTGGCTTCATGAGCAGAATGAAGGAGAGAATATACAACTGCTAATTCATCTTGAAAGCTGCAGGCTTTTCTCTTGACTTCATCTCATAAACACTAAATTAGAACTGGATATACTTAAGGTGAAGGCAGCAAGGACAATTGTGAGTGTGGGAATCTTTGGTCTGAGAAATTACTTTTTTTACTGGAGTAAGTTGTATGAAGGGTATTTGGAAAGCCATAATATGAGAAAAGTTCAAGAGTTGTAGGGTGTTTTTTTTGGTTTTTTTTGGTGTTTTTTCTTTGTTTTGGTTTTTTTTTTTTTTTTATGAGGAAAACCCTAAATTATCTCAAGAAGCTTATCAAATATACTTGTTAGAGAAATAAGAGGAAGTAATTAAACATGTTAAACTCATTGCTAGGACCTATGGATGTAGAGAAAAGCAGAAATTAATAATAATAAAAAAAACCTAGACAGTCATTAGGGACATTTATCTGACATGGGATTATATTGCCTCTTGCAGATCTCTGAGGAGTTCTTGCTGTAATAGCAACAAGAATAAAGGGGGACTTCAGACTGGTGACTTTTCTTTCTGTTTCCATTACTCCACATTCAAAGAATGAAATAGAATTACAAATCAGTCTTTTTACATCCCTAAAATATGATGTTGACATAAAAATCATGATAGTTGAAATAAAAATAAATGTTGGGTTTCTCTTATTTGTCTTTCTGATGTTTCATCCTATGAAGTTTGAATAATCTTTCTTAAAATCATATTTGTCCTCTGGAGGAATTTCAATTTTTAAGAGTATGAACCTAGAAATTAAGGCATTAAAAAACCCCACTAAATTTCATAAGAGGGGACAACACTTTTTCTGTATTTCCTTGGAGGTTTGTCTGCTCACTGCTAGTATAATCCTGAGTGGATTCAAAAGCTTATCTTTTGTAAAATAACACAGAAAACCATCATCAGAGCGAAAGCCTGGGCACTTCAGAGGTTAGACTGAACCAGGCGTGGCCATGACCACTGTGGTGGAGCAGCTGTGGTGGTTTTCCGTATGCTTGGTGGTCCTGCCCTTTTCCTTCTGTATCACCTGAGCTGCTACTCAGGCACTACCTGATCCTGCTGAGCTGCTGGAGGCTCATGTTAGACCTGACAGAACCTCATCATACCTTCCAAAAGCCACTGTTTTCATTAATGCTGTGAATACAAGACATCCAGGCTGGGTTGAATTCTTTTGCAGCATAGAGAACAAGGGGTATTTTTAAGGATGCCTGCCACCATTGGGAAGAGCTTTTCCCATAGCAGCTGACTTACTCATGGGTAGGGGTAGAAACAGGATAGCGTGTTAAACATTCAGGGGACTATAAGATTTGAAAGCAAGACTGAGGCTGAAGAAAGGATGTGGGAGGTAAAAGTGACATAAGGCTGCAGAGAGGGCCAATGATCTGTCAGAAGTTCTGAGGTGTGACTGATATTGTCACATGTTTTGGACATTGAAGGTGTTTGCCTTTTTATCCAAAACTTTTAAGCTAGTGAATTTGCTTCATGGTACCTGAGGAGGGTGGGGCTGGGGGTTGCTTAGTTTAAGGTTTTCTTTTTGTTTGGATTCAAAAATTGTGAAACCTCTGTGAACTCCTAAGTGTATTTCTTTTTTTTTGTTCTTCAACACATCACATGGTGCTAGCAAACAAAAACAAAAAAACCAAACCAAAACAAACAAACAAACAAACAAAACCAAACAAAAAACCAAACCAAAACATGAGCGTATGAGCGTCAGCCTGCCTCATTTTGGTAACAGTTGGGAGAGAAATATAAGAAATGGTGTTTTAATTATTTGCAATGAGACTGGTGATTAAGAATGGCTAGATAGAGAAATTTAATAGAAGCCACAGCTTAGTGACTTTATGTGACAGACACTGACCTAATTTTTTGGCAACTAAGAGCCATAAACATCATCCTTGATGTATCAGACTCAGCATCTGGTAGGCTGTCTTATAACTTTTAAAAATTAATGCACAGAGGGATAAAGAAATGTACATCAGCTTGTGTTTGTTTTCTGTCTAAATGCAAATGTTGCATCCTCTAACAAGCCCATAAATATATTGTAGAATTTAAAAATAAAATATCTTTCATTATTGATATGGTCATGGTGAATATGGTCCAAATATTTCCTTGTTTGTGATATTGTATGCTGTTTGTTACAAAAAAAAACCACAACAAAACAAAAACCTCTGAACATATATCTCCACCAGTCAAAATATCATTCTTTATTCAGATGAATAAGCAAGGCTTTAGATTTATTAATACAATTTTTTAATGCTGCATTGAAAAGGGCATCATGTCTGTGGTTGAAAATATGATAACTTCAGGGAATTTTTGACCATCCTTGCTTTACCATGCTAAAGATATTGATTTTTTTAAAAAAATTTATATAAATCTATGGCACAAGGTTTGTAGCTCATTGATTTGAGTACTGCATGCTTATATAGAAACAACAAAATGCCAGACTGTAGAAGGAATACAAGCTTTTGGGCACACTTAAGCACTGGGCATCTTAAGACTGTTTGAGCAGTCTGAATGTCAGGAATTTCTCTCAGAGTGCCCTTCATGTAAATCAAAAATTTTGCACAGAAATTCTTGTGTTTGCTGATCCTGTATCAGCAGAGTCAGTGTGTATCTTAAATACAAACATTTGGCGATGTAGGTAGTAACTATTCTTTCTGTGGCAGGAACACCTATTAAAGGAGAAATTGACTGCAGTCTATTATTTGGAGAATATGTGCACTACTGAATGTCCTCTTTCTCTTTCCTTCCCTCTGCTGTGTACTCCCACCCCCTGGATTTTGGAGATCCTAAGGATAGGTAGTGTGAAAATATAAAATGCATAGCTGCTCTGCTCTGTGCAGGGAAAAGATTGCTGCTAATGCTAAAGATTTGTTCTTCCTGTTTGCTACTTAAAAAGAAGAAGAAAAAAACCAAAAAAACACACAGGGTTCCTCCCATGCAATAATTCAGAAAGGCTGCAAGTAATTAGTGTGTTGAAGCTTGCATTTTAGTTTAAAATATGAAGTAAAGCCTTAAGAAAATGCAGTGAAAAGTCCTGAGCAGTGGCACAGTGCAAAGCAGGAAATCTCCTGCACACAATAGAGATTAAATGCTCCCTGTGCATACTGTATTCTGCTCAGCCCTCTGCGTTCGGAGCTGGGACCGTGGCAGTCGTTATCTCCAGCAGGTTCCTTGGTGATTTTCAAGCCCTGCACTACCTACCCAAGTGGCAGTGACACCAGCTTTCACTGAAGCCTTATTACTCTTAAAAGAGCAATTTGGTTGGTTGCACAGCTATTAGGATCAGACAGTCAGGCTTAAAGCTGTCAGTACAACTGCTTCTCATCTTTTTTCACAATCCTGACATCTTTTCTCTTTTCTGCTGGACACAAGCATTACTGTATTTATCATTTTCAATCAAGCTCACGCTGCAAGCTGAGGAATATATTCCCACAGAAACCAAAGTGGGGAGCAGAAATTATTTTATAGCTGCTGTAGAAGCAGCGGTGCTGGCTGCATGTTGTGTGGGAGAAATCGGATCAGTGAGAAATGTGGCTTTCCTCAGGGCTACATCATTGAAATATTACTTCAACGTCTGAGAGGAGCAAAGCTACTCCTTGCTCTAATTTTTCAATGATTAATCACTCTTCCCTAAGTAAATACAAAGTGGGGGAGAAGATGTGATATTTTTAAATTTTTTTTTCTTTTTCTTTTTATATTTTTTTAAAATAACTTGTGGAAATGTTGTTATCATTGAAACGGGGGAAAATCACTATGCTTGAACTTCTTTTCATTTTGATGTTGCTCTTCTCTGGACCAACCCTGAGCAAGCTTAGCAGGACCAAAGGCAAACACTGGAAGGGGGGTAAGTGGAAAGAAAAAGTTTTGCAATGGGTGTTTGGGTAAGGTACTAAAAAGCTGTATTAAAAGTAATCTAAGGAGAATACCTGTGCTATTTTGAGTGACTCAGATTTCAGGTTGCTGTGTGGGCTTGCAGTAGGATGCTAAAAAGAGAGCATGGAGTTTAATTTGTTTTCTTGTTAGTTTGCATGGCTGACTGACTCTGTGTAAGGTATGTATTCCTTGCAGGATTTTTTCTTTTCATTATACTATTAGCAGAACAATGTTTAGGGCCTTGATAAAAATAAATGCATGCCAATTAGACATTTAGTGGGTTTTTTTGGATTTTGATAATTCAGATTGTTCTTTTCATTATGGAGCCTCTGGGACTCTTGTGACTTTACTGGAAGTGATGATACCCCTTTCATAGGGGGCTACAGTGTTGAAGAAGAGAGAATGAAAGCAAAAAGCCTATTTTGAGTGCAGAATTGTTAGTATATGTGGCAAAAAGGATTAGATAGACTTTTTTTTTTTAGTACATGGGTGTTGTGAAATGCACTGCCAGCAGGACTAATTGGCTGACTGGCTATGTCAGTGTTGATGTGTTAATAAAGATAAATTGCATTAACTTTATGGAAAAAAAAAATGCTATGTTGAGAAAACACTTATGATTTTTGAAGGTAGCAATCCATTTTCCTCTTCTGTTAAAAACTGCTGAAAAGATTTACCCTGTTTGTGCTGTGAGCAGTTCACTAAATGTGCCTTTTTGTAAAGTTCACTTTGTTTTGCTTCCTTGCATGACATTTGTTTATGGAAAACATGGGTTATTGAGGTCTCATAATCTAATATAGCTCAGTGAGCATAAATGGTATCTCATAAATATTTGGACCAAGGGGCTGTGATTGTAGATAGTTTGATGTTTTCTGCCTGATTGTTTATTGATGTTGCTGATTGGAGGCACCCCCAGGATTTATTTTTTTTACACCCCCCCTTGCAAGTGTTCTCACAGCATGGTGTGTTTATCACAGTTTTAATAGCACTTCCAGTTTTTCTCTGCTGTCAGTATTGTGATCTGAGGTTAAAAAGTAGCATCAACATTAAAAAGAAGTTTTAATAATTTATCACAACATCTCAGCAGGAGACTCCTCCCTCCCCCCTCGACATTTCCTTTTGTTGCATTTAATCTTCCACCTACTGTACCTTCAAGGGAAAAGTTGCAGCACACGCTTAAACTGGATTGTTAAAGCATCACATATATCTGAAAATTATTTCCTGCTCCTGTAAATCACATTATCACATGTATCTCCCAGTGCTGCTGCTGGGTATCCTTGTCACAAATTACAAGCTGTTATTTACTTTGAGCATCATGACCTCTTCTCAGAGGTATGTGACTTAGGAATATATGTCACTTTCAAGTTCCCGGGATTTAAGAAATGCTGTTAACTTTTTTCCCTTTTTCCCATTTTCAATTAAATCCGGTAAATGAGGGCTGGATTGCTTTGGTCTCTTACCTACTCTCAGGCAGAGGCAAAGAGCTGAATTTTTATCATGGGTAGAAAATAACCTATGAACCTGATTGCAGAAAACATCTTAATATGGGCTTTTGCTGTTCTAAGAAGTGTTTTTTGCAGCTGAAACAAAACATAAGGAAGATACCTGTTTCAAGGAGGCAAAGAAGCAATTTGTCTTGTTTGCTCGGAGCTCTGAATCAGCAAAAACCTCGGCATACCTGCTTCCCAGTGGTTTGTTTCATACGTGATGTTACTGTGAGTGGTGTGTGGCTTGAAGAGGATTCCTGCTTTCTGGGGGAAGCTCCAAGCTCAGATCTGTCAGAATACAGTTGCAATGTCACGTAGTCTGAACGTTTCTGACCTCCAAAACAGAATGTGTGCACCTCCCCTTTTCATTAACCATTAAGGACCATATAAGCTTTTGCTTATATCTCAGTCATGTGAGTTGTTTTTGTTGGTGTGCACACGGAATTCATAGTGTCCCTTGGTGAGATGTCAGCATGCAAGCATCTCCACTTCAGCTCACTGGGAAGCCCACCCCAAAATAGCAAGAGAGATTATTTTTTATTCTAATTTTTAAGAGACTCCAGACAGCCAGAGACCTGCATATCAACTTCCAGCTCTGTTGCTCAGAATTGGAGGGTGAAGCTGGATATGTGCAGCTGGAAATACATTGGATGACTCATAGTATTAACTCTGCTGAAGTCAGTTGCATGGTGGATAGCAACAGCTGATTTAGACCATCCTCTAGTTCTTTCATACCAGATTTTGTTTTGAAGGTTCTGCAAAGTATAGGCATCTTTGGAAAATGTTCGTATCTGTGTAGGCCAAATGTCTGTGTAGGTCCCGGTCATGATCAGTACAGTGAAAATCAGTTAATGAATCTGAAAATTTTTCTGGTACAATTAATAAAAACTTAATTGCTGAAGTTACAACTTCTGAGAAGACATTTTCTATGGTCTTTCTGTATAATTCTGTGTTTGACAAAACCAACTCTTTCCACTTGTATTTTTTTTTCTCCTTGGAATCCACTAAAACCAAGAAAAATGGTCACCCACATACAACTAAAAGAATGGAATTATGGGTAAAAAGATGCTCCTGATTTAGTTGCAAGGTTATGTGTCAGGTAGTGAAATGGCTCCTGTACGTGGGTCCAGAGAAACATAAAGATAGCATTTTCTTTTCTAGCTGTTTTTTAAGTCTGCATGCCAGAAAACCTTTCAGAATGATTCATTGGAATGCAGTCTCTAAATGTGCTTTAAACTGGGATTTATAAACTAATGATCATGATAAGCTGGAGTCTAAAATCAGAACCTGGAAGTACAAATAACCTGGAATTAATTTTTCTCTTTGAGCCGAAAAAACATACCATGGTTCAAGTTTAAGAAGAATTTATAATAGGGAGACCAAAAAACTAGGAAAGGAAAATTGTTTTGAGTTTATCTTAAACCAGAAAGCAGATTTGAGGTGTTGCTAATTCCTATCCCCTTCTAAATTCTTTTGTTGAATTTCGTCAACAGTGTTTTCCCTTTGTCATGTGTTGGGGAGGGGGGAAAGTTGGAGTGTACCCAGACAAATGGATATACTTTGTGTCTGTCAGGTGGCATCTGGCAGATTTGTAGACTGGGAAGTAAGCTGCCCATTTGTTTCTAACTGTGTAGAAAGCTCTGTGACAAAAGGGTTCAGTAAGACACCATTAGGACAGCCACCATTCTTGGAGGACATAAACCTTTTACTCATTTTGGAAAGAATTAATGCATTCTACTGGACTGGGGGAGGAGAATGCCCATTCAGGCTGCTGAGCAGCTTAGAAGATTCTGACTCCTCACATGGTGGTCTCTGTTACAGAGCCTGGTAACAGAGATTCTTCCAGGTCAGCACTCACCCCAGCTGAGGGGTGGCAGACTGAGCCACTCTGAGATGGTCCTTGGGGTGAGCTGAGCCTCAGAAAGGGCACAGAGAGACTCTGTGCACCACTCAGGGAGTCCTGGCACAAGAGTAAGCTGTCAGCTCTACTGGAAACACCTCCCAAGTGAAGAAAAGACCTTCAGGACTGGGAGAGGCATTGGAGATGAAAAGACTTCAGAGGGAGAGGACCAGATCTAGGGCTGAGAAATTCAGGTTAAAGAATGTCTTTTTCCCAAAGTGTTGTTTGTTCACATCTCTTTTTTTCTTCAGAGAAAGAGTTTCCATTTTCCCAAGTCAGAGTGACTTGATTTACTTATTATCAAATTATAGAAATAAAAAATAAAATGTAACCACAGGGCATCACCCCACAGAACTAGATGAAGGTGCTGCCTGTCCTTACTGTCTACAGGGAAGTGAAGCAATAATCTCTTTAATGACTAAATCAAAGTTTATTATGCAAGTGATCCAGCCTTATATTTCAGTTCCAATTTCACCTCTTTTGCAGTTTAATCATTTTTATGGCAAAAGGTACCAGTGTTAGAAATCTTAAATGTCTCTGGCAAGGTATTACTGGTGAGGGTGATACAAAGCTGTGTGCCTCAGATTCCATTTCCCTATGGATTGATCAGCACAGGTATTATTTAGGGTGCATGTAATACACCAACACTAGTTTAAATGTTAAATAAATGAAAGTAGATAGCAGGCATTTCCATGGACCCAGATAGCCTAGGTTTCAGTGTGAGTAACTGTGAGGCATAAGGAGTCTGGTTGGAGGTGGAGCCTTTGATGTGGTGCTTGAGTTGCAGGACTTGTAGAGCACAACTGTGCTTGGATGATTCACTGTTTACTATGTGATTTTAAGCATAACTCTTTATATAGTTTGCCATTTATCTAAATTAAGTATTTTTAATATAATTCCAGGGATAAACTGCATGAATGTTCATATATATATATATATATAAAATCATGCTGTATGACTAACAGTGTTTCTTAAATCATGAGAGATTGATATGCTGCCATGTTCTTTTACATTAGAAAAGCTTATGAAATGTTGACCAAAAATTTCAGATTCTGGATCCTGAAACTATTTCCCTCTCAGAAGCCACCTTATTTTGAGTAGTAAGAAATTAACTTTTTTTTTTTTAGCTTTGGAAGAAGCTCGATATATTGGAGGAGGTGCTTGTGCTAAGCTAGGGATCTAAAAGTCTAATTTTAGAAACACAGTACTGTAAGTGTGGATCTACACTTTTAGTTTGATTGCAAGTATATAAAGCATATGACTACACACAGTATGTGATTTGATGTACCAAAGGATGTTCTAATAATTTTGCTTTGAAAATTCTTAAAAGGGAAGAGAGTATTTATTTGGCTACAGAGTGACTGTGAAATTAACTGGGTTTTATTTAGTATTCTATTTTCTTTAAAGTCTAGATTTAGCTCTTTTTCCATGAAACAAACATATTTTTGCACCTTCTTTTACACCACTTTCCTCAGAGTAAAATCTGAATTCTGAAGGATTCTGGGGATGCTTGAAGCTTCCTGCACATATTTTTTTGAAATAAATGGAATATATGCTTGTCTATTTTTCATCTCTGAAGACATTTGAAATACTTTATAGAAGTTTGGCAACCTATATTCGATGTCATACATGCAAAGACAATGGAGGTGGGACCAATGGAAAACTGGGCTTGTGGGAGTTTTCTCAGCTGCAAGGGAGGGAAAATGATGTGGCTTTCCCAGTCACAAGGGGAAAAATGTGGGGGCAGTGTAACATCTACTTAAGAGCAGACCAGTGCTGTCACAAAACTAAATAGTAGTGAATAAAACATAGGCTGGGAGAGTGTTTCCAGCCACCTCTGAGAAGGGGTTGCTATCCTTTGGCAGATGGAGTCAGCCTGAAACAGATTTTCCATCTCCTTCAATTTCTAAGTGTCCTGTCTGCAGGATCTCCCTCCGACTCTTCCGCATGTGCCGGTGCTCCTGCACATCTGCTGGCACTACTGCCCAGGGAGCTGATCCTGGTAGGAACTGGTGAGAGAAGAGGGGATGGCATTTATTTAGCTGATGACATTAATTTATCTAATGTGATCCCTTTGTTTACACACTCTCGAGTCACAGGGGACCTTGGTACAGAAGGGGGCTACGGTCACAAGGGAAGGGAAGAGATTGTGATCATGGTTTGATTTAAGCTGGTTCAAGTTGACACATAACATCACCCTTCAGCTTCAGACTATCTAGAAAAAAAAATAAAATTAATAAGGTGCCACCTTCCTTTGAATCCTATGTCCACATCCTGTTCTTGGTGAATTTCTTGAAATGTTTGCTGTCATATTAAAAACTATGTTGATCAAACAGTTATAAACCAGAAGAAATATTTTAATAATGCTTCATGCACCATGCATGCAGGTTTCTCTCCTTTGGTTATTTGCCTTTTTTTTTTTTTTTTGTGTCAAGCAGATTTTGGAACAACCATAAAACATCATTGACATTAGAAAACCAGCAAGCACAAAGATACAAAGATACTCTCCTTACTTTTGTCCACAAATAAAATGAATGTGTGTACAATGCCTTTAGGTATTGAAAGAGCATAGATCAGATGTGCAGTTTCAAACTGATGAACAGGCTTAAAAACATACCAGAAAGGGTGAGAAAAATATTATTTTGGCTTTCCCTTTCTACAAATCTTCAAAGGAAATTATGTTCATCAGTTAAACACTATTGATTTTTTTACTTCAAAGCATGATCTAAGGAAAACTCAGAGTACATTACTTCTTTCAAGAGCCATTACTAAATAATCTCATGAAGACTTTCCTTAGTACTTTCAAAACTGGGAGGCAGAGATATATGATACTTTTACAGATGAGTCAGATTTGGAAAATGTTGCTCGAACCACCAACAAAGTGAAGCTCTTGTTTTACAGCTTCTGTTCAATAATAAGACTATCTTCAGAAGTAATTAATTTTTCCGTCATTTATACTTGAATCTTAAAATCTTGTTCTTGGCTGAATTGTGTCATGTTATTTTTCTTCCTAACACTGATTTCGTCCTACCAGGTTTGAAACTGCATCAGCCTCACTAGCTTAATAGTAAAACAACTTCATTGCAGAACTATATTGCACAGAGAAGTGAAGTTAAAAAAAAGAAATCTTTTTCTAAGATTTTCCCTCAAAACCACTGTTTTTCCATTACTGTGTTTCCTTGCATGAGCAAACTTAAAATAATGGAAAAAGCAAGAGAGACAGAAAATCCAGTATTGTTTCCAGAGATGCTGATCACTCAGCAGAAGCTCCCAGTGACAAGGCCTCTCAGCCCTTACAAAAATCAGTTTTGATATGCCTAAGTTAACCCTCCTCTACTCTGGGTTCCTACATTCTCTGAATACCAATATCACTCACAGCCTTCCTGTTTCCTTTCAGCCTTAGGCACAACCCTGTGGCTTCCATACTCCTGTAATTTGTGAGGCGACATCACTAGAGAAATTCACGCTGTGGTTCCAAGCATGGCCAGGTCTGTGGTGGTGCAAATGAGCAGAAAATTCTTCACTGTCTTTCCCATGGAGGAGGCTGGCTAAGTGTTCTCTTTAACACCACAAATTGCTTTAGTTAACAATTAAATTTCTAGCTGCTGGATTTTTTATGTATATTAAAAGTGCACTGGGAGATTTTGGAAAGTTTAGAGAGAGAAAAGTCACAGATTTACCACACTGCTTGAGATTAGTGCCTCTGGCTTGGTAATTTAACCTAATTTGTAGGTCTATTGTACTGAGAGTGGAAGAACAGAAAAGAGGGATTCTTAGCTCTGTAAACAGGAGTAAAGGAGCAAATGATTTACCCACCATGGTAACAGTGGTTAGAACCTTACTGGAAGAAGGAATGGAAATCTATGTAAAGTTTGATATAGATAAATAGAAATGAGAAAAAAAAAAACCAAAACAAACAAAAAAACAACAACTTTTTTTCTGAAAATTAGAGAAAGTGTTTTTGAGATATATTGAAGAATTTTAATCTGTTTAATTCTAGACAATTTTGGAGACAGTTTTCACGCTATTTGAACATATCACTAGCTTTCTTTTCCCATGATGGTAAAGGATCCTTAGAAATCTTAAAGAGGAAGCAGCTGCAGTACTGGATGAGTGAAAAGCAGTGGCAGACACACACAAATAAAAATAATATGAAGACTTGGGTTGTGTATTTCAAAAAGTATTCTTTAGTTATATTTTTAAGTCTTATTGACATATTCAAATTTTGAATTCCATTATGATAATTTTACTGTAATTAGTGCTTACTTTGAGAAACCGAATAAAGTGTTCTTAATTTCTTTTATGTCCAGGGTAGAGGCATAGAGAGCCTGTTTTTCACTCACTATGTTCAGCATTTCTCTGGAAAGCAGTTGAGATATGCTACTTCTAGCTTAGAATATTATCATATTACACAGAAAATAGCTCCTGAGGAATGCCCCTGGTTAAGTGTCTTCTGCAAACATAAGATTTGTGTCTTTCTTCTTGTACTTGCTTGAGAAGAACTGTAGTGTTGGTCTGTATATCAGGATGTGTCTGGGGGAGGACTGGAGTGTGCTTAGCATCTTTCCTATGGGCAGGAGTAATTCCACTGAAATTTCTAGAATTATTCCACTTCAGATGAGAGGAGAATCTGCTTTTGAGTCTTACCTGGGTATATCTATTTGATAATCAATCATGACAGTTCTTACTGGGTAGTCCTTGTCTACAAACAGATCAAATCAGATCGGGAAGAACTGATCTGAAGATGACAGCATGGAAAAGTCCTGATGCTGATGAAGACAGAGGAAAAATTGTGACACTGGTGCAGTTCCTACTTGTTATGGTGATTTCATAATACTGGGGATTGTGTTGAAGCTTGAGAATTTGTCTACAGTCCATACTTGTTATCTGTCTTTCTGCAGTGGGTCTGACTGAGCTACTTATTATCTTTCTGATTATCTGTGGACTTGAGATAGGCTTTTGCAATAAGAGAGAATATGTTTTAATTAATTACTGTTGCTTTAATATCAAGAATCTCTTAATTCAATAATTTTCAGTGTATGTATCAGTTTCAATAAAAATGAGATTAATAATATGTGTTTGATAACAAAAAGAACAAATGCATGCTTAAAATAGTTTAAGGTTACAAAGCATGGTGAAGGTAAAAGGTTCATTAAAAATCTGGACAAAAGTCAGTTTTCAACTTTGATTATTTATCCTCCCACTGCTAGAATTTTTGGTTCTGCTTTTAAAAAGTGACAGTCTTGAAATCTGAGTAATGTTCTAGCTGGTGGTAGTCACTGTGAGAAAAAAAAAAGCCAACCCTGAAGAATGATTCTATGCTTTGCTGAATTTTTATTTCAGTTTGTTTTTAAAAGTTCCAATCTTCTGTTTTTGAGTGTTTGGGACCAGCAGAAGGGAAATAGGAAGAGAACTGAAGAAATCAGCCTTGCTTAGACAATTCCTTCATGCAGTTCAATGTTGTTTTGAAGAAAAAAGTGTATTTTAAAGACCAGGACTGTGGGAGTTGAAGAGTGGAATTGTGAAGGAACTTCTCTGAAGTCAGTGGTGGAGTCTCCTGGTGCAGTGTGTAGAGAAAGAGTCACTCTGCCATGTACCAAGGCAAAGAATCAATTTTTGGTACTCTGAGAAAAAAGCCTCTTGGATAATAAAAACATAAAATTTAATTTCAATCTCTCAGTGTTTCAGGAGGAATCTCTGTGAATACTTCCCTTTTTTATTTGGGTTTTTTTTTGTTTGGTTTTTTTTTTGTTTGTTTGTTTGTTTGTTTTTTGTTTTGTTTTTGTTTTGTTGCGGTTTTTTTGTTTTGATTTGGTTTTTTCCAATTAACTTGTTTATGCATTGACTCTATTACAGTGAGGAGGATAAATTCTCTGTTTAACATGGTCTCACTTCTCTCTTTCTACAGCAGTCCTGAATAGGATGTATTTTAAAATCCAACACTATTAGAATATCACTCTTTGAGCTGTCCTAAGAGCTCATTCTGCATTACAGCTCCTGGGCACAAGTGACTGGCATTTTTATATGTATATTAGTTAAGTTGTTCCCCAGCTCTTTGATCTTCCCATTCTGTGCACAGTTTCTTCTGCTTGCCAATTGTTTACTAGTTTTTAGAAGGCCTTTTACACATGGTTATCTACAAAGTTTATTTATCAGAGAGTTATTAATTTATTTCAGTTTTAATAGCTTTTTCACTGTGTTTAAATAGAAAAACTACTAGTAAAAACTGTTACTTTGACTGGATTTGTTGCGGTTTTGAGAGTTAGAGACAATACAACAGATTATGAGGAACAAGTAGATACATTTCTGTTCCTGATAATATGATTTTTGCTTAATTTATGTTCTTGGAAAAATGTGGCTTGGTATCTTGACTAATTTCCTTTCTGGTACCCTTTGATGTTATATTATTGGTCTTTAATCTGAAAGTAATACAGTAATTGGCAAGAGGTTTTGTACCATTCAAATTGCAGAAGATATGTTGTATTTTTATGAATTCTCAGACATTTATAACTGCTTCATAAACTTGCTTAAAACCTAGTTTAAACAAAAGCTATGTTACAACAGCTTGCATGTGCTCTCAAAAAGTGCACCTCATGTAGAGAAAGTGAAATGTGTTGAGAACACAGGATAATGTAATGTATTATGCATGTAGATTTACTTGATCTATATTGGTCTTTTCAATTCCCTTTCCAAACAAAGAACATGGTAATTTCATTTTACAGATAATGTGGTTTGAGGCCCTAAATCAGTTTAGCACTACACATTTTGATTCATGGCAAGGGCAGTTGCTAGCTCTGAATGTATCTGTTCATAATCTCCTCAGCAGAAATTCAACAGTGACTGATATGTTTAATGGCACTTACATTGTCTTTGTGCATTGGAAAAGATCACAAGATGAGCTGTGTGATTCATCGATCACCAGAATACCTATAGACAGTCACCACAGGAGGAAATTTTGTTATGCATTCTGAAAAGAAAATAATTTGAAGGATTCCTTACTTGCTTTCTGTGACCACCATCTTCTGCAGATGTGATTTGGGGTTAGGTTATTTAATTATATGCACATTATTTTTTATGTGGGCATGTGCACTTGTATCAAATTATGTTGAGTTCCAGTTTTGCATTATGGTTTAAACAATGGCTGGAAGCAAAAACCTTCCTGTGAAGATTCCTGATTTATTCCTCTATTCCTCTGTACGTGTAAGTTGAGCACAGACTGAAGGCCAGCTTGAAGAGTGATACTTTTTTTGCTGCTTGGTCTACAGGATGCATATGCACCAGACAATACAACTGCTAATAAGCCACTTGTCATCCTTCTGTAAATTATCCTGTTAGTTTTCAAAAACCCTGTAGACACAGGCTTTTGTAACAGCATTAAATGTGCAGCAAGATCTGTCATTTAACTTGCACAAAATGCAAAGGAGGTGTTATTTATATTGATTGCTATAGATTTTTGTCTTGTCTAATGGGATTTGTACTATTTCTATGAACTTGTGTTAAAAAAAAGTGAAAACATATAATGTCCAGACATAGATAACATATTTTAAGTATAGAAAGAACTCAAACCTTTAAATTTCTTGTGCATGCCATGACATCCCTGGTTTCTTAGGCATCCAATCCCATCTGTCTTTTTGCCAAGACAGAGATGCAAAAGAGCCCTGGAAACAGCCTCCTTTCACTTTGCATTAAAGCAGACAGACCAGCACTCAGCTTTGTGCATTTTGAACTCACTGCAATAAAAGTTTTAAGAGATAAGAAGCTTTTTCTATTTCAGGGTTGCCATTAGCCTGAATAATATATAAACATGGGAAAAGGTCTGAAGTCCTTTTGAGGCTCACAGTATAGCTTCAATTAAATTATACATCATTATCACAGCTGCCAAGCCTGGTGTGGGATTTTAGCCCGCCATCTCACTAAGTGTTCTATGTAGCTGCCTTGTCCAATTCTTTTTCCATTCTTTTCTTAAGCAGTAAGACCATTCTTTGAAAAACCAGGCTTAAGGAATAAAGTGGAGGATGAGGTTTGGTTAATCAAGAAAGAACATGGAGATGTCAACAGTCAAGCACCAAGGGAGGAAGAAGGTCAGCTCTCTACACTTTAAAACCACTGGGGAGAAATCATACACTATTAAGTCATGACATATTATGTTCCTCTTGAACCAGGGCTGTGTGTACTCTGTCTGCTGAGAGGTTTGCAGAGCAGCTCTGAGCTGCTCATGAAACCCCTTGTGAAAACAGAATTGCTGGGGATACCCAATGGGATGCTTTCAGTCCACAAAGCTGGCAGTGACAGTGAAACATAACCTAAACAGACACATCCTTTGTCTCTTTGTCCATTCATGGTACTTTCAGGCTTTGCAACCCAAAATTTTCATGATGGCTTGTCATACTGCTGATGAGTATTCTCTTGGATCTCAACATGATACAGAATTATTCGGCCTTAATAAAAAGTGTCAGCTAGTTAGTATTTTGTGTTGGCTTTGGCACGAATCTAGGATATACAGAACTAATATCACATTCTTTGGAAAATCATAATGGCTTTTCTTATTTATTCCTATAATATCCTCTAAAAGAAGTGTTTTGGCTAATTAAACTACTCACACCACTAGTGCCACTGCACTTGTCATTAATTTTATCAGTTTTCTCATCTTCTTTGTACAAGTATAACATTAATGAATATTGGCTTGAGTAGCCATACATGAAAGTCTGAAATCAAGGTAGCATCACAGAGTTTTGCGTGTAGAATACTTATTTAAGAGTGTACCATATGACTGTGTTTTGGGGTTTTTTTTGGTTTTTTTTTTTTTTTTAATATATATATATATATATATACTGAACAGGCTATTGATTTCATTGGATGCTTAACATGCAGATCAATTACACATTATAGGGCTTAAATAGTAACATTTGACACTTTAAAATAAATTAGACCAGGGGTATCACTGACTTTCAAGCAGAACTAAAATCATCTGATAAAAAAACAGATAAATATCTGATTAAAATCTATTCTAGTTTAAAAAAATATAATATCTGATAAAACTGAAAACTTCCTTAAAACTTCAGACAGTTACAACACTCCTTTCAGGAGAAGCATGAGGTAAAGAATGCATGAAGAATTGTGTTTAAAATGTAAAATTGAGTAGTTGTTGGGAAACATGTGAGCTGAAAGTCATGTGCAGTAGGTTGCACCACAGTACTGGTACTGACCTGGCAGAGCTTTGGTTGTTTACTCACAGCCCTGGGTAGCCTGCGCTGGTGCTGCATGTCCTGCCCAGCTTGGGTTGCCTCAGGTGTGTTCTCTGTCTGATACAGTAGCAAAGGAGTATTTAGCATACACTGGTGAGAAATCAGACCATGTAGCTCATTATCACAGCGATCTGGATTTATGGGATGCAGTTGGAAATCCCTTAAGACCTTTTGCACCAAACTTTGTGAACTGTATGCTTTCCAGTCCTATTTGAGAGACAAGACATGTTTGACTAGGAAATGCACTACAGATTTTGAGAAATCTAATAAATAGCAAGACTCTTAACTTCTTAATCCTCCACTCAGCACAATTTGTTCTGACATAGGTTCTTAAAAATTGGGTGAAATCCATGTTCTTAAATTTGCATTTGCAGCACTCGGGCATTTGTCTGAAGCATGGCTTGTCATTTATACTTCTAGAAGTGCATTGAGATGAAAGATGAAGTGCTCCTTTTTCATGGTTTACACAGTTTGATTAATCCTCACACTGGAAACGAAACTTCTTTTTTTCTTTTCTTTTTTTTTTTTTTTTTAAATATTAGCTATGCTTTACTACAAACATTAGATATAAATGCAGAAGGTTTAAGCCTGTGCAGGCTGTCAGACAAAATATATAATGAGTTAATTTTTTTCTTTTCTGTGGCAGAATTATTTTGCAGACATTTTTTCTGATATTGAAAGAGAAAAGTAGACACACCTTCCTCAATCACTTCTTCAAAATGAGTTGAAAAATCCGTTCTCCAGCATATAACATATGCCCTTTAAAACTGCTACTGTGCTGCTGCCTGCTCTTATCAGTATGGGCCATAAATTTTGCATGGGTATATAGGGAACTGCAGCTTGAGGACTTGAAATAGTTAGCAAGATACTGCTAAAGTATATAGACAAAGTAAACTGGCAATGGGTCTTTGTAGACAGGCATCATTACCAAGCTCCATGTGTGCAGAACTGTGCAAGCCTGAGGAGCATTAAAGGCCAGTGCTGGCAGGAACCTAATTTTGGGTGAATGGAGTCCTTAGATTCATTGTGATATCACACGTAAATGAAAATACCAAATGTCATTGACTTGTCAGTGAAAAAGTAGCCTAGGCTTTGTAACAAATGGATCAGTGATGTATATTTGGAAGCTGTGTGACATATTAAAGTAGTTTATGAGGCACAATTTGTTTTGGTGGTCTGCTCTGATTGATGGTGTGCTATCTGCCACTGCTTTAGATGTTGTGGTATGTTTGTAATAAATGTTCGTTCCGAGACAGTGCTAAATGTGTTCCATCTAAATCATTCATTACTTATAACAAGTTTTAGTGTATATGAATCAAAGCTTTTTTATACTTGCCTTCAAAAGAATTTATCATGTTGAAGCAGCTCTATCACCTGTGATGGGGCCAGCTGCATGCCTGAGTGCTCAGACCCTTTCAGCAGTGCTGCTGGAAACAGCACAAAGTTAAACTGCTAGCAATGCAATGTTAATTACTACATTTAAAAGTTTGTTGCCTTTTCTAATATAGCACTCCTATTTGTTTTGGGGTTTGTTTTTTTGGGGGTTTTTTTTGTTTGTTTGTTTTTTGGTTTTTTTTTTTTTCTTTGTGGTTTTGCAAACAGAATACCAGAAAATATCAGAAATGAGCTCTGAGGGAAGAGGAGGAAACATTGGTGTGACAACTGGACTTGTCAGAGAAAGCACATCAGTGGGATGGATTTTTTGCTGATGTTTTATACCAGTGTATCACTCATCCATCAGAAAACTATAAAAAAATGTATGCACTACTCACAGGGGATTTGCTCTTTCTGGAGAGCACAGAATGTATCATCCTTAAGCAAACAGTGTACTTTGTTCCCTCTTGATTGGTAGGAAAAGAATGTGTTTTTTTCCCATGGGCTTTGTCTGTGTCCTTCCTCTAAAATTCAAGTTACGGTGTAGAAAACCAAAGGGCTATCATTCCAGGATGATCAGTGTAGAAATACTACATAATTTTTATTGTAAAAGCATTGTTTTTCCTTTCCATGTGGCATTTGAAGAGACTTAGGTTTTTCCTATTTCAGTAGCCATTAGGAAGTATAGAAGTATCACAGAATAAGTCAGGTTGGAAGGGATCACAATTGGTCATCTGGTCATACCTCCCTGCTCAGGCAGAGTCAGTCCAGAGCATGTGACACAGAATTATGTCCAGATGGTTCTGGAATGTCTCCAATGAGGGAAATTCAACACCCTCTCTGGGTAATCTGTTCCAATGTTTGGTCACTGTGCAGTGAAGAGGTTCTTCCTCATGTCCAGGCAAAGATGTTCCTTCCTTTTGTCCCATTGCTGGCCACCATCAAGCAGAGCCTGGTCCAGAAATGGACACAGCACTCCAGAGTAACACACATGTGCTTAAAGTAATCTTAAATTCTTAAAAAAAAAAAAAAAAAAAGTACCTATTAATTTAAAATTTTCATGCTGTTGTATTTTGATTCCTCTTTTAAGGCAGTGGTTTTCATATGATACAGCCATGTGCATTAAAATGTAGATCAAGAAAATGAGATGTGACTTTTAAAAGTTATTTTGGCTAGTAGAAATAGCACTTGAATCATAACAAATATGTGAATCTCTAGACAAGAGTCCTCCGTCCCTTGTAATATAAAAGTAAGCAGATTGTTTCATCAAACAGTTTGTAAAACAGAAACAAATTTGGCAAAGAATGGAAAAAGAAAACAGTACAAAGACATGCCCAAGTAGTACAGACTTTATGCAAAAAAACCTCTTCAATTCATAATTGTCTTTTTTATTATTATTATTTTGTATACAAGACAGTATAAAACACACAAATTACATTCTGGCACTTGGAAAGAAGCATTGTGGGGTGCCTTTTCTCATTTTCAAAAAGAAAGAAAAAAAGGCACAGTATTACAGAATTAAAGGTGCTGTAATGATGGGTTGAGGCTGTACAGCTGCAGCAACATCAAACAGTGGAAAGCATCTGCATGGTATGTTATTCTCTTCATTCCCCCAAGGTGTGTATCCCTACCTGTGCTAAATTATTGTGGGGTTTTTTTAAAACATGTAGACTGTGTAGCTATGGATCAATCCTCGTTCTCTGTTTATGTTCTCTCTCCAGAAGTTCTTCGCATTTTAATAACATCTTCTAAGCAGTTCATATGTAACAAGGCCCAAAGGAAAAAAAAGATGAAACTTAGAAAACAGAAACTTGTGGCATCAGCAACTCATAAGACAAAATAGTTCAGCACTTGCTGCTTTCTAAAGTTAATGAACAGATATTATACAGTAATAGGTGGAAATGAAATTTGTGCTTTAAGATCCACCTTATCTACCTCTAACCCCTATCTTGCCATTTTAATTGGAAATCTTTGCCTCTGGATATTCACATTTCTTTTTTCCTCTGTGGATTTCTTTATTATGTCATAAGCAACCAGTTGTTGCATTCTATAAAGTCTCTTATATGGGCTTGGTGGAAGAAGTGGCTGCCTTGGGAATGTTTGTCTATTAGATGGATTATCCCACCAGTTCATAGAAGTTATGCCCATCCATGGGTAGAAAATAGTTTTTATTACAGATTGCCTACTGGTTTCTGACTTTGGTTTGTGAAGAGATCACATATGCTTAGGTGTGACATATATGGCATGTGTATATGTGTGTGTGTGATACAAATGAGGTATACAAAATATCTGAGGTTCTAAATAATTTTATAAGTCTTGCAATTCAAAAAAAGATAAATGCTCACCTCAAGGGGAAGAAGAAATGGAGGGAAGTATTTCTACCAGCTAATCAAACAATGGCTCAGATTATAGCAACATTAGCTGCTGTTCCGGCAGCTATAAAATCTGGCCTCCATTTCTGCCTTCTTCGTTTCTGAGAGCAGTTAAGGTCCAAGAGGAAGGAAGGATGGAAACCCCAAGGCTGTCTTGGAGATTTTTGGTATGGTCTCTACCTTGTGCTTAGAATGAGAAGGAAAAAGGAGGCCTTGGGAATCATCATAGTTTGTGAGCACACAGCCACTCAGCTCAGGAATATTCTCAAGATTCCTGCTTTGAACTCATGGCAGGAGTGAGCAGTGGCTTAGTTATTGCACCTTCCCATCCTGCTTCTTCTTTACCTACTCTTTTCACTGTTTCTCAGTTACAGAAAGTATTTTGAAGTACAGCTGATGGTCTTATTGGCAAGCCCAGCTGAATTCAAGGTTTCTGGCAATAGCAGGTGTTGCTGCGTAACCAACCATTTTTTCTTTTATTTTGTAAATTTTCACACAAGTTTTGCACTAAAGAATTTCATGAGCGTGGTATAGACACCAGGGGATTGATGCACCAAGACAAGGTCTTTTATTCAGGCTTTTTGTCAGTGATGCATAATACTCACTGTGTCTAGGAGGAAGCAACACATTTGTCTTTTTATCCGGTTCAATACTCTCTCCTGCCTGTGCTTGCTACTACAGAGGAACGACTAAGCTGAGAATCAGGGCTTTAATTTTTGACTCCCACCTGCTGATGGAATCTGTTTGACCATGCCATTTATAAGTCTAGCTTTGTTGAAAGGCAGGAAAAAAACACCAGTCTGCAAACTTTTCTACTAGCTTTGATGGAACCTACTGTCCAGACTTGTCTCTGATATTTTTGCTTGTCCTACTTACAGGGCGATCTGCCCTTCCAAGCAGCTGCCAATATAATTTTTTATTCCCCTCCTCTGCAAAAGTAAATTTAACCTCACAGTCCTCTTGCCTGGGGAGAGTTTTATCTGGTAACTACATAGAGATCTGAGAAATACAGAGATTAGGTGATCTGCCAAATTGTGCTGCCTGTGTCTCTTACAATACAATAATAAAAAGATCTTTCCTATAATGGCTCTTTATTACCAATTCCCTAGTTGTTCTTCACCAAAGTACAATTAATTAGTAAAGGGGCTTCCCATACAGAAAATTGTTGATGCAGCATCTGAGAAAAAGCAGTAGAGTGTAGCCCCATGGAAACATACTAGAAGGGGGGAAAAAAGTATTCTCACCCCAGGCTATGCCCTTTGTTAGTCTCATTTACTTTCTGATGTTTATGGTGTTTAAGTTTTTAGGTCGTATTGGCCCCCTCTTTTTAACTTCTCTGTCTTGGCGCTTTGACTATTGCCATTATTTGTTCTTTTTTTATGAGTTTGTTTAAAATGGTGAAGGAGCTGTCTGGAGGTTTTTTGGTAGGTCTGCAGTGGTAGCTCCAGGCTCCTGTTTTCCTCTTGGAAAATGACAGCTCTCCCTCCTGAGCTTGCTCCAAAGGACTGAATTTTAATTTTAATACATATTTTTATTATAATTTTTATTGTGGTTCAGTTTAGAGATTAGGGATAAAGAGCTGAGTTTCTGACTGCTTAGGGACCACTGAAAGTAAGACTGAAATACTACTGTTCCCAATAGTTTATTAAGGAAAAGACAGAGTTTGCCAATATTTCCTTTAAATATATGTGAACTCAATCTTACAGAAGTTGTAAAAATCAATTTCACTAATAATTAGAATTATAGAATTTTCTGCCAGTAAATGTGCTATATATAAGGAGGCATTGGACTCCACAGGTCAATGTACTTGCCTTCAAAATATATCCTAATATCTGTTAATGTAATCCACCAATTAAAAAGTCTATAAATAAGTATTTACTCCATAGATGATAATGTCTCCAAAGGGAGCAATTAGGCTTTTAAGGAGAAGTCTTAAACATTCCCATAAAGGTTTTAGTATTTTCTTTAACACTTTGTCTTACACAAATGTACATTTCAGAAATTATATTTGAAAATCTGTTAATTTATGGCAAATTTGTAATTTTCACCAGTGGTAAATAGTCTTAAAATTAGTGTTCATAATGTATAGTAATATTTATTTCAGTCCATAATATACAAAAATATAAAATCAGGTTTTCTTCCCTGCTGTAATGCTGAATACCTTGCTATACCCTACAACCTTCAGTGTAATTAGCAATCATATGAGAACAGTTTTTTGTCCCAAATAGCTCTCTACGTATTTTACATACTGGGGATAAAGGGATTTAAAATATTGAGGAAGATTCTTGATGTACATATCAGTGAGCTGAGCTGATTTAAATTAGCTGAGCATCTGGCCCATTCTCTTTGAAAACAGATAATTTACTTCGGTAATTGACTGAGATTTGTGGATTTAATTTCTTCCATTTTTGTAGTTAATTGTATAAAATAGTGGCATGCAAATCTAGCCAAGATTATTAAAATTATTGATCACCTATGTTGTCCAATCAGCTACAAACTATGCACAGTTATAAACCATTAGTTTTAGTTTATATTAGAAATTCATCCAATTAGAAATAATAATAATAATTAAAAGGATCAGGGATGTGTGTCAAAATATAATTGCACATTGCAGAGATAGCAAATCATAATAGTAGGACTGGCAGTCATTCTTAGGGGAGAGGGCAAGGGTAAATTGTGAAAAATTCAAATATGAATGAAATGCCAGTAAATGTCATACTAATAAGAGTATACATTACAACCTACTATGATTTTTGTCCTCCCTTGGGTCATCTTTGTTCTCTTTTTCTTCTGAGGTTCCCTGACCATAGAAGACAGCCCTTTCTCAAATCTCTGCCCCATTTTCTTTCTTTTTTTTTTTTCATTTTCACCTAATTCATTACATTAATAGCTTCTATAATTAATCTACAACCTTTTGCAATATAAGAGCTATGAATCAGACACATACAAAACCAAAATAAACCCTCTCCTTTGAAATTACATTTTTAATGTAATTCCTTAATGTGGTTTACCCATAGCAGAACAAGATTCACCAAGTTTTTTTCCACAAACTGAAAATAAAGCTTTTTTTTCTGCAAACTGAAAATATATATTGTCAGCTGCCGGTATAGTAGACTGCAAATCATATTTAGATATTTAGTAAGTAATGGCAGAAGTGACAGAAAAGCAGCTTGCTTCAGTGATTACAAATATAAACCCAAGCTGATTAGCAGAGTGATTTCCTCTCAAGCTGTATCTGAAAGAAAAGCAATATTATCCCTGATATTCTACTGAAAACAGCAACTCAAAACAGCCACAGTTTGGTTTTCTAGCATGGATCTTCTCATTCCTGTACCAGAACTTTTTTCTTATCCTTGGGACATGTGAGTATTTTGGGTATTTTAGGCAGTGTTTCAGATACGAAGTCCTCTCTATGCTCATCGGTGTTTCACACTCACCTGCAACAAAGACAACACCTGCTCTAAAATAAGTTTGTATTGGGTGGCTGACATAGAGAAGTTCCAGAGGAATTCAGAATTTGTAGAAAATAATCTGTTATATTAGCGCCATAAAGTAAATAAATATTTTCTTTCTGGCTGCTTTAAATAGGCAAGTAACATTGGATCAGAATATCACCTTCCTAAGGTAACTGAGCTGCAGCCTCTCCAGTCTTCTCTGGACAAGGACCACAGTCCTAACCAAAACCATTAGCAGAGCATTTGGAAGAATTATAACAGCCAAAGAATACCTTTTAATGCTAAGTACTTTCAATGACTGAAATTACTGGAAAGCGTCCATTTCCCTTAAGTTATTTAAGTGCCCAAAGTGGCAAATGGGTGCAATTTTCAGGAGTGTATAGATGAATAAGTCTAATTGATCTGAATCACAGAGAAATGACCAGGCTCCTCTACAAAATCCCTCTTAGCCTTCATCTGTAACTTTGGGTGTCAGTATATTGCAAATATTTTTGTTGGGCACCAAATCAAGGAACCATCTTTGCTTAGTTGCTCAGCTGGGAGGTTGTGCTTAAATTAAGCGTGTGGTTGTGTGCTTTCCTCAACAAAGAAAACTGAAGGGTGGGAGGGTCACAGAATCATTTAGCTTGGAACAGACCTCCAAGATCATTGAGTCCAACCTTTGATTGATCGTGACCTTGTCAAACAGACTGTGGCATGGAGTGCCACATCCAGTTGGGTTTTTCTTTTTAATAATCCCAGGGATTGTAACTCCACTACCTCCCTGGGCAGCCTTTCCAAGGCTTGACGATTCTTTCAGTGAAGAAATTTTTGCTGTTGTCCAGCCTGAACCTCCTCTGGTGCAGCTTGGTGCTATTTCCTCTGGTCCTGTTGCTGTTTGTCTGGAAGAGGAGTGAGGGGGGATGACATCCTTCTGATCCAATGCACTTGGCACGGGGTTGGGTGTAATTGCTAGTTCGCAGCTGCATTCCTCCTGGCTTCTGTGGTTCTAAACTTTGACAGTCTGAATTGAGATGCAGTATCTTTTTGTCCAGAGGGAATTTGAAATCTAATCTGTTAATATAGAATGAAAAATAGATGGGGGTAGAGGCTGAGGGTGCTTGTTGAAAGAAGATGAAGACTTAGAAAAATAATCCTCATTTAAATCCCTTAGGCAGCATTTTGAAAATCTCTGCCTCGAGTATCAGCTGTGCTAGGGATTGATACCAAACAATGGGGAAAGTACTTTGGATAGTCAGAAAATGTTTGGTTCTCAGATAAAAAGGGCTGTTCCTTTAGTAGCTTTGCATAATTTTTTATTTTTAAAAGATCTATTCATTGAATAATAGAGATAAAAATGCCAGACCCTCAAAAGGTTTTCAGTGACAATCTACAAAACTGAGGTCCTAATTCATGTAGTCAAAGAATAATACGAAATATATATTTCATGATCTTTTAAAAAAATTTAAAAAAAGTTGTGGACTGAGGATTGTCCCATCTATCATTTGTAACAAGGATCTTTAGTCCTGGTTGAAAAAAAGGAAAAATTAAATCTTATAACCTATAAAATATACAAACACATAAGAGGGCAGAATTAGTTACTGAATAAGTTGGTTTTTTTTAAGAGACATGTTTTACTTTGTGAGGGATTGGGAGGATCAATTTCCTAGTGTAATTTGACTGCAAGTGAAACAGCAAGTTGATTTCTGGGCTGTGGAAGTTGGAGAAGGCAGGAGCGGCCTCCAGGCACTGTCTTGCTTAATTTCTGCCTTTCCTTCCCCAGCTGGGAAGCACCAAACTGGATCTCAAAGCTGCTGCCTGCTGGACTGCTGGCTTAGGTATTTGGTCATCTTGGATGGTCTAAATCAGGACTATATTACCAAAATGTTTTTGAGGGGCAGGAAGGTGATACGGGCTGGGGAGTTTAGCTTGGTTAAACTTTGGAGGAGGATGGAGCAGTGGGGCTGAGGGACAGAGGGAGGAGACAGGTTAGAAGGCAGAGCTGTTCTTGAGCAGATTTTGTCAAAGAAATTACAGAGGAACTGGGATATTCAATCCCCACTTCTTGTGAGCTGGTCCTATTTTCCCTTAATGTAGCCCCAGATCCAGAGTATTTTCTATCTTCCTTGAGCCTTGCGTGAGAGAATTAAGAGCAGAAATAAAATATGGAGAGCAGGCTTTCCTCCAGTGAAGATGTAGAGTAGGATGGAGACCCAAGGCCCTTGCTGGGGGAGATTCCCTCTGGCCTTTTTTGTCATGTGGGGAGAATCAGATGTACTCAGAATTGAGCTTTACAGTTAGGCCAAATAATATTTATCTTGAAATATTTATTGTGAACTAGGATGCCACTGGCCTATAAGTGTATCTAATTGCATGTTTACTAACTGGACAAATAAGAATCACTGTGCGTTTTAAATCCCTTTCCACATCTTCACTTGGCCTAAATGTCTTAACCCATGGCTTTTGGTATTTTTAGTGGAAATCACTGTACAGTGTTTGTACAACTATTCTAACATGGCATCCAAACTGCTGGAGTCCAGAGGCCTATATTTTGGGATAATTCTTAAAGAGTTAATATGTCTTAGAATACTTTTGCACTGTAAAGGAATGTCTATACACAGCTCTTAGCTCTTTCAGCAAGGAAGGAAGCACAGTTATTGCAAATTCCAGCAGTAGGATGAGCTGAAAGTGTTTCTAATGAAAGAAGAAACAGAAGTATACTTTTGTTGAAGAGTGGATGACCTTATACTGAAGTACAAAACTTCTGTGTTCACTTAAGCAAAAGATTTCCTGCCTGAAATCAAGCTGTACTATCATATCTGTATTTTTGTTATTTTGGTTAAAAAAAAAAAAAAAAATGTAAAGAACAACATGAGTGTTCCAGCACAATTCTTTGCTTTGCTTTTGCAAATAATTATCACTGCTTACAAATCTGTTGCTGTTTTTGGGAGGATTTTTTGTGATATTCCAGGGGCTTTACATTTACAGAAAGGAAAGAATTTGTTAAGCAAATTGTTAAATATTTTTATATACTTATGCCACTAGGTTAATTTATATGTAGATATTTTTTCTGGGTTATTGAAAGCTTCTGTCATTTCTTATCTTTTACAAGTGCAACAACACTCTTCAGGATAGTGAGCAAGAGAATAAAAATACAAAATATTCTATGTATTATTTAGAAGTTGTCCAATTTACCCAACTCTTACACTAAGGTTTATCAGTCCAAATTAGCAGTTTAACAAGGCCAAGTCCAAGGTGCTGCACATGGGTCAGGGAAACACCTGGTATGGATCCAGGCTGAAGATGACCAGATCCAGAGCCACCCTGGGAGAAGGACTTGGGGCTGCAGGTGGGTGAGAGGCTGGACACGCCCCAGCCATGTGTGCTGGGAGCCCAGAGCCCCCCATGTGCTGGTTGTGGATGCCCCATCCCTGGAAGTGTTCAAAGCCACATTAGATGGTGTTTTGAGCAACTTAATTTTTGTGGAAGGTGTCCCTTGCTTACAACAGGGGCATTGGAATGAGATGATCTTTAGGGTCCTTTCCAACCCAGGCCATTTTAAGATTCTATGATGTTACAGAACTTGAATCCAATGCCTCAGGTTTTGAAACTTTTCTCAGTCTAGCTGCAAATAGTTGATGAGTCTGATAATGATAATTATCAATTGAAGATTAATAGTATAAGAATGTGTCATATAAATAAAAAAAAAAAAATCATGTAAAGGTGTTATACTTCAAGCAAAAATTTTCCTTGCCCTGTAGTTATTCCTCTAAAAAGAAGTGACAGCCTGATTTTTTTTTTACTGTTCTACCTACACCTCATTGATCTGGAGAAGTTATATTGACTTCAGCATAGGTTTTCAGAGCAAGAAACCAACCACTAGTTAATTGACCAACTGGAGCAAGACTTGTTTTCTTTAAGTAAATTTTCTTTTACATTGTTTTGCTATGGGAGAACATATTTCCTCATTAAATATCTTATATATGTATATTTTATACCGTATTTTGTTCTAAGACACACTGCAGTCAAGGACATTATCCAGATCTGGAACAAGCCTCAAAGGATTTTCATCCCTTAAATAACTAGATTTTGTCCATTTGCTCCAAATATAGCCTTGCTTCCTTAAAAAAGAGGCATTCAGTAGGAAACTTTTCAGAACTCTCCATCATTCTAAGCTTTAAAAGAGCACCTACTAATCTGAGTAAGTACAGAAACCTGAGATACCTTTTCATATTAATAGTCTGGTGTGAAAATTGTGATCTGCCTGATTGTTTTCAATCTGTGTATTATAGTAGTTAATATAGGGTGTATTTGTTTTCACAGTTGATGGTTGCGTTTCTGTAATGGGAAAGCAATCCAGCTGAGCAGTTTCCTTAAAAGTGCCCTCACTCAATAAATGGCAAGTCTATTATAAATTCCATAATTTTGTGCTAGGCTGTAAATTTATGATCTCTTGGGGTTTCTTGGTGTAAGTTTTTCCTGCAGAGAGATTGACTTAGTCCATATCAGCAGGATTTTTTTTTTTTTTTACTAGTAGATCGATGCAGTTATTGTACAGCTCTGCTTACTGTGTCCTGTTTTGCTACTGCAAGATTAGGAGGCTGGCATCAAAGAAGATGAAGTGAAAGCTTAATTTATTGGTTTTCAGTTCAGTTTTGCAAAGTACAAATAAAAAGCACAATGGGAAATATTATATTCATGAAAAATGGTACGGCTGGAAATAATGTGAAACTTGATGGGAATTAAAAATTTTAGTCTGATAAAAAATAGGGTAAGAAAAGGTTACAGCTCCCTCTGCTACCAGCCCTTTTTAAATTTCTCTATCTAAGGCATGAGAATTAGAAGAAAAAAAGAGTGAGATATCAGTGGCACTGTGCATAAACATTTTTTTCCTCTGAAACTCCAGATAGGGGCTGGAATTAGAGCCACTGCTTCTCCGGACATGTGGGATGTAGTCTTCCCTTGGTCATAAGTGCAGGTAAATACTGTACATGAGGGTCCCTGTTATTCTGCCTACCTTTCCATGTGCACATATATGGGACCAAGGCAATAATTTTCTTCCTGGGTCAGTGCAGAAATGATGCAGGTTTCTGCACATTGTGATGAGTTTTATATCATTTGTATCAGAGGTGAAATTGGTTTTGGGTGGAAGATCCTCAAGTGAAAAGTTAAGATATCAACGTCATAAGAACTTTTGTGGTCTGGGCCTGCTACTTTTAACTAAATAATAATTATATCTGCAGCAGTCCTACTTCTGTACTGTTGAGTGACAGCAGAAGTAAGTGCATTTTGCAAGGAGCTTTCTGGGGACTGCTCTTGGGTCTTCCATTCTGGACCTTGTTATGGCATTGCCCCATGACCTTTGGTTAAGGACCTTCTCTTTTCCTCTTTACCACCCATCATTCCTTCAGTTTTCTGAAAAGCATGGAATGGCTGTTATATTTTTGCAGTTAGAATTTAGATCTGTCTTGCTTGACAGAAAGCAAGTCTCTGTCCTGTGGGCTAAGCCCTCAAGGAGCTGGATTGACTCAGACTCCATGAGAGAGCCAAAAAAATGCAATACTGGGACATTCACAGTAGGATGGTCAGAGCATGGTTTGCATCCTTTAGCTTGCATGAAGAACCTGTCCTTATAATATGAATTTTTTTTTTCCTGAACAAAATGAAATAATCAAACAAAGAGTTACCTGTTTATTTTCACTCATGTATACAAAAATTACCTAATAGATCTAGTTCTTCATGATTAATGATGATGATATGCTTTAAATTTCTGGTTCCATTAATAAACTTGTGGCTTGCATGAAATGAGATAAACTCTTTCAACAACCAGTATCAGTAACAAGTTAAAGAACAAAGTGTCCTGAAAAATTCAGCTGCATGCAATATAAAGTTTAATTAAAAATTATTTTTAGTGCTCCACCACTTTACTACTTTTTTATAAATCATACATTAAAGGAAAATAATTTCTTTTAGAAATATTGATGACAATTATTGCATAAAGAGAATTTATATTTTGATTTATGGTGATTTATTTTTTACAAAATTATTATATCTACAAGACTGAATAGATTGATGTACATACACATCTTGAATTTCCCATAGAGTGATTTATATTTTAGATCATGAACCAGTAACAAATGCTAGTTGAAAATATGTGTTCATTGTTTAAAAAGTAATTGTAACTTTTTACCAAACAGTAGTGTTCTAAGTTATTTGGTAGTGTTTATATGGATGAAAACAAATTTTTAAAAGGTGAAAATGTTCATCTTAGAGTACCTTTCTGTAGATTTCATAAAGGTGTTTAGGTGACTTCATCTGGCTGTTATTGCTATTGCTGAGGTGGTTTCTGTGGAGCAATGCATTTTCAAGCGGGTGAGCAACTCACTCCTGCATTTCTGCTCTTTTTCACCTCAGCTGGCTCATCTAGAGCCCAGTTGCACATTGCTGCAAAGTAAACTGCACAAATGGCGTTTAGGTGAAGCCCTGAGAGCACATAAAACGGAAAGGAGGGATTATGCAGTGTAATGATCTGTGTAAAACTCCAAGGGTCTCTGCCAACAGTGGTTCTGTGATGGTGCTCAGCCCGTGCACAGCCCACTGAGCTGAGAGCAGGACTTTGAGCCTCGGCTCAGCCTCTGGCCTTTGACACCCAGAGCAAGGGTCAGCCCTGCAGGTCAGGCTGCTGAGCTGTGTCCCACCGACCCTGCTCAGGGTAGAAAGCAGCAGCTCAACCCTATCTGCCTTAGAGGTAGTAATATCAAAGCTTCATCCGGACTTAAGGAAATGTTCAGGTCTCAGCACTTGCCATCTTGCCTTGGTCGTTTTCAATGACAAAAACTTTAGCTGGACAAAAGTCAGTGGTATCTTGTTAACTTTGATAAGCTCTGTAGGAAAGGGAAAGGTAAGATACACAATAAATTTACAATTAAGTTCTGGTTAAATGATTTAGGTGCATTTTTATTGTTAAAAAGAGTGTATTTTTGTTATACTTTAGGTGGACACATGATCTGAATGCTCAGATATTTCCATGCTGTCTTGAGGGTGCAGGTTTCTTAATACTGTATTTGTCACTGGATCAGATTCTAAATCCCTTCACAGGAAACCTGGCTGTGAATCCTGCTGGGGTCAGTTGGAGTATTTCCTTCATTAAGGTGCTATTCAACATAAACACGAGGTAATATAATCTCGTCCTCACAAGTAAAAAGGTTTTCACTTGATACTGCAACCACAACATTTTTAACATTGTGCTGAGGTGTGCTCTGTGGTATTTACTGGCTAATTTACAAAGCTTTGTAGTGCAATTTTGGTAATCAGTGCTATTTACTTTTGATCAAAACTGGCCAGGAGGAAGGCTTACATACTGGAAAAAGTGCAAAACAACCTGGGAAGTTGTTACATTTAATTGTAAATAATAAGCTTTTTTTTTTATGGATCTGGAATCTGTAGAAGCCTCTTATGTGAATGACGTCAGATAGTCTCATGTGAAAAATAGAACACAAAGCTGAATGCATATTTTTAAGATTTTTTATAACTTCATCTCTCTTCCTATCCACTTATATTTGTCTTTTCCTGCTTTTTAAAACTTGTTTTACCTTCTGAGAAGATGAGCTCTTTAGAGTTCATTCTTTGCTAACAATTAAACTAATTTCTTACATTTTTTTCTCACTGCACTTTTCCTCCCTTTATAAAATTTAAGAATGTATTTATAAATGTAATTTATGGTGACCTTTGTGTTCCGGTTTAATCTTCCACATAACTGCTTAGTATTGTTTTAGTTCTAACACAGGTTTTTAAAATATCTTGCAGCAGAGATGGTATAGCAGAGACTGAGGAAAAAAAAAAAAGTTGAAGAAAATCAGTGTAATCTACAGAGAAATGAAGCCAGTATGCATCTCATAAACCATATACTTTCAGATTCTGAAGAAATATCATGTTAGTAAAGTGTGCCTTTACAGGACGTTTCAAAAGCAATCATACTGGTCACTGGCCTTAATATTTTTCAGCTTTGCTTACTTTGTGGTACAAGAACCAAAATTTAGGTGGCGCCTGACAGGCCAGTTTGTTCTGAGCTGTAGGCCTTGTTTTCCAGAGATAAAAGCATCAAACTTGCAGGCAGCTTTAAAACCTCTTGTAAGGTGAAAGTAGTTTGCTTTTATGAATTTTAACTGTAAGAGTGACTCCAGAGATAGCAACTTGCAAGTTTAGGGGTCAAATTCATTCCCTAATTCCAAGCAGGAGACAGGTTGTTTGTTGAAGAAAAACAATAGCTCCTATATCTACAGTGTGTTTCTGCAAGGAAAACACAGAGGTCCAAAAAAGACCATTTCAAAAGACATCAAAGGATGAATCTCTGCATGAGGGACTTTTAAAGCTTCCAATTTTTTTTAAAATACTGCAATTTCTACTACGGTTTGTAATTTTCTCTGAAATCTCTGCTATTGGTTTCTAATTTAAGATATGTTAATGTGTTTATTTTAAACCATGTATAGACGGTGATTGTAAAAAAATCCTAAATTTTTAATATTTGTCTAAACAGTTTTCACAATACCATTCAGTACTTGACTGATCTATCCACTTTAAGATGCTGTATAACCTAAAAGATTTCTAAATGCTTTGAGAATTTTTTCCTGACACTTTTAATAACTTTCAATATACCATATTAATTAATTGAGAAAATATTTCTGGAGCCAAATATATTAGTTATTTCCATGTGAATGTATTTTTCAGCTGCATTGTTTTCTGGTATGTGTAGTATCAAATACCTAGGCAAAAAAGGCAAAAATCTTGATGAAATAAAATAATAGGTTTGAGTGCATATTCATTCAAAAGATTATAGTTGCTGAATGCAATCTAGAAATGTTAATAACATTATTTCTTCTCTAATGGAGTAAAACACTTTTGCTCTAGTTAAAAGCACATCGCCTAATCAGTTTCATACTGCAATCCATCCTCTTTATTTATAAACACAAATTTACACACCAAACCTTTGATATATGAGAATAGATTTATCTTTTCTACCTTTAGTATCTCCAGCAGCAATGTCAACATCATAAACTCTTAACCCTGGAGTCCCTTTTCCAGCCAGAAGGAAGCAGTAGGCATTTTAAACACATTTGACAAAATAGGTAGATGAACGGAACACCAAAATGTCTGTCAACCTTTGATATCGAAGCCTAGGTTGAAATAAAGCTCTACTGCAATTTTTAAAAATATTAATATGGTTATTAGTATGGGCAGATATTTCAGTATTTGAAATCCACCCCAATTTTCATGCTGAACACAAGGCTCAGGGTGAGAATTAGCAGGTTTGGACATTGGACTTTAGGAAGCTCAAGAGCAATACCATAATATTCTCAGAAGGCAGAAGACAGAGGATAAATCTAATTCCAAATTTTGTTTCTGCAGTATTTTGTGGCTGTCAGTTTCCTTCTTCACGTTTGAGTCTGGAGTTCATGGTGCCCAAAAACAATGTAATAAATGTTGCTAGCATGCTGGGGTTTCTTCCAACTTTTTTGTACCGTCCAGGCCTTTTATTTCAATCCCTTTTATTTTCCTTGGTTGCTGCTTGTATGAAAGATTGGAATAGAGGAAAATCATGAATGGGAAGATAAATTGGCATAGCTTTATTGCACCTGCTCATACTTCCTAAAACTCACCGTCATCCTAACCTTTTGTGGGAAGATTCCAGCACTGCTAACAAAGAGCTTCTCTTGAAGTTGATGGAATCTTGTGTGTAGGAGGATGTAGATAACACAGGCCTCCCTTCATCTGACAATTTTTCTGCTCCCCTAATGGCTGAACTTCCCTGAGCCTGGTGGTATGTTGCATTGATGGCTGGTGGCTTTCTGTGGCTGCCTGCAAGGTGTTCAAGGTGCAGGTGACAGGAGAAAAAACAGCACATGGTGATATTGCCAGAGTCCCTTAAAATTTTTCTCCTCCTTGAAATACATGGATGCATGAAGTAACACTAAGCAATATGAAAATTACCTTCTTCCCCCCCTTTCTTTCTCTTTTGGTGTGCAATCTTCCCTTTACGGGGGTTTGAAAAGGAAATCCTGAATCTGTTCTTTAACATATAATTTTGGTATCTAAAAACAGCACTTGAGATTAGCAGGCTTGTCAGAAAAACAAGAATTTAGATGTTCAAAAAAACCCAACAATCCACCCCCAGCTTTTCAACTGTGTCAGGCATTATTGGCTGTACACATCTGCTGTAAGATGTAGAGAGGGGAAATACACTGAAAAGCAAAGGTGTTATTTTAAGGACATGATGAAAATAATGGAATTGCCCAATCTGCTTTGTATAAAGTGGTTCATATGTTCTGCAAAGAGATAAAAATGCATGCTGATCTCATATTTGGGCAAGTGTTAATTACAGACTCACTGACAAGATCAAGCCTCTCAGAATTTCTTTCTTTCTTTTGGTTTTCTCTAAAAGCCAAAGAAACTATGACTTGATTCACCCTCTTCTTCCTCTGCTATCTGCACACAGATACCCGTCTGCTTTGTAAATCAGGAATGAAATGAGATACAGCCATCTGACACTAATAAATTATCTTTTATGAAGGCATGGAGACTGCACTCATTATTTCTGACAAGAGATAAAAAGTTGTCTTCTTCCTGATTCTATTCTTTCAAAAGTGCTTCTGTCTGCCCATATTTGCTCTTTATGACAGATGTAATTATTGTGTCAGAGTTTTTTCTGTTGTCATGGTCTATTTTCTGTTCAACTTCTATTCATTTCTAGATTTCATGAAGTTACAAACAAAAGACTAAGTTGTTATAATTTAAAATATTTTATCATGGAGTATAGATTTATTTCAGGCGCTTTGGTTGTGAGTTCCTAATAATTTCCTTAATTAATGTTGGTTGGTTTTTAGTACCGGCTGATCATGAAAGCATAACTTTAAAACTCCTTATGAAAAATAACCTGAATAATAACAAATTGTAAAACTGACTTCTAGGTCTTGACAAAGTCTGAATCATTGCTTTAGTTTTGAAAACAAAATTTGCTCTTTGTTCTGCTTCTCCTCCTCTTTTGGCATTAATATTAGAAGATTTTAATAATTTCCCATTGAGCTTTCATTGCAGGTTTCACAGAAGACCATCCTTGCTCTCCCTCAGCTCCAGTCAGCTTGGATATCTCCATGCCCTAGTTCAGGTTCAACCACCAACCACAGGTGGTTGTATGCATGGTATCTCCTGGAATCCCCTCAATGAGAAGTTATCTTAATGTGCATGTGGCCACCAGCCCAAGCTCAAGAACAATAAATTACTCTTTTACATCTCCTAAACACTCTTCTCATTTCATTTGTAGGAACTGGTTTTTAAAACCTCCTATCTTATTGTTCTTTCTCATGTACAACACCACACACTGTTGTTCCCTTTTTTCTTCATATCTATACATCTGGATATGGGTGTACATAAAGATACACAAATATTAATTGGAATGTTGGGGAGAATGATGGGAATAGCAAGCAAAAGAACACTAGCTTCTGAACTGTAATTTTGTTTTAAAACATAACATTCAGGAGATGAGTTGAAAATCAGTGTTATATAATAAGTAAAAGCTCTATTTTCCTACACTGCACCTGGCTTTGGTTGCATTTGCAGTGTGAGGCCTGCACAGAAGCCTGAGGCACAGAGATCATCCTCTCTTCCTCCCTCTTCTCCTGCTCAGAGAAATATGATCACTCTATGATCATATTCTATGATATGGCCTTCCGTGATCACTCAGCTCAAAACTTTGACACTTGCGTATATAAAAGGAAAGTATTTTATTAGGTGAGTGTCAGGATATTTCAAGGATGTGTGTTGGCCAAGCACAAAGCAGAGTTTCCTAGAGAATCTGGAACTCCCTTATGTCAATTTACTGTGATACAAACTCCAGTGTGACCCATCACTCTGTATCAGAGAGCATTCTATTTGGAGAATGGTTCAGCTAAAAATGGCAGATTGTGGAAAAGCACTGGAATACCCAGGAAGGTGGGGATTCCTACTGCAGGTGTGTACCGAGTGAGGTGATACTGAGGGGAGCAAATTAAATCTCTGCAGGCAGCACTAATTATATCACGTCCGTGGTTTGTCTGGAATCCCCACTATTTCTGCTGCTTTTCCTGCCATGCCCATCAGGTGTAATTCCCAAGGGTGTCTGCCATTGTGAGTTACCACACCATGCAGTAGGTGAGCAGCAGTGCCTCGCATCTCTGCTGAAGTACTCACAAGATAGCAGAAAGAAAATAAGATTACCGAGGAGGTTGTCCATATTCCTCCTAGGGAAAATGTCGTTGTGAAATGTGCTCCTTGTGCCGAAACGGTGATAGAGGGAGAGGATGAGGAGGAGGCAGAAGCCTCCCCAAGACATTTATCGCATACATCAGTCTTCTAGGTAGTCCCCAACAGTGTTGCTGTGGAGTAGCTTTTTAATGTTTATTTGTTTCATGTTATATATATATATATTTTTTTTTTAAGTGCCTTAAATATTGTTTATAATGCCTCATTTTTTTCTTTTTATTTTTACGGAGCCTATATACTATTCATTAGTCCATAGATTATTATGCCAACAATTCTAGGAATAGTATCTTAATTTATATTGAATCTCCACATGTGATACAGAAATACTGGTGATATGAATTTAAAAACTCTACTACATACCCTAGAAAAATCTAATATTTTAATCTTGCCTCCCAAAATTTCAAATTTTTCACTAAAACATTTTGTAAAGTTTGAAAGAAAAGCAGTTGTTAATCCCCTGTTGTTTAAAACATAAATATTGTTTTCATGACAATGATCCTTTTCCTCAGTTCTTTTTCTACTTTTATTTTTGTGAGTTTGGGTAATGTAATGACTTTGTGATGCTGAAAATAACCATGTACAGTTCAGCAGTAACAGGCCAGACTTATTTCCTTCTACAAGAAAAGAGCAAATGTACAAGTATTTAAAAAGCAATTCACTACAAAATTGAAAATTCCTTCCACTCCCTTTCCAAATAGCAAAAACAAATGCATGCTTGCAGTGCCTTGTTTATGAAAATGGGAAACATGCACAACATGGAAGCAACAAAATGAAATTGTGTTTTTTGATGTATTTCCATTTCATTTTTCTGCATGAAAATGCAAAATGCCTCCCCCTTCTGCCGTAACCACTTATAGCTGGTTTCCATCTGTTGAAAAAGTTGTTAAATACATATGGAAAGTCTGCAAGTTTCTCATGTTCACATTTTGATTAGTTATTCATCTTTTGGAATTCATCTGAGTCTGATCTTCCTTGAGTATTATAGTGGTGCCAAATACTACCTCCCACCCCTACATATTGCAGCATTTTTGTAGGAAGTAATAGCTAATAAATTGCAGGCCTTTCTGCTGCTTGGAAATGTTGTGGGTTTTGCTCTCTTGAATATTAAAATTTCTCCTTGTATCTGCAGTTTTTTCGAACTAAGTGTGTTCCTTAAGAGCACCATGTATTAGATTAGAGGTGTATTTATATAAACTTCAGCAATACAGATGCATGTAGGCATTTGTAAAATATGGATGGGATGGACAAATCTAATAAGATTTATAGTTTTAAAAACAGTATGTTGTTATTTATCTTGGGAAAGTTTCAAATGCTGTGTTCCTTAATTTCTGGAATTGGGAGAAATTGAAACATCCAACCGCTATTTTTGCATTTCAACTTCAATGTCTGGAATTAAATTTCTGGGGGAGTTTAAGCAAAGGCATGTGGTAATAATTTAAAAACAAAAAAAAAGAACAACAACAAAAATTAAAAGCAAACAAACAACAACAATAAAGCAGAAAACCACAATACAGCCTTAGAAACTGCCCTGATAAAGGAGGTTGAAAAAAAAAAAAAGTACTTAGAAAATAAGTCATGATAAAGGAAGATAATTAAATAAGAAAACTTATGGGCTTGGATATTGAAATATTCTGTATACTCTTTCTTATCAGAGCACTTTATTATTCTTTAACATGTTGAGTATGATGGGTACATAGTAGCTGTGCTCTGACAGGTTTGTCCATCATTGTTCATTTCACAGTTTGTGAACACCATTTGTTATTCTTTCTATCCTTAGATGAAGCTGCTGACATACAGTTCAGGTATTATTTCAGGACAACGACAGGTGAAGCCATCCCAAGCGTTATCAGATGCTAAAACCTAATCCTAATGGAGGTTTTCTACCTGAATACTTCTTTTGCCTGATTAATTTTTACTTTTTAGGCTTGAGGTTGAAGCTGCCAATGCTGGTGTAGGCTGGCTCAGAAAATGTAAGTACTGAGGGCCCTTTCCTAGATGCTATGGGATTATCTTAGGGAAAGTGCAGACAAGGCTGCAGAGAAAGGTGCAGCTGTCCCAGCTTCACCTTCCCTTAGATATGGACAATCCCTCACCTCGGAATCTTGTTTCCAACTGTGAATTTTATTTATTTATTATTTTCTGTCAGAGACCTTTCAGGACCTCAACTGTGTGGAAAGGACTGTATGACTCCAGGCAAAATCTTGTTCTAACTTTGGAAGTGTTTGTTGCAGTTTGGAAATAGAGAACTTTATTCTATATACCCTATACTTAATAGAGACTGCTCTTTAAATTTTAGTAGTATAAACTATTCAAAATCCTATCAGATTTGAAAGCAGTTGGTATATTTGTTCTTTCTGGTTTTCTCTTTTTCTTTATTTTTCTTTTCAGTGTTTTAGTCTAACATCTAAAATGTGTGCAACAATAAGAAAGGTGATTGGTTACCCCTGTGAGTATAAAATTCCTCAATGCAGGCAAGACTACAAAAAAAAAAAA
>VWZN01010536.1:56814-67931 GCA_013396955.1 Regulus satrapa | reverse complement strand
AAAAAAAAAAAAGGAAATACAAGTGATGAAATTTAAATAATCTCAATAACAGTGTTTTCATATTTGGGTGATTTGAGATAAAAAGAGAGAGAGAAATATGAAATAATACTCTTTGTATAGTAATTTAAATTAGCTTTAAATGCAACTATACTACCTCTGGCATCAGAAGAGTTGTATTTCCTAAAATTCTTTTCAATGCAGCTCTGCAAAAAGAAACTCTTGAATAAAAAGTAATGTAGGGGATTTGGAAGGTTTTGATGTCTGCCTATGTTTTCAGATTGGGAATCACTGCAGATGTTTTTTGTTAGCTCTCTAGGGGGGTTTCCAGTGCTACTTTTGGTGTAGCACATATACATTGCCTGGCATATAATGGATAACTCAGTGGGAAGAGTAATCTGTAATGGAGTATTGGACATTAGGTAAGCCATGCTGTTGTGAATGCCACATTGGCCTTTCCATTTCTGGCAAGACAGCAAACAAATAGTTATCATGAACATTCTCAAAAATGTTTCTCTATAAAAGGGGAAAAAGCTTTAAGACACTTTGCTCTGTGTTTATGCTTGAAATGGATAAGAACTGTAGGGAAGGGAATCTTCACAGCAATCCTCAGTAACTTCCTCTTAATCAAACAGACACATGAGTGGTTTCAAGTGCAGAAGTTTCCTTCCTTGAAGCATTTTTCCCTCTTACTATCAATACTGGTGCTGGAACAATTAAGTTTATTTCTGACAAGTATCACTTTCAGAGCTGGAGTACTGCAGACATGAGGAGAGTGTTAAGCATCAAATGTATCAAATGACAATTGAACACTATCTGGGGAAATTTGGCACAGCTAAGAGGGATAATGAACTAAAGGGAATAATTTATTTTTATTAGAGAACCAGTTAATTTTGTTTTTGTAATCCCCTATCTTCTCATTCTGTTGCTTTTTTTTGAAAGCAATTTTTTGCAGTTCTTTTTATTTTATTTTTATACTGACTTTTGTTCTCCTTGACTGCAGCAGAGATTGGCAAAGTGAAATGTTTCTATTCACATTAGTGGGCTTGGGGTCAGGATCTGTGTCTATTGTTAATAAAGAATGTCAGTAGAATGCACAAACATCTATCCAAATTTAAATTATGCAACTTACTGTTTCTGTAATTGACTCATATATCATCTTCAAGGGAAAATTTGTGTCTGAACACCTTCCTGGAGATGTCAAAATGTATTGATTCACCACTGGTATTTATTTGTTGACCACACATGTTTTAGGATCTGCCAGCTGATGAATTTCTGCAAGCCTCCAATTCTGAATTTAGTGGATTTTTATTTCAATGTTGCTTTTACTTTTATTTATGTTACATCTAGAAATGCAGCAAAGGTAGAACAACAAGCCCGGCATATGTGACTTCATACGAATGAGAGAAGGAGCCAAGATCATTAATGGAAGATTGAAAGAACATATAGTAGAGAGAGATCTATAATGGAAATTTCTCATATAGATAACTTAATATGCCCACTTTATTTATTTAAAAGAACTAAAAGACCCAGGTATAAAAAATTAGAAAAAGTCTACCCTGTTGAGAAATTTTCCTTAATTTTTCATGCAAACTAGCATATAAGCTTCAGTTCAAGCTAGTTGAGTCCCCATGCTCGGGAGTAGCGTAGAGCTGATTTTGGGATTCACAGTCACCACTGCATGGCCCTTTGTGAGCAGTGAGCTGTAGTGTGTGTTCTACAGAATGGTGCACCTTAGGGTGTGCATCCTTCTCTTTGGTCTTTCAGGGCTGCATTTTACAAATGAGTCACATATTAAAAGTTCAAGGGGTATCAAAAGGCTTTCTACTGCAAACTTGTGAAAATTCCAAAAAGAAGGTATTTATTTGGTTATGAAAGCAGATGAATGAAATATTAGATGTGATGGTACACATTATGAGGATGGAATTTACAAGTGTTCCAAACAAATGTAAAAAAAAAAAATCTTGGACAGACATTCGTATTTACAGAAGAAAACTGAATATTAAAATGCAACTATCTTGTAATTACTGTATTTTAATTTTTCATTGATTTTTTTAAATGCTTCACACATTGTGTAATTTTGCTTTAATATTTCATTCCAGTTTAAAATGTGATTTCAATTATGCAGATAATTTAGAAACATAAGTATAGCTGTGTCTTGAAGTCAGTAGGATCTAATGCTGATAAGAGTAAAATCCAATGAAACCTGCACTAAAATCACTCAAAAAAAGAAAAGGATAACTCAAAGTGTTTTTAGCAAAAAACAACAACAACAAAAAAGTGCATTAAAAAAGTAATTATATAAGGTGATTGTGTCTTTGATATTTTTTCACTCTATAACAAATCAAAAAGTCCCAGGGTTTTTGTGGGTTGTTTGGTTTTTTTTTTTTTTTCCAAGCTAAAGTTTTAATGGAAAGTATGGTAAATATGAAAGTGTTCACCGAGATTTATGATTCAATAAAATTAGGATTTGGGGCAAAATCCTGTTTTTTCACCAAAACTCCACCAAAAACAACCAAAAAATACTCCCCATCCAACCCCCCCATCATTACTTTTAAAACCAGCAGAGATATCCATTCTTTCTGAGCCATGAAGGTGGAAAATTTTAGGGGTCACAGATATGACTATAACAGATATTTATAAATCTGTAATGTATGCATCACACCAAAAGTTCTCAAGCTAAATTATTCTACCTTAGCCCATATTTATGGATTATTTCAGTAGAATAGATTATTCATTACTCCTCCTTAATAGATGTATTAATTGTTTCAACTGGGAAAAGTTCTTGGGGAGGCTTGGTCATTATTATTCTCTGAAGAATCATATGAAAAAACTCTGTTTGGGTAAGAAGTTTAGTCATATTTATTTTAGTATTTTGCATGAAAGATGGATAAGAAGTGTTCCTGTCTATCTTAAGTAATCCTACATTAATAGCTCCATGGGGAGTTGAATAACATTTTTGCTTGTATTTGATTTGTGCTAATTCCTGAAGGCTTATCAGTGTAGTACAGCATCATATAACTTCAAATCTCAGTATATTTTCTTTTTAGCTTTTAAACTACAAGATATTATCTTTTACCTCAGTTCAACCTGCTGTTCCCAGTAGAAAAGTCTATTACTGATTTAAATTTTAGAAGCTTATCACCTTGCTGATTTCCTCATATCAGCTATTTGACTGTTCTGTACCCAGGAAAGTTAAAGTAAAGAACTGTTCTGTACCCAGGAAAGTTAAAGCAAAGAACAGAACAGAACTGGTCGGACCTTAAGATACCTCTGCTCAACCAATATTTCTGGTTTGAGCTCAGCTTTGATCAGTAAATGGGTCTTCTAGGTGAGATGTGAGTGTTTTCTATATATATATGTCTTTGTCAAACCCTGTGTTGTTTTGATTTTATTTCCTTTTAAGTTTTAGGTGAAAATTTTAAATTTTGGCATGTTTGAAGTTAAGCACTGAAATCCTTGTTCAGGGATATGTGAGTTGATTACACTCCTGAGCACCTGAGGACTTGCACCTATTTACTGCATTTGAAAGTGATTTTTCAGTCTGAAAAGCCAGCTCACTTCTCATTGCTAAAAATACAAATAACTGCCTAAATTTAGATAGATGAATTTGCACAGGTGATATTTTCTAGCCTTCTAGGAAATTAGAGTTACTCTGGATTAAAACTCCCCAGACCTGGTGTGTACATAGAAGCCTTAACATGAATGATGCTGATCTGCCAATACACTTCTCCTAATATGCAAAATTTATTGATACAGATGTACCCTAAGTGCTGTTCTGTAGGCAAGGATTTGAGGCACACAGCACTGAAGATCCAGTTTTGACAAGACTCTGTTCTGCCAACAATCAGAAAGACTAGTTAATTCTGTAATTAGCCCTTAAGTGATTTGAGTAAAGCTATGTGGGAATTCTCTGTGCAGTCTCCCAGATCCATGCTGGACCCATTTTCTTTCTCTCACTACTGCAATAAAGAAATCAGAACTGGCCCCTCCTCTTCAACCACCAACCTCTGAAAATATCGGTTCATCTTGGATTAATCACCTCAAGTAATTCCCTTGAGTTTACCCCTCCTTGTGTGTCTACAACCACAGCATTAAATGTGCCCCACCTTTGAAGACCATTACTTTTAATAACTAAGTTATTTTATTGACCTGAGTAGAGCTGTTTTAAGCAGTCTTGGCCACTCTCTCGCACTGGAGAGGCCTTTAGTGCAGGTACTGAAGGGCTGTTCCCTGCATCTTTATTGAGCCCCACAGAGAAAGAGGTGGCCAGTGGACACAGCATGCTTCAGTAAATTCATATCTATGGTCAAGTCCTCAGGCTTTTGTGGACCTGCTATTGGAGCCAAGCAAAGGGAACTGTTGCTGCCACATCTTTCCTACTGGGAGAAAAATACAGTTCATGCCAAAAATCCTGCACCAAATCTATCTATGATGGTGTTACACGAACTTAACCATCTTCATTGAAAAAGTCTTATCCCATATTGGAAGACTGAAAAAATAAGAATTTTGCTTTTGAAGTAAATGAAACTTTAATGCCTATGTAAGAAATATTTAAAAAGATAATTTGGAGGACCCATTTTATCCAAGGCCTTATCTTCTGGGTCATTCACCTTTAATTTCAAGCACATCAAGTAATTATGGATTATAGATTTTTGGTTAATTGTTGATGTTTTGTGAATAATTGCTTAGCTTTCTGATATTTAGTTTAGCAGACAGGCACCGCTTCTTTGTTCACTTTTCGGAAGGAATATCTTTTAGTGATGGAAAAATTGTTCTGGGAAACCATGTTTCTCTGTGCTGTGGTACACGCCCCATCATGCTCTACATGGTTTAGTTATAATTTCTATTAAAACCATATATGAAAACATGGATAGCATAATGTATTTCTGTTTTTTAGAAATCTAACACCACCTAAGTATATAATATTATTTAAAATACAAATCACTACATGTAAATTATTACTACATGTTTACTAATTGCGATTTAAATTGAAATTCTGAGGTTAAAAAAAAAAAAAAAGATGGTTTTGTTTTCACTTTTTTGTTTGTCTATGAGTCCAGACATTTGCTGAGTTAATTATGTTTTCATCATTTGTCAGTATGTTCATTCTGGAAAAGCACAGTTGTTGGAGGAAACAAAAGGTAGGAATTAACTGAGTACATTTGTTATAATGTGAGTTAGCCACATTTTCTGAAATAATGATTCCAGACAGAAAATACCAAGAAAGCAATATTCCAGTATAGGAATATTGCTAAAATAGAAATGTCATAAATGAGAATAACTTATCCCTAAGCTATGTTTCATGTACTGTCTGTATACATTGTGAATGGAGAAAATAATTTTTCAGAGCTTGAAGGATTTCTTCCTTTGGGTTCCCAGAAGAGGCAGGGATCTAAACTTACATTTCATGGTAGTATTGATCCCAGCAGACCTGGAAGAGTCAAACACATGATGAGCCAGTCAAGGCTGAATGGCAGATGAGCAAAAGTTTTAAGACACAGACCCCACTGATTTTTCTGTAAAGTGGTTAAAATGGATTTAATTAATCCCCCTACATGCCCTTTCTGTTTAGTGCATGCAGCCTTACATTCAGATGCAATCAAGAAGAATGTATTCAAAGTAAAAACTGTTTTCCATTGTTCCAGTCAAGACTGTTAAAGTCAGGTAAAATAAAGCACATAAAAATATAACATAAAAGAGCAAAATAAATGCCCCATCCCCCAGTTCAGCAGCTACCTCCTTATTCTGCTTTCTGGATTGCTACCTGGTCAGTGTACAATACTTTGTTTGCTCCTCAGGAAATTGGTATCTGCTCCCTGATTTACAGGGAGTGCGTTAGACCCTGCTCAGCCTGGGGAAAACCACATGTGCAAATCCTCAGGGAGCATCATGATGGCAGAACATACTTCCAGACTGAAAGGACTGGAAAGGCAAGCAAATGTAAAGTGTATAATATATAATTGATGAAGAAGAAATCTCTAAATGTAAGAGTTTCGTTCAATCATAATAAAGTAGTTGAGGGTGTGCAGACACTGGAATTAAAGATACATGTACTCCATTCAGCAGATCAATATTTATTCTTCAGTCCAAGGCAGCAAGCATAAATTTTATATTTTTGCCTAAAAGCAAGACATTTAAATCTCACAAATCTTTAAAAAAACCCAAAAACGTGCTGACCAGTTTTCTGACTAGGTTTTTTTTCACCTTTGTAACATGAGCAAGTTCTAAAAGATTTGGAACAATTTTTCCAATTATAAAAAGATTGCATCAATCACTTGGAAGATCTTGAAGGAAAATTGCAAGATGCAGAACAGAGAAGGATATAAAGTTGCAGGATACGTGCAAAACATGCAAACCCCTCATGACAAAAAGAAGAGTAATTGTTTTTCCCTGAGGTATTATGGAGTTTGTTGAGAGTAAGTTGTGACAAAAATTGCAATGCACCCTCTTGAACTTGTAGTATCTGGAAGACTTACAGATTTGTAAACTTTTCTTTGAGATCAGAGCTGAGAGGGAAGGGGCTGTGGAGATAATGTACTGCTATAAAACAGGTGTAGGGTGGAACCAAGGCTGCAATGTGTGTGATGTCCAAATGGCTCCCTCCATATGCCTATGTTTGGCCAACTAAACCTGCCTTGGATTTTTAGCTTGTTCTCATACAGAGATGTGTGGGGTGTGTTTTCTTAAATTTTACCTGCAGGGTAAAAAACAGGGTTTGAAGGGCTCAGTGGGGCTCTTTCAGCCCAGCAGTGCAAGGAGCTTCTGCAGGATCCTTGGGTTTCTCAGGCTCAGCTTGGTGGGGATGGGAACAGAAGGAACGAGATGTAAGAGAGATTGTAGAGAGAATAGTAAGGTTTAGTACTTCTTACTCTGGGATGTTCTGCTACAGTTTGGGAGGTTGTTGGAGGGCTGGAGAGCTTTTTGCAAAATTTTTTAAAAGAGACAGCATTTATTTAATGACTTTTTGCTTAGGTTTCTGATGTGTGTGATGTGACTGTCATTGTGGCATGGCCAGGGAAAACATCTTTTTTATGATACACTATGTTTGTTCATGACAGAGCTCATTCTGCCTAAGGTGAAACTATTTTTTTCAGTGGGTGCCCTCATTACATAAAAGTCTTCATACTGGTGAAAAAAGTGCTTATCATTCCTTCTGAAAGTAAGAACAGTTGTGTCTGAGGCTTTTCTGTAACACAAACTCCTCAAGTATTTGGAGTAAGTCGCTGTATGTAATTGCGTTGCATAAGGGTGCTAGGTAATGTGCAACTTTTCTGATGAGCGTGGGATAAACTGACACAAATACAGAGCTTTTCTAAAGAGAATTTAGTGAAGGATTGTATTAATTTTGTGGGAAACTGGAAAGGTATTCCAAGCTTTGAAGATGAAGTGTGTGATATCTGTGTACCTCCACACTGCATGGGCCTGGAGTGGAGTTTCTTTTCTATTTTGCCTCATCATTGTGATATTGCTGATATATTGCCAGGCCAACATGGTACCTACACCTGTGCCCATGATATGGCAGAAATAGAGGTTCACTGGAATGCTAAGAATGCTTATCCCAAACTGATTAACCACCAGTGATTGCCAGACAGTATTTTTCTTCACTTGCTACATTTCTCATCAGAGGAAGGTCTATGCAAACACAAAAGCTGCTCTGTTTTCTGCCAATGTAACATGAAGCATATTATTCCATCACATATAAAAGATATTTCATATACTGAAACAATATTTCTTTGCCTAAACTATTTGCAACTATCTAACTAAAAGGGTATTTGCTCCTGCAGAGAACCACCAGAATGAGTACACTGAAGTCAATTAATGCAACTTGGGTGTTACTATGGATACACCTGTGACCACAATGACTTTGTTCATTACTGGGCAATAGCCAAAGCTGGAATTTCCAAGTTAGGGATCGTAATCCTCTGGGACTTGATTAATTGTGTTAGCAAGAAGGAAGTTTTGCTGTCTCCTATAGAAAGTAGCAGTAGTGAGACCTGATAAAACCTCTATGATAAAAGATATGAATTCTTACTTGCTTTGAGATAAAGAGGTGGGGATCAAAAGAGTGTTTTTTCAATCATGACATTTCCATTGTCTTATTTTCCAAGTTTCATTCAACTAGCAAAAACAATAATTAACTGGGCATGTATCAAATAGTGCTGCTTTCAATGACATTTTGTTCCAACAGTGATAAAATGAGGTATTTTTGTGCTTAGAAATGGATATTAATATTACTGCAGAAAGATTGTATCACAGGCAACACTTACTCATTTATTAGGATACTTTTATTACTGTGATTTTTTATACTATCTTTGCCATACATCCAGTGTAGTTGCTTTTGCTTCTTCATTTTATGCTACTGTAGATAAAATATAAGCCAATATCTCTTTGCTTTTCTTGGTATTAATCTTATTTACCAAAGTAATAAATTATTTTTAAAGTCAGGGCACTTTCTAATTTGAAGGCTCTGAAGACATGTAGAAATAGAAATGTTAGAGCATTTTTTCAGGGGGAAGCCTGGTCATTAATCTCTTTTTTCCTTTCATCTCTGTCACTATATATTTGCATTAAAATCGATGTACTTAGACTGTATCAAGAGACTAAGGAAGTACATGCAGAATCTACTCTCATTTTGCATGGGCTTAAAGGTTGAAAAAAAATGTCCCCTATGCTTCAAATTGTTCTTTGTCTAAAGGATGCCTAGTGACACCTGAGTTTCTGTGTTACTTCCCTATATATAGCAAATACTTCATTGCACGGAGTGGCTGCTGCCTAGGAAGGCCACCTGCTTACTTAGAATCCTTGCACCTCAGGGGAGAGCTTGTCCCTCTGGAGGGAGGATGGTCAGTGGTCTAGAAAATGGCTAAGATAGACCACCATATTCCACCTGATTACCAAAGAAACAAGCTAATTACCCACACACATCTGTGCATGCTCAGCCATTGTGGGGCTGTGAAGATTCAAGGCCATTTGCCTTGGGATTCTTCTCTCAGGCTCAGCAACCAGTTAAACTGGTCTTTAGACTAGCAAAAAGCTGCGTGAAGATTTCTGTGTTCTCTAAGTAGGCTTTGCAGGGGGTTAATTCTATCAATTGAATGCAAAATGTTGGATAAATTTAGAAATCCCTTGCATACTGAAATAATTACCTACAACCTCGCCTTTCTTTGCTCACTTTCATTCAGTTTTCAGGGACAGAGTGTATGAGACACTTTGTTAAAATTCTGGTGATTTGAGCTGCTTTCATTTTATTTTCCAGGGGATGGCAAATCCACTGCTCCTCATGTTTGTGTCCATGCATATCCTTTGCAAAATTAGTGAGATATACAATAAATTGAGAGGTGGGAGGAGAACTACATTTTCCAGCCATGAAAAAGCTTTCCTTTCACCAAAAACAAGATTAAAGTTTCCCATGTTTGGGCCCCTTTCAGTACCCTGGTAGATCTAAGAGCTTTGTTTTTTTTAGCCCAGGAATTTGGTATCTAGCTTAAGTAGGTCAAACTGGGGAGATGCCAGACTGAGTTGAAGGTGGGTAAAGTCTGCTTTCATTCAGTATCGACTGAGAGTGACATGAACCATTCCTAATTTGTTTAGACCGATGACATGGTGAGGCAGATTATGTTCTAGAAGTGATTTCAACACACTTTGGTTTTTAATGGACTAGATTTTGCTTGATCTGAGAGATACATTGTATTGAGCACGGGGTGGAAATTAATCGCCCCAGTTCTACACAACCTTCTGCAGCTGCATTCATTTTATAAGTACTAAGGATTAAAGTTTATCAAGATGGTGAGCTCAGCATTGCTCTTATCTATAGTTTTATTAGAAAGACTTAAAAATGACAGTGCAGTCATTAAATGTTCTGGGGTTTTCTTGTTTGTTTCTTTTTTTCTTTTTTTTTTTTTTCAAAATCTGCATATATTTAGACATAATTTGCAAGAATATCCATTGCATTAATAATGCAAATCCTAATTACTTGTTAGAAAATTGATGTTACCCCTCCAAGCTACAATATTGCACAGGCTTTCTCCAGAGTAAGATTATTTGGATAGCAGTCTCTCGAGGATCCCAGGTTATGTAGTGTCAAACTTTTTGCAGCTCTGTGGCTTACAAGCTCATTTTTTTGCACAGCAAGGGTGAATAATAATCTTGACTGGCTTATTAGTAACACTAGACACCTGTACAAATCTTAATGTTTGGAAGAGTGATTGAGTTTATGTGTATTAATAAGGTTGAAAGTATATTTCTTAACTATTATACATTGATGATAATTTCAATCTCCCTCTCCTTTTCTCATTATATAAAAACATGCCTGCATATAAATTAACCATGAAAAACCTTGCTGATATTTTTAGAATTTTTTACTCTGAATTTTCTCACAGCATTATTGATTTACAAGCATAAAAATCTGTGAGAAATACCAGAAATAGCTGTGTTCTGACATTAGTAATGGCTCTTTGTGATGTGTTTAGCACAACATTATTGGGCTACTTCAGTTACTAGTCTAAAAAATCATTCACAGTGAAAATGCAGTGGTAAATTTCTTGAAAATAAAGCTTATCCATGTTTTTGAGTCATTGAGCCTGTCAAGCTTCAGTGCTTTTGTTCTTAAAAGCTGAAGTATTCTCCAACTTTCATTGCTCCTAAGTGAACATGACACTATAAAGTGATGTTTGAAAACAACAGCAATATTATATCTTTTTAGGATATCATTAGAGTCCATGTCCATTAGCAGAATTTCACACAGTTCTTGGTTAGCAAAGTGGCCTTTAGTGGTGCCATGAGTATACAGTCGGGAAAGTTTTGCTGCAAACTGGAAATGGACCTCTCTGGGTTGTGAAGGTGTGTCAGCTTGTGGAAGAATTTCGGACTAATTTTGAAAAATGCTTTCTGTTGAGAAATACCACACAGTATCCCTAAAGACCAAAATAAACGCAAACCTGAATTGGTTGAGTTTCATGTCAGAACACACAGACCATGTTACTACCAGCTCCATGGAGTTACTCTTGAGCAGTTAATTACATAGTTCACTTCATGTGCCCTCCAGAGTTTTCTCTTTAAAAAAACCCCAAAAAAAACCCAAAAACAAAAAACAACAACAACAACAACAAAAACAACTA
>VWZN01010536.1:46466-56794 GCA_013396955.1 Regulus satrapa | reverse complement strand
CAACAAAAACAACAAAAAAAACAACAAAACAACCAAAAAAAAAAAACAAACAGAAAAGAAAACAAACAGATGAAGCAACAAAAAACAAACAAACAACCCCAACCAACCAAAAAAACCAACCCCAAGGTTTTTGTTTGTTTTACTTATGATTCCAAATATACTGTCAAACATATTTTTAAAAATGCAAATCATTGTAGTATATTTCTGTAGCCCATTTATTCATGATTGAGATTTGCATTTCAGAATTTCATTAATTTCTAATGGAATGTGGTATATTCATTATGTCCTGGTCATAGGTTAATGAAACTAAGAACTATGTGTTTTTTTTTTCCATGAGAACCAATTTTATGAAGTTTACAGTTATTTTTCTTTTAATATCTATAAATTTATGCAATAACAATTTTCATGCAATGACTCTCATCAAAATTCTTTCTGATCATCGCTCAGCCTTTATTTTACAAATGCTTCCAAAGGAATACATAGCTGTTATCTGCCCATGACAAAAATCCAGAAAAATGCAGTTACTTTTTATATTTCAGAAGGAACGTGCAGTGTGGTGTATGAGAAGCTACTAATCTTCTTTATATATGCACAGAGGAACTGCAGGAGCTTTATCTTAATTTTTGTACATCCTCACTGTATTTATCCTCACGACCATACTTTGATGCTGTCAGTGGTTATGATGTTTTATTGAGCTGGGACAGGGAGACATAATTCTTCGCCTGTGGTCATACTGGGAGGATACCCCCTTCAGTCTTTCCTGTCCTCAGCTGCTCCAACTTCCCTTGGGATTGACAAGGCAGGAGTTTTGTTCCTTGTTTTCTTGGTAGCAACACTTCCCTGTGCATGGAGCTGCAGAAGCTCAGAGACAAGATTGTTTCCAGTACAGTGCCCTGTATCTCTTACAGCAAAAACAAGGCACAGCTTAAGGTGACAGAAAGAGGTGTCAACAATAATTTAAATTAGGCTTATGGAAAGGGGTCTTTATGCTGTCCTTCTAAGTTCACTGGCAACACAATTAGCACAATACTAAGCTGGGTCAAAAATTCAATGAAAAAAAAAAGTCAGTGATTCACTGATGAAGTAAAATAAAGTAGAAACAAATGAACTGTGTTTGTGAAACTCCACTTAAAAGGAGCTGTAAATATCTGCAGTTTATTTTTGGTGTGATGGAAACTTTTCTCCCATTTGTCTGTCTCATCTTTAAAAGCACCAGACACATTATATCATTGTACTGAGGTAATATGAGATAATCATGATTTTCCTACTAGTGATTTAATGAAATTTTCTCTGGCAAAATGTCAAATATCCATTTAACATGAACTACTGAAATATGTAAAGCTTAGAAATTTAAAACTACAAAGAATTCTTATTACGAGAATATTGATTTAACTTAATCCAGTTTAATTCCTTTGTAATGTTTCAAAACTTAAAACTGATGAGTTTAGAGGACTGCACAGTATTTCTTAGCAGTAAAATTGTCTTTTTTTTAAAGGTAGAACTTATAATGTCACTCACTATTCATGACCTTAAGATACTGTTTTACTGTGCCATGTTTATAAGACTGTTATTTTTACTTTTAATGCTATAGATTTTTGGAGTGCAGGAGTATATTATGACAGACTTTATTTTTCCACAGTGGTAACAAGCTGTTTAATGCTGGTATAGTCAGGGATCTAATAGTGATAGAAATTATATGACTGGAAGACAAAACTGTTCTAAATAAAATTATGCCCTCAACTTCTATGCAGGTAGTGTGGAATGACACAGCCTTTGAAGGTTTGAATTTGGACTTTGTCAAGCATGGTCTGTTTTAATGTCCTCGGATGGGTTTTACTGGGGTCACAATCAGCACTCAGAAGTTCCCTTTGTTTTTCATGTGGGGAGGGTGTTAAGTTAGGAAGGCCAGCAATTAATACATTGATAACTAAATGCTGATAAATACACATAATTGCTTCACCAGCTGATTAGAAATGAAGAGGGAGAGGTTTGAAGTCTGATGCATGTTTTGGTTGCATATCATAGACTTTGATGTGTTTGTTTTACTGATCATGGAAATGCATATTTAGATGAGCATATGGAATGCCACTGGGTAGGAAAATTATCCTCAACGAGGAATGGGAAACTGTATCTTGAACATATCTGAAGTGTCTGTTCTTTTTAATGATCAAACCTGTATCGTTCAGATTTAAAGCAGGTTTTTAAAAATTTTTATTTATTTTTTTTGTTATAGTAAATGAAGGGATTAGATTATTTTAATAGTTTTGTTGGTATATTGGAAATCTCTACACAACTGTGGGGAACCCAATAAAAACTTTCAGTTTTGCTATGTTGGGTTAGTTGGTATATTAGGTGTACTCTGCATAGTTACTCAGTGCCTGGTTATAGAAATTTGAATCCAGGTCTGTTTAGATGGCTTTGGAAAATGTTGGCTATCATCAGTTGAGAAAGCCATGTGAAATGTGGTTTTACAAAAATGCTGAGCCTTTTGGTTTAATTCCTTCCACTTGTGTTTGAGCAGGGCTCCACAGCTGTGTCTGGGACAGTTCTGGCTGGGCAGCAAACCTGGTTGTGTCAGCCCCCTGATTTCACTGCCCTCTGCAAATGAGCACACAATTGTTCATCCCCTGCAGGAGCTGCAGAATGAGCAGCCAGCCTCTCTCAAACTGGCTTCCCAAATAAGCTCAGCTGCCTGCAATGCTGAGCTAGATTTGAAAATGTGTCTGAGCAAATTCTGTGGAGATCTGGGGCTGTGTGGGGAGATCTCTGTAGCAGATGTGTCAGGGCCTCAGCAGCTCAGAACTGCCATTTGCAGTTTGACACGGTGCCTTTTCAGCAGAGATTTTCTTGAGGGAGGACTTTTTGGGTTTTTTTAAATCAATGCCTTTAGATCATCTGGAAGAAAATGGCAATTTTCTGCTCTTTTATTTTCTTTTTATTTTTCTTCTTTTCTTTCCTTTTTTTTTTTTTTCTTTCTTCTTTTAATAGATTTTATCCAAACACTATAATTCTACTTTTACATAGATGAATCTCTGTCTCTAGAGAAAACCTGAGGGCAGAAGAATTACCTACAGAAATCACTTCGAGGTCAAAGTCCTGGAACTACGGTTACCTTTTTCATAATAAGTGAAAATGTATAACCTCCCACTGGGCATTCTGGGAGCCTGAGGAGGTATAGGTAAATTAATTGCTCAATACTGATATGCACAGAGATTTGCCCCTTGCATTATGCCTCTGGTAGTTGTAGGCATCTCCTTTTGCAACTGGGGAGGACTTGGAAGAGCCAGAGTTTGAAAATTTTTAGAGCCTGCCAGATGGCTGTGCTGGCAATAGCATTTTCATGCTGCATAGGGCAATAGCTATCCTTATACCACAGTTCTGCATCAGACCCTGTTTTTCACTTAGATGTAGGTAGATGAAACAATGTGTGATCGTTCCACTAAACCTACTTCTCCTTTTGTAGCCCAGTCTCTGCTAAACTAGAATAGCTTAGCCAGGAGTCTGGGGGTAGAGACAAGAAGAAACATGAAACAATAGCTGTACATCAAACCTCCCACATCTCTGCCCAGCTAAAACTGCATCAGTCACTTGCTCTAATGGTGGTGTTGAAGGATCACATCATTTATACATAAAGCTTTGTCAGTGTGTGTGCAAGTCAGTAGATAAAATTGCATTAAAAATGGACTCACCCTGAAAATTATTAATCTTTTTCTTACAGTTGCATCCATAAAATGTATTCCAGCTAAAATGTGTGAAGAAGCTTTCAGAAAAATCCCCCAAACTGAGCTTATTGCATCAGGCTAAATCTTAAACATCAAAACAATTAAAATGTTGACTGCAAGTAAAATGTACTGTGGCAAATAAAAAATTCTATATATAGACCTCACTTGGAAGTGGTGAGCTCTCTCTAATAAATTACAAACCCTGTGGTTTTTGTATTACATTTTCTTCTCTGCTGACTTAAAATATATATAGCCCAGTGATTTCAATTAGTTTTATACTTGCTTCTTGCAAAGCTAAATTGAGCTACAGCCTGGCATGCCATTTATTTTTCTTTCATCCTACAGTAAACAACTCTGTTCAAAGATTGAAAAGCAATTGTACTTCATTTTACCTTTGCTACAGAAAAGAAGTGAGGAAGCTAACAGAAACTATAGAGCTTTGTCATGACACAGGGCTTTTACCTTTGAGGTTTCTTGACTTTCTTCTGAACACTGTAGAGTAGGGGAGACCAGAAACCAAGTGATGCAATGGGTTGTAAAAAAAAATTAATAAATCCAAACTCCTCTCTTCCTCAGCTTAGCGCATCTCAGGTGATTGTCTTGAGGTGTTTACTCACTCATTAGTTCTGTGCTCCACAGGGTGCTTCCTAGTATGCCCAATGTAAACATTTTGCTCTTTGTTCAGCTGCAGGATCTTTGCTTGGGAGACACCTGAATGATGCTCTTCCTTATCCCAAGTAATCATCTTCTGAAATGCACCAGGTTTCTTTCCTGCCCTGTTAAAGATATTCTAAAGCCGATTCCATTGCAGGGGATATCTTTCTCTCCTTAAATCCTCTATGCAAAACCTTTTTTATGCTTGAGAAAGAAATTTAGTTTAATAGAAAATGTGCTTGGGCTTCCTAAACAATTATTTTAGCAATTCATAGCCTTTAAAGGGATAGCTACACAGAAGGTATTTTGTTTTTCTTCCCTGTTTTGGGGAGACCTTCATCCTACTCCCATTGTTCTGCAGGGTAATAAAGATAATTTTTTTTTTTTTTGCTCTGTACAGGAAAACAAAACAAAACACAATGATGTGAAGATGGGAGGAAATGTCACAATAGAGATTTGTGTATAAAAAATAGCATATTCTCTTCCAGTCTGATTTCAAGTAGAACCACCTGCTGATAGCTCAGATTGTGTCCTAAATCACTTGGCTTTTGGTACATAAAAATGCCAAGGATGAATATATGTGTTCTTAAAATGTTTGATTAGTGAGAATAGTGAGTTTCTCAGAATTTGGAATAGATTATTTTGTAACCATGATAAGGTCTAAAGATGTCTGATCAAAGTCAGGTGACTGTCAAGATTAGAGGATGGTTGATACCAGCCTACAATTAGTAGCATATTCTTGATTTTTTTTTTTTTTTAATTTTGAAAAACGCCAGTGATGTAATTTTTCAAGGTGTTTCATCCTGTACAACTGAAAGCCTGGGAGTCATTGCATTTTTTTTTAAAGCTGAAGAATAAAAATATAGTTTTGTTTATTATACAGAGTTGACAATGATAGATGCCAGTATGGCACATGGAAGGAATATTTTATTGGGGGCTTTTTTGAGTCACTGACTGCATCTATGGTTAGTGACTGGCACCAGGCACATTTTGCACAAGAAGGGGGGTGGGAGGTGGGTTGTGGTATTTTGAACACTCACCTTTTCTCTGACAGTTTGCAGCTAGTAATGTAGCCAGGGCTAACGTCAGCCTCATGGGCTTCATTAGATCTAGGGATTATAATTGGGGGTTGTTTCCTGTTACATTAAGCACCACATAAAAATGCCGTATGCAAACACTATTCAGTGAAGTGTGTGGCATACAGCATGCTTACATGTTATGTGACGTGCAAATTTCCCTTCTGAGTGGTGGAGAGGAAGAGTGATCTTGAATGAATTCCCCACTTTCACAGTTGCCTGCTGAGAGTGGAAATATGGGAAACAATACTGCAAGTGATACTGGTGGCTCAGAATTTGGGAGGAAAGGGAACTTTTGTACCTGGCATAAGTTTCTTTGCAGGGGAATAAAACAACTCTTGGGTAAACTGGTGCAAATGATGGAGCCCTGAAATTGTAGCAGGCAAATCTTCTGTGGCACATGCTGTAAGATATGCTAGCTTCAGGTTCTTATCAACTGATAGATTTCTTTGGGGCCCATAAAGACCAGGTACAGTGGCTGTTGTAGCCAGGTGGGTGTTGGCCTCTATTCCCAGGCAACAAGTGACAGGACAAGAGGACAAAGGCTTAAGCTGCAAAATGGGAGGTTCAGGCTTGACATCAGGAGGAATCTTTCCACAAAAAAGGTTACAAATTTAACAACCCAATGTTAAACATTAGAATGGACTTCCCAGGGAAGTGGTGGACTCACCATCCCTGGAGATGTTTAAGAAATAACTGGATGTAGAACTCAGTGCCATGGTTTGGTTGGCCAGGTGGAGATCAGTCAAAGGTGGGACTTCTTAAACTTAGTGATTCTGCAAATCTCTATGATTGGGATGGTGAGAGTGGGGCAGTTCAAGTCCCCCCTTCCTTCCTGAGCTGCTGTTGTGTCAGCCATCTGCGCGCTGCCCTGGCAGATGCACAGAGGACTGTGGTTAAGAGGGTGTGTTTCTGGGATATAAATATATCTCATATATATCCCTGGGTCATGGTCTCTTCTTGTGGGTACTTATTGCAGGCTGCTTTCCCAAAAGAAAGTGCTGTGTGGCACAGGTATTTGTCTTTGCTACTACAGCCTATTTTTATATTCCTTTTTTATATTGTATTTTTATGGTAGGGTTTAGTAGCAGTATTTGATGAGGAGAAATTAAAAAGGGCTGAATCCTTTACCAAGATATCACAACTTGGGAAATGTAGACATTTCTGTGGTTTTAGGTATAGGATTAACAAATCATAGTTCTTACTGCTTTTTTATTTCCAGGGTAAGGAGAAAGAATAATGAGCTCTGACTAAATTTTGGCATTCTTGTCTTCTAAATAACCTAAAGATTTAGAAAGCTAGAGAGACAGATGAGGTAGAGCATCTTTGCTAAGCAATGTAACTTCAGTACAGGGTTTTTCAGCATGAAGGATTTCACCAAGGGCTGAAGTGTTTTGTGTTCAAGCACAAAAGAGAAGAAGATGTAGGAGAGATGTAACAGAATTGTAAAAAAAAAAAAAAAAAGTCTGTTCCAGGTAATATCAGTATCTTTTGAGCTTGTTATCCAGAATCATCACTAAATTTTACTTATGCTATGGTACTGCTGAAAATACATCTTGTTCTTTTGTGACAACAAACATTTTTGGATGCTTTCAAGTAATCTGTGGGTAGTCATGAACAATCATTACAACCATTCTCAATTGTGTATGTTTGATGGCAAATTAAACACAGGAATTAATTAGAAACCATACTTATTTCACTGCATAGTGAAGTAAGGATATGAAATGGATATAATGATATAACCTAACAGTTTCTTGGCAATTATCAATAATTAATTTGTCTTCTGCTTTCACAATTAAATTTATGGGTTTCTTTTGGAAAAAGGAATGTTTTATTTCACTCAAAAAGTATATATCTGTGGTTTTCTATTGTGGTAGGAGTTATAGGAGTATAATTGAAATTCTCCAGTAGTTTTTTGCATAATTTCATAGTATATAAGTTATGGGAATCCTAAGAAACAGAGGCTTAATATGCATCATTAAACATCACTGGCTTTTTTGGAGAAAGTGAAGTAGTTTTGCCAGGCATTTTTCAGTATATTGATAATAGATAAAGACTTTGCTTGCTGTTATAAGAATAAACTTTTTAATCATATTGTTAGCTACATTGCAAGCAAAAAATGACAACAGAATAAGAGATTAATAGATTCCTCCAATAGATATGAATATTGCGGCTTGAAGCAATGCAAGTGTCTGTTTTATCTAATCTGGAGAAGTGGTGTACCTTTGCAAACAACTTCAGGGTGTCATGTAATGCTTTTTAGAGATGGGTTTGTATACCTGAGGTGCTTGTGCAAATAATTTGACAATGAGCTTGCAATGTTTTTACACAATGTAGGATTTTATTTTAATCTTAAATACTTTATTGCTTCAGAAGGGAACAAACCTGTGCAAAAAGATTCAGAAAAGGCAATGACTCCATTCTGCCCTGCCTTACCTAGAACTGCCCTTCAAATAATTTTCTTTCATGAGGGATACAATGGTCTAAATAGACACATCCTGGAAAGTATATTTGATTTGTATTTTTTTTTATAACCACAAGTCTTTGATGCTTTACTGTTAAGGCTGAAGTCAGCTATTCTCATCAAATCACAGAATTATAGAATACTTCGAGTTGGAAGGAACTTCTAAAAGTCATCTGGTCCAACCCTTCTGGAATGAGCATGGACATCTTCAACTAGATCAGGTTGCTCAGAGCCCTGTCCAGCTTGACCTCAAATGTTACCAGGAATAGGGCACTACCACTTCTCCAGGATCTTGTTCCAGTGTTTCAGCACCTTCACAGAAACATGCCATTCTAAAATTTGATGTAAACCTGCCCTCTTTCAGTTTAAAGCCTTTGGCACTTGTCCTGTCCCTGCATGCCTTTGCCAAAAGTCCTTCTCCAGCTCCCTGTAGGCCCTCTTCAGGTACTGGAAGGCTGAAAGCAGTAGCTGATGCGTTTTGTCTCTCTCAGTACATGAAAATGGTGACCATCCTTTGCAGAGTCTGAGGTCCCAGCTTTCCTGAAAATGGGGATAAATCTTGGGATCATCCCCAGGGAATAACCTGGGAGTACTGGTATTTTGCTTTCATATGTCTCTTAGCCTACTCCCACTTTCCCATCTATAGCACACATTTTTTAGCCATATGTTGTTCTTCTTTTTTTAAAAAAAGCAACTAGAGAAAGATTAGGGTCTGCAGTTATTTCTGTTAGGAGGGAAGATGTGACAAGATGTGTGTTTGATGCCAGCATTTTATTTTTAAAGGAGTACAAATTTGTGATGAGGCCATCTTTGAATGGAGATGGGGCTGCATTAAAGGGTAGATTTCTGGCTTGTAGCCCTATTTTTTTTTAAATAAAACCTTCTCAGTGATGCCCCCTCCCTGATCACTTACTAGTTCTTCTAGCTCAGCCTGAAGCTTCCCCAGCCACCTGAGTGTGGTGCCAGCTCCAGAAGCAGCAGGGCTTCTCCCTGCCATAGGCACACCCTCTCCCCTCCAGCCTGTCCACATTCTTAGTAGCCTTCCAGACACTTCTGTTTGAAATTCTTTCCTAATTTCATTCATGTGGTTATTTTGCTTAATTGTCAGCTTTTCTCATAAATTTTTCCCAGTCTACTTGTACAAATATTTTAACACTGTGAATCTGTTAAATATTTCCATTTTTACTTCTGGAGCAGCAGGATGTTATGCTATTTGTCTACACAAATTAGTTCAGGTTTTTGTGTTGTCCTGGTTTTCCAACATTAAAATTTCCAATAAAACCAAAAAAGCATTTTCTGTGTGCCATAAATCCAGGAAACCAGCAATCCATGTTCTTTACCTGCTATTTATAATTTAATGCCTTTGCATTTTCCCTCTGCACTTTAGATGTAACTCCTTTCTATGCAAAGTTATCCTGGCTTGGTCATTTTTTTCCGTGTAGGAGAGTTCATACATGCCCTGGACTATTCTCATTGCCTGCTCTCAGACGTTCTCTGTCTGAGTCGGGCATTGCCAAGGTCATGCTTTACTGGAATGAAACTTCTGGTGGCATCCTGCAGTATTGTCTCTGGTGTTCACAACATGGATTTTTAGGCAACTTTTTCAAATTCACGTTTAGCAGACCCCGTCCTTGTGCTCACCAACTCAAAGATTCTTCACTTTCCTTCCCAGCTATGTTAAACATCTCTAAGGTGAATGAGGGTTTCAGGCTTTTACCTCCAAACACATATTGTTTTTCCTGTGTCACCTTTTTAGCATTTGAGGTTTACCAGAGGTTTCTAGTAATCTTCCTGCTTGCTTTGTAGTTTCTCTAAATGTTTCTACTGTTCATCAGCAGATCTCAATTGTTAGCTTGCATTTTAATTATTTATATTTATGGTCAGATGATATAATTTTCATCTGACAATTAAGCAGAGACTTCAATAGCCAGTGACTTTTCACAAAATATTAAAAAAAAAAAAAAAAAGAAGAAAATCCAAGTAATGAGAGGTTGCATGTAATCATATTTCCCTTTTTAATTTGCATTAAAGTGGAGAGAAATGTCCATGAAGCTGTAGTGAATGAAGAAATTCTTTTAATTCTAGACAAATTAGTTCTAAACAAGAATAAGGGTTTTTATTTTCCAAACTGATTTGTGTGATTACCTTATAATAAAATTGCAATAAACATTCCAAGAATAGCTGAAACTTGGTGATATGTAGTAATATGTTTATGTAGTGTAAATAAAAATAGCTTTAAATAGTAAACAAGTGTTTCTTCTAAATGGTAACAGTAAAGTATCTTCATATACTAAATGTTTTTTAAATGCAATATTTTCCCACTGTCTGTTAAGCAGCTTTTAATGATTTCAAATAATTTGTTCTGTTCTCCAGCTACTTAAATTTTCATTGGTTTTCTATGTGATTTTTTTT
>VWZN01010536.1:2626-34525 GCA_013396955.1 Regulus satrapa | reverse complement strand
CAGCCAATGGGAAATTTTCCACCAGCAGGCATAGTGAGCCATCCTTTTCATCAGAAGTCTTGTCTGTAGAATGGGGTAGAATGTCTGCCTTCTCTTCCCAGGAATGTGGGGAAAAATGTGTTAGGGTGTATCCCCTCAATTTCTTCTGAGTAACTTGTGGTCTTCCTTAAAATAAGATTTTGTTTAGATTATACAAACTAATTTNGTTTCTCTTGTAAACAGGAAATATTTTCAGAGTTCCACTGTTCTAGATTTCACTCGCCAAACATTATAAAGAAGTTTCACTTGGACTTTGAATGTTGCAAATCTTTTGCTATTAGGATTCCATGCGCTCGAGCCTAGATGTCAGCAGGTATTAGTGTCTGTCAACATAAGTACCTGAACATTTTAAAGGTTATTGTGTCCATACATAATTTTGATGCATTTTTTATGCTGGACAATATTAACAGCACATTATAACATAAGAAGTTCAAACACTTTATGTTTCAAACCATATGTGGCATATCTAACATGGCACGCCTGTTTGTGGGTTTCACTCAAATGGTAATACAGTTGTGAGTTAATCCATGAAAAAGGCATAGATTAGGGTATGCAAGTATTTTAACTTTAATGTACTCCTTTACCACCATTTTACTGGAATAAAACTAAGTCTCACACTCTTGAATGGCAACTACTGGAAAATGACAGCCTTTAGAACATTATAAAATGAATTTTGTTTACATTTTTACTGCAAGGGTTTCTTTATAATTGTGTAAAGCAATGTATATCTTAAATCTTATCTACATAGCAACAGTTCACAAGCTGTGTCAATGCTGCAAGGCACGAGCGTCACTGTCCCCTAGGGATTGTGTGGAGGACAGAATTATCCTTTCACTTGATGTTTGTTGTTTTTATTTTCAGAAGAACAGCACAATCTTTATTGTTTCTTTTTTTTATTTTGTACTCAATCTTATCTGAAAGGAAGTTTTTCAAGATACCAGATGTTTGTATCCCAGTGGCAATTAACTAGACAAACAAGTTCCTCAGTTCACATACCTGAACTGAGTGACCCAAAAGAAAAAGTTGGGTCAGATGGAATTCTGTGGACATTTATTTCAATCTGAATTCTTAAATCACCATTTTTCCAGTAAATCAGTGTTGATTAGATTGATTAGAGTGTAAAAATTTAATTATATTAAGAATGTATATAATTAAAAATATAATCAAGCTAATAATTTGTAATTAATTTCTCAATAGCATGCTGAGAATTCACACAAGATAATTCTGGCACTGAATAGCTGTACACTTATGAAGTTCACATATTAGACTTTAGGAACTCACTGTGTAGAAAAACTCAAATATTTAAAATATTTGTGTGTGCTGAGAGAATTGCTGCATTTTTTTCCCCATATTTTTATTTCCTAAAGGATACTACTGTTCTGTTCCTGTGGAATATTTGACATTTAATGCTATTGTACATACCCATAAATAGAGAGGTCTATTTGTAAAGATAAGGTGGAGTACTGTGAGGAGGAGCAATGTTCTTTGGAGAATAAAAAAGGCAGACTGAAAGCAGTCTAAAGGAAATAACTGGTAGAAATCAGTACACTGTAAGTGAAAGGGGCTCTGTAGAATGTGGGTTGTGACAGCCAGATTGGACCCAAACACTGTAGTAGTAGTCATACTCTGGCTCTGACTCTCAATGCTCTCAGTAAGTGCAATATTTTAAATAATTTAACTTTCAATAAAGGTACAAATATAGGTGCTGTCCTACAAATATCCACAAGACATAAGCTCGAAATAACATAGCTTCTAAATACACCTTTGTTGTGGAGCTAGAAAAGTGGAGAGAGGTTTTTACAAGAACATGTAGTGACAGGGCAAGGGGAAATGGATTCAAAATGAAAGAGAGTAGGTTTAGATTAGAAATTAGGAAAAAATTCTTTACTGTGAGAGTGGGGAGGAACAGGCACAGGCGGTCCAGAGAAGCGGCGGCTGCCCCATCCCTGGAAGTGTTCAAGACCAAGTTGGATGGGACTCTGAGCAACCTGGTCCAGTGGGAGGTGTCCCTGCCCATGACAGGGTGTTGGAATGAGTTGATCTTTAAGGCCCCTTCCAGCCCAAACCATTCTGTGATTCTGTGATCTATTTGTAGTGTTTAGTGATGCTACTGACACTTCACAGTCCAGATGCACTAATGACTCATCACAACTTACTCATGCTGTAACTTTTCCTCCTCCAAAAAACACCCACCCTAAGTTAGCTGAAATCTCCCTGCCATGAAAGACAATGACACATCTATTTGTATACTTTCATTACAGAGATCAGCTGAACTATAGCTGTGTCCAGCTGCATAGAAAAATTATCCTTAAAATTTGGGAAAATTATACATTTCCAATGAGTGGGGAAGATTGGTTTATATTATTTCAGCACCATGGCAACTTCAGCCCCATGTTTTCCTCTATAGACTTCACACTGAATATCAATTCAGGACAGAGTACTCAATGTGTTGGGACCATGCTAAACATTTTCTGAAACTCCCTGGTAAACACCAGCCCACATTTGTGGGGTGCCAGACAGTGTCCATGGTAAGAGCAGGAGAATGTAGGCACAGTTTGCATACTTTAGTGTGGAAGATAAACTGAAAACATGTGAGCTACCCGTGCCTGACAGAAATGTAAACTCCTATGAAAACAAGATCAAATATTGTCTTTAATGTGGGGAGGGTAAAAAAACCTATAGCTATTAGAACTGGGCGTTTATGAGTGTTGCTTTAATTGCCCTCATAAGATTTTTGGGTCTTCTATTAAGGAGCATGAACACATCTATTAGTGTTAGTAATTTCCTGTAATTTCTGAGACACTTCAGGCAAATTAGTTCTAAACACTTGTCTCTATAGCATACACACAAATAGAAGTATATCTAAGAACACTAATTTTATTTTAGTTATCTTGGTTACGCTTTGTATTTTGAAAGATCTGTCAACTGTGCATTGGTATTTATGGTTAAAACTCTGTCTAGATTTCAAAAACTCTAAAATGAACAGATGATTTATCTTAAGGAGAAACATTAACATTTGCTAACCCCTTTAAATCACAGGTTCCACTTTAACATTATTTGTAAATGTAATTAAATATGACAATTTTAGAGATGACAAAACTGAGTGATTAATTCCTCAGGTATTTTAGTTAGCAGTTTCTCTCTATCACTTAAGTGTGGAAAAAAGGACTTATTTAAGACATAAAAGGTAATACATTTAAAAGTTTAATAAAGCTTTTCATTTGAAGTAAACACAAAGCAAGCTGTAAAACTTAGGCACTATTGATTGCTAAGATATTAATTTATATTACAGTAGACTGTAAGAAAGCTGATAATTTTACAGTTTTGCTTAGAAAGGCCTTCAAAACAAGGGGTGGTCTTGGATCTTTTATGTGGAGGAGGAAATAATTCATTTGGAGAGTTGCAGATACCTGTGGAGCACTGAGAAAGCTATTTCTGTCCAAGGCCACTGATCAGACATGTTTTTCCAGGAGAGACTGAAACCTCAGAAAATGTATAGAAATTATATTTTCAGCTTTCATGGATTAAATAAAACTCCATAATAGCTATAACAAGAGTCTCTCTGGCTTTTCACCTCTAGTATCCTGCAAATCTGGTGTTTTTTTAATTCCCTGTTTTGTTTTGATTTCAGGCTTTGTTGTTGTTGCTGTTGCTGTTGTTTCCTTGTCTGACTGTCCCTTCCACCTGCCTGATTGGAGGGACACTATCAAGCTGTCTCATTCTGATCCCTTTTCCACATTCCTCAGTTATTCTCAGAAATCCAGCCCGATTAAAGGGTTAAAAAAAAAACCTGCCCAAACTAGTTAGTTAATATCTGAATCGGACAATTTTTCATATATGTAACATGCAAAAACTTACAAACCCAAAACTCAAAAAAGCCAAGAACTACCACCCTCAAAACAAAACAAAAACAAAAGCAAACCAAAATGAACAAAAATACCCCACAAAAAACAAAAAACAAAAACAAAACCCCCCAAAAAATCAAAGCACAAGCAATCCACAATCCTTTCCTTTCCTTTAATGAAGCTTCTATGGTTTAAAGCCACATTGCCATCTGTCTGGGACTGAACTTGAGAATTTTCTGTAGAAATTATTCCATGCTTCACAGGCCAGGCATTGTTTCGGTGACATGAATCTTGTGTATATAAGCAAGTCTGATACCTTAAAACAAGAGCAGTGAAGCTGTAATATATATATAGGTTTCAAAATTAGAGTTTGAAGTTTTATTTTTCTACAGACTCTCTGTGCTATGTTTTTTTCCTTGCCATCCTACTGGGATGAATTTGAGAGACCACAGACTCTTAAAAAGTTGTTGTGGTTGCTGTCTTCTGCCTCTGAGGAGCCCTCACTGGAAGACACAGGGAATTCTTTCCTTCTACACATCATCAGTGGACAAAGACCACTGGTAGTCATAGTTCTTGGGAACATTTCTAAGAAGGGAGTATATTACAAACAGGTTGTTAATTACTGATATAATAATGGCATAACATAAACCAAGATAGTGCTCAGTTTCTGCTATGATTTCAGTTCTGTTTCCAGGTAGTGTATAGGCATACACAAAATAAAAAGAAGTTTTCTGAATATTGACACTGGTTATTTTTGGTACCATAAATAAGAATTTACAGTTGAGTAAAATAAATTAAGCCATCATATGGATTGGAAACTGGAACAGTAATCCAATAAAATACTAGGTCTTTCCTGCTGTTTGATAAATTAGAAGTTTACATTTCCACACATGAATGTAATCTGCCAAGTAAAATTACTTTAACTGCTGTCATATATTTTGTTTATCTGTAAATAATGAGCATTTCCATATATAACTTGATAAATCTGGCTTCTCTCAAGCTATTGAATATGTTTCTTTTAGGCCAATACTTGCTGTGAGAACACATAACCTGGCTCAACTCAAACTTTGATAACTACTTTCTGAGAGAAAAAAATAAAACAAAAAACAAAAGAAAAAAACCAAAACAAACAAACAAAAAAAACCAAAAACAAAAAACAAACAAACAAACAAAAACAAACAAAAAAAACCCCCAAAAAGAACCAGTAGCTCATATTGATTTTAAACCACTCTAAAATGTAGTTAAACCTATTTTTTCTGAAGAAAGTAATTTCACCAAGTTCAAAGTTGTCTAATATTTTTCCAGCTTTTGGATTTTTAAAATGTTGTATCCTTGGTAGCTCATTTGTTCTTATGGCATGATTTTCTTAATTATTTCTGCAGATCCTTAAATCCAAAGTCCCCAGGGAATGAAAGCCACAGCATCCTATTAAGCCATGTACCTATTACTAATTTATTGATGTTTTATCACCTTCCTTTAGAGGTCAGTGTGTTTGATGAGATGTCTACTGTAGGTTTGGATATGCACGTGAATCCTTTTGCAAACTGGCAGATTTCCCCCCTCATGCCTGAGAGAACAGGCAGGTGAACTGANTATATATATATATATATATATATATATATATATATATATATATTTAGCATCTGAATTACTTGTACACTAGGCTTTGTATCTGTTGTGAATCCAGTTTCTGTTTGATTGGGTTTTTTTAAAGCACACTACTTAGCTTTCCTAGTCACTGTTTTCTGGCATAGTGTTCTATATAGCCTGAGGATATATCACAGGCTTGTGGGGTGCGAGAGCAATATCACATGTTTGAATAAATTGAAAGAAGGATGCCTAGTCGAGTTTTAATTAGAAATGCTTTCTTCAGGACACAGTTTAAAAATAATCTGTAGTTTACAGGTTGTGTTTCGTGCAGTGTGCACACATGTTTGGGTGTGCAAGGAAAATCTATTTGCATTTTTATGTCAGTATTAGTGCTCTTAGAAGTAGAACTAAAACCTATAGAAACTTGTTAAACACAGAGCAAATAACATACCATATATATCCTTCTACAAACATACTCTGAACAATTGCTATCTTACTCCCATAAATGTTATTTCTTCAACCTCCAAAAAACTCTTACTTCACTTTATTTATAATTACTTAGCATCTCATTTTTAGGTGGCAGCTTCAAATCATAGGTGCAGCAATTCAGTCTTTGTATTCATCCTAAATGTATACATTTGGGGTCTATTTGCAGTAGATCAAACTCTTTTAAAAATAAGTATTCTAAATCAAATATTTAAAAATTGGTTACTACTTTTTAATAAAAACTGAAGTATGTCTCAGTAAGAATCTTATGGACAACTTCAGAGTTTGACTAATCCAGAACAGTAACATACAGAATCATAGAATGTTAAAGTATTGGAATGGATCTTAATGGTCATCCAGTCCCAAATTCGCTGCCATGGGCAGGGACACTTCCCATTAGACCAAGTTTTTAAGAATTTTCCCACTTTGATGTTAGCATGAAAATGAATATGTGCAGTCTCTCATGATGCACATGGTTATTATTGAATATTATTGAATAAATTGGCACTTGCAAGAAATAGCTTAGCTGGCAAGGCCACAGATTGTGGCTGTGTCATTTCCCTTTTGGATAGGTCTAGGATCCTTTCTTTACTTTTCATATTTTCTCCAGCAAAACATACTTCTTTTTTCTTTTTAGTTTTTAAAAACCTTTGAGGCACAGTGTGAAACCACTTACTCATGGGGTGAAAGGGCTTTTTTAATGGACAGCAAAAGCTCACGGCATGAGCATGGTGCTGGTCTGCCCCATGAGTCATAAAAAAGCAAGAAACTGTAAACGATGCATAACTTTTTAATGAGTAAATCCCAAGAATAAACTTCTAATATTTGACAAAGAAGGCCAAATTTCACTTTAAATCCATTATACATTTTATTTTATAGCTGTTATTTTCAGTATAACAATTAAGGATGTTTCATAATTGCAAAATGTTATTATCTTATTAGTTTAATTGTGTATTTAGTCCATTCCAATGCTGTGCAGAATAAAGCATTGAACATCTCCCCTACAGAATGTTTATTGTAGCAGTATTACCAATGAGATGTAACAGAGAAAGCTAGCAAGCCTGAAATGAGACCAGAGGCTCTTGAATTTCCTTAATTTAGTGCCATGTGCAATGTGCTCTTTTAAGGCAACATTATGAGCCAATTCCACCAAAGAAAACCAGAGACCTTTAATTCAGATGCTACATTTAAGAAAGATGCTTTGAGTTCATAAAAATACTTCTCTCATCTGAAAAGAAGCTCTCCCAGAGCATTTCTGATACGCAGGAGTAATACTATAATAGCAACTTAGAAAAATTCATATTTCTAATGTTTACACAGTTGTTCAGTTAATATTATTGAAAATGTAGTTTATTGTAATAATTTTGTGTGTGACCATTCTCTAGGAGTATGCATTACTCAAGATTATATGTCCAATCTCATTTAGTTAAAGACTGTGGTACTAGGATATAGAAAGTAGATTTTGTGTTTCAAAAAAAATAGGATAAAATGGAACATGAATGTAAAACCATTTTGTATACTTGCCACACTAACTGTTTTGAAAGGGAATTATTCAGTATAACATCTTAATGGTTGTAAGAAAGATAAACAAAACAAAAATAACCTTTTTTTTTAAAGTATAGAATAATTTTATTACAATGTGCTTATTAAAATTCTCTCAGAAAGCCAAAAAGTAATTTTTTTTCTCTGACTTAGCTATGTATTCACCTGTAATATTGCTAGAAAAGATAAATACTGGTTGAAACACAAGATGTTGTCTTGGACTTGAGAATATGGGTTAATGGATGAATGCTATAGAAGACATGGGATGTGGAAGTGAGGATTGTATTAGTAGTAGTGATCATTCCATTTGGAATTAGAAACCTAGTGTTTGTCACTGCTTCACTGATTCCTTTTTTGATTTCATCATCCTCAGGTATGCAATAAAATGAAGTTCATAGCTTTATTTTCAGTGATGTGCGAGGAAATATTCCTAGGAAGTGTGCTGTGTTTTCTGCTGGATTACTTCTGCAGTTTATGCATCATCCTTTACAAAGGAAACATTAATGTATCTGGATAGATTAATCAAGTGGACTCCTTTGTGCATCATAATTCCTTACATTGGGGGAGAAAAGGAATTGTAAAACGACTTGCATCAAGTGTTTCAGGTATAATGCATATACTTTCTGATTTACTGTGTGCATAGAGCAGAGCCATCTCTCTGGCAGGTTTTTAGGTTGCATCCTCTTTTAGATAAAGTATTCTGATGAATTAAAAATCATCCATTTCCATTTAAAGGAAGAAAAGAGGGTTCTAATGATTAACAAATAATTTCTTCAGATGAAACATCTCTTACATATTTAAGAAAACCCAAAAAGTTAACTGGTTGACATAAAAATGTTTGAATGTATTCACATATTCAACAATTTTATGTCTGCTTAAGGTGGGAATTAATTTCTAAAACAATTATTTAGAAATCATTGATTTTAAAATAATTATCCTGTTTTTTAATTAATTATCTTAAGTGATGCAAGCAATCCAAGGAAGATTTATGGTGTGCATAGCAGATTGCATCTGTTTTCTTTGTATGCAGGATATAGTGGTTACCCTTCATTAAGGGTGGCTGGCTGCAGAGTCAGGAGGAAAACGGGTTGCTTCACTGGTCCTGGCTGGCCTGTGCCATACCAGACAAACCAGGTGCAGGGAAAGGGATTTCTCCTCTGTCCTGGGGAGCCTCAAAGCATACGGGAAGAGCATTGAGGCATTTCAGGTGATAATCTATTGCTCCATTATTTAGCTGGGTTTCTAAGTTTGCCTTTATAAAATATTAAGGGATAAAAACAAAAACAAAAAAACCCCAGGAATGTTCCAGAAATGCTTTCAATTAAGGTAAAAGTACAAGGATATGCAGTGTTATAGTAACATATGTTGTTATGTACTGCCATTTGACTGTAAACTTTAGGCCAGGTGTCCTTTCTGAGAAAAGACTTCCAAGATGCTCTGAAATATTAGTTTACCATCATGCAAAGCCTTCTTCATCCCTGAAGTGTCTTTCTTGTTCTCATTAATCCACTGCCTTCCCGTCTAATGGACACTGGGGCTGAAGGAAGGAATCCTGCTGCATCCCGCTGCTCCTGCCGCCTTTTTCCTTTCTTTCTGTTTTTCCGAGAGCTTGTGGGCAGCATCCAAGTTCAAATGCCTTAGCACTACAGCTTGTTATCAAAAAGTTATTGACAAACTGTAAAATCACAGCAGTGTGACTGGTGGCAGAGCTAATGGGATTCCTTTGAAAGACAAAGGTTCAAAGAGCCTTTAGACAGACACGCTTTGGCCAAGATGTGACAAGGCTTAATAACAGCGAATGTCTGCCTGAAGAGTGCAAACATGAGAAAGGAGATGAAATTTCATGTTAGAGCGACTAGTTAATGGTAATAATGATATGAGATTAAGGAATTATAACTCCTTCCTGAATCTTAATAAGTACCTTTGGATAATTAGATTTGGTGTCTTGCAGACCTCCCTCTGGAGGAGAGTGTGGATGGTGCTGCCAGCCTGTTATCTGAATTTTGCTGGTGCTGTAAGAAGTTCTTTGCTGGCTGGGAGCTGGACAGGATGCCCCGCTTTGCTCTCTGTCACTGGCAGACTGTACTTCCAAGGCATTTGTTGAAGATAAAACTTCATCCTGCATGATTTATCAAGCAAATATGTTTAAAAAGTCATGGATGTTGCATGTGCAGAGGAGGAAAAGGAAGACAATTTCAAAGTTCAGCTTTGTGCCTTTGTAAATCCACTGAGATTTATTTGTGTTTCTGTGCATATAATGAGTATGATACATTGTGCCCGTGGTTATTGGTCTGATGTCACTGACATTATTATTCATTATGGACTTTATGAGTGAGGCTGCCAGACAGACTTTATTAATCCAAGAAATTTTATGAAGCTTTTCTTGTAATGATCACTCAACAAGTTTTATAAATCTATTTATGGTACAAGCACTAGACTTGTAGCTATCAATAGCTACAACTACAAAAATACCCCAAACCAACCAAATTTCTGCTTTTTTACAGTTCCCCCTTCCAATTTTGCAGGTTTTTGTGGAGGTGTGATTCAGCATTCTGTTGCTGCTTTCGACAGTTGCAGTGTTTGTATTAGTTTTTTCTAGGCTGGTGGTGAATGTGACGTTGTCTAGGTGTATTGAACAGCTCTGTCATATGGGGCCTGTTATTTGACTCTCCAAATTAAAGGCAGAGGTTGAATTTGGCAATTACAGGTTGGATATTGGTTCCTCTTTCTAATGAAGTTATTTTCAGTATCCACAGGTTAAATGTATATTTTCAGACTATAAATAAACCTATATAACCCTTAATTGAAGAGACAGATGTTCCCTGAACAAAACCATATTCTTGAGAGCTTTTGCCCATGTACTGAAGAGGAAAATCTCTCTCACTACATGTATAATGGGGATTCCAAATTACTGGAAACAGATCCATACATTTTCCAAGCTAAACAATTATCAAAAATGAGTGTAAGGTAGCTATTAATTCAAAATAGGAAATTTAAATGTTTCTTGTCAGAAGGATGTTGGATTTTTTAAAATAAATTAATCACATAACAAAAAAAAAAAAAATCAAAAAATAAAACAGCATCCCTCCTCTCCAAAAAATAACAAAAAACCAAAACAAAACTCTCTAGCAGTGGATGCATAATTAACCACATTTTTTGCTATAACAAAGATCAGGTCAAAGATGTGACTAAAATAAAAAGAAACACTTTAGGAACCTACCAGAAAATTGTAAATAGTGGTATATTTTCTTAATACTTTTGTGGAAGAAATATCTAGTACTAGGTGATCTGGGGGTTTGAAACAGTGTATGTTCTTCAGAGCTCCAAGACATGTAATTTCTGTAGGATTTCAATGCAAGTTCAGTATTGTACTTGAATACAATACAACTACCATTACAGTGCCAGCAGAAGAACAGCTCTAGATCTGAGTCAGCTCCTTAACCTTGAGTATGGCAGTGCCAGTGGGGAGCTACACATTCCTTGGTGGAATTAAGTCCCTTAAACAAGGGACAATATACTACAGCTGCAACTCCTTGTCAGCTCAAATGTATCCTCATTGACTGCCAGAATTCTTAGGTTTGGCTTCATTTTTTCTATTCTGCTGTGATGAAGATGTGTAGAACAATCATATAAAAGTAAGGTTCAAAATAGAAGCAGTTGCCTCTACTGATAAAACTCAGCAGCTACTTTTCCAAAGGAAATATTCTCATATTAAGCAGTATTAACCAAAACAAATAGAGAAGAAATGCTAAAAATGAGTCAGTTAATAATGAAGGATTTGTGGGGTACTAATACTCACATACAGTGTTTTATTTATTGCTTCAGCCAGTACATGGGCACATCAAATCATGTGAGCAGATGAGAGAAGCTGAGGAAAACTTGTACTGATTCCTTGCAAGCAGTGCAGGATAATCAAGGCCCCAATTTAGTTATGCCTCATTGATGGCATAAACTTAAATTACTCAGGGAAAACACATTATTCATGAAGGAGATCCAATAATCAGAGAGGCGTGTGCATTATATTCAGGGGAATTTTTTAGATTTTTATATAAGGAAATATAAGGTAGTACATAATATGTCTGTCTTGTAACATATCTCTAAAACTTGCTGTAATATTACCCCCTCTTACAAACTGACTTGGTCTGAGGTGTATTGGGATTACTGCTAGTTATGGTCTGTGAGGTGTGGTTTGCCAGATGCTACAAGGCATAACCATCTTACTTTTGCTCTCTGATCCTTTTTCTTGGCTCAGAGGGAAGTTGATGTGCTTGAAAATTTGTTTAATTTACACCATAAAAGGAGTATTCAGAGGTCAGCCTTTACAATGTTTATCAAGCCAACTTTATCTGGCAGCTTATTAGTAACCTCAGCTGCTGCATCACAAAAAATAGCTTCTGTCTTTACAAGAATTGCATAATAAATATAATTAATTTGACTCGCCAAAGGTTTTGATTTAGTCTGTAATCTGTTTGCATTCACGGTGAGACTTCTGCTGGAATACTGAAAGTCTTTGTTTCTAAAATGTGTTTTCCGTCCCAGCCTTGTGGATGACTCTAACTGGTAAAAATTTGTGATGAACTAAATAGAGCATGGCAAGAAATGGGTCTAGTTTGTCACTTCACCTCATTTTGAATGCTGAAAATGAATTATTTAAACAATGAGATAGTATGGACTTTACACCAGTGCTGATCAATGCCCATTCTGGATGTTTGGCTTGTTTCCCACCCAAAGCGATCACTATAATAATAAGCACTAATTTACAAGCTAATGTTGCTTAGAAAGATTTGATACTATTATTTCTCATGATATTTCTGAGAGTTTCTTCCACTAAAAGTTATAGGTGATGGAAATGCTGCAGTCCTGTTTTCAAGATGTGCAATGATCAAATGCATTCAAAACCAGAGGTTATTTTCTGGGCTTTTGTAGGAATTTCCTCTTCTTTTCTTGCTAATTATATACCTAAAGCACTTGGAATTTGTATGTTTGCAGTTTGAAGTATCTTTTTCTTGTTGCTTTTTGTTTTTCTTTTTCTGGTATATATCTTGCCAGGTTTTGATTTACATTGTGCAGTTGTCTCCAGGACAGGTAAATTAACACTCCTTCAGATGGAATTGAACTGGAGAATGAAGTCCTGGAGCACCCCTGATTGCTCCAGTGACTGGGACACTCTGTTTGTGTGACTGAGCAGGATCCACTCTTACTATGGCCAGCTGTCAGCACTGCCCTGCAAATCTGCTCCCTTGGACTGCATCACTTGTTGTTTCTAGCAAAGGCAGGGATGCTCTGACAAGAGGGTCAGGCGGACTCTCCTGTATATTTTTCCTAACAGAAGCATTCCAAAAATGCCCAAGAATAATTTTTTAAACTCTTGTTAAGATTTTACTTATAAAGAAAATAAACCTATGAATTTTTCAAACATAGAAATCCAGACCTGGGTGAAACAGAATAAATTAGAATCGAAGATTTAGAAAAAATTTTCTCCCTAGTTGCTGTTTTCTTTAAGAGAGACTCCTTTCCTTCAGCTTTACTTTCAGTCCTGTAACTTTCAGTAGCTTTCTAGGTTGTTAAAAGCGTATGTGGTCTCTTCTGAAACCCTCAGAAAAGCCTACTTTTTCATTGTCTCTACATGTCTTTGTGTCTGGTTTTCCATTCCTCAGATACATATGGTCAGTAACTTCTGGGCAGGAGGAATTTTCCTAGGCAAACTGTAAAGGGAATTGCATAGTTCAATATGCTAGAACAGGAAAAGTCTCTCAGTAAGACTATTCATGTGCAATAAAATGTGGTTATACAGATTGTCAAGTTATGTAAGTTTCTGTATTTGGGGGGGGGCAGGGGGGGACAAGAAATTAATTAAATCTATTGTATTTCATACATTAAAAAAAAATATTTTTAAAAATAAGACAAAAATTTCTGCCCCAGTCTTTAGAAGCTCAGAAATGGTTTCGCTTTTATTGCTTCTCAATTTATTCCTGGAGGTGCTTCAGAAAGAAGATGGGTCTGTGCCAAGGGCACAGCACTCACTGATTTTATATCATTTATGCTGTATTTTGCACATCATTTGTAAACGACCCAAGCACATTGAGTGATTTGGAAACATCAGCTCTTTTGTGCATTGGCCTTTGGGCTTACTTAATGGAGTGTTTTAGAAAGTCTTCATGTTATTACCATCAAACGTAAGCTAAGCCACCATAGAAGTTAGGTTTTACTTGGAGAGAAGCATAGGAAACAAAAGTATGATATACATTGCACTAGGATCACTGTAATCAGTAAATGATTCAGCCCTCAGGTGTTGGTACACAAAAGATCTATTCTCTTCTTTCTCATCTCTGAAAACTAGTTAGGGGTACCTCATGGCTCCTTTTTATACTGAAAACTGTACAATTTTTGTTTAAGTAAAAATTGGCCCTTTTTGAGTACAAAATCAATAGTGAACTAAACTTAAGTAGTCTCATGACTATTGCTCACTCGTGGCTTCATCTAAAACATTAGATTGTTCTGCTTATTCTATCACAACCTCCTGTCATTTTCCCTCTCTGTTATTCTTTTATATCTTTGCTGCTGAAATCCCAGCATTTTTTACAATACATTTCAATTTCATCTTTACTACCTCAAATGTTCTCTCTTTCTGCACATCCAAAATGCTGACATCATTATCAACTGCATTGCTCTGGTCGCAGTTCCCTCCTTCCTAAATTATTGATCAGGATTTCCTCTTTCACGTACAGTTCATGTTTCTCCTTATGCTTTGTATATTTATTCTAAACTGCTCTCTGGCTGATCATCTCCACATGTTCCCTTCTCTCCCCACCTTCTTTTCCCTGTAGCACTTGGAATACGTTTGTGTCTGTTAACCTTGAAAAGCACAGCCATCCTTCTCTTTGTAAGCACTTTTGATAATTGCTATGTTTGGCAAAGCCCTTAAGTGTAGGCACCTCTTGAACCATTTACAGCCTAAAATGAAGTTGTACATGGTTTCCTTCAGCACCTGATGACAAAAGCACTTCTGTCATCTCTCCCTGGTAGGTGCCGTAGGGGAATGGAGCTGATGGGATTCTGAGCTCTGGGCACTGTGTTTGGATTCCTTTGAACATTTAATGTCACAGTCTGCCTGAATTTCAGCTGATGGCCCAATCTAAAGGAGAAGGAAAAAAACAAACAAACAAACAAAAAAAAAAACAAACCCACAAACAACTCCTTCTACCTATCTGTTAATACTATTTTTCAACATTATGGGATATTTTCAATTTTAAAACCCTAGATGAAGTTGCTAGGCTTGTGTTACAGCTTTGAGGTGTTTGAGGGTTTTTTTATTCCATTTCATTTTAAAATCTAAAATTCATCTTATTGTTTCCTCAATTGATTTCTCAGTCAGCATTAACGCTCAACTGGCCTTTGGGCCACTTCCAGCTGATTAATAATATGAATGTCCTAGGCAATGTTGAATTAGAACTGTAGAACCCCACATGTCTTTTTGGAATTTACTCCTGCTTCTGTGTCCAGCAGCAACAATATTTCTCTTTGCAGCTGCCTACAAATATCCCTGCTTAAAAATGTGTACTTCTGCAGTGGAATATTTTGAGTGATGTGGGTTTCTTTTCTTCCAAAACCAACAGCTAATGCACTTTCTAGTAAATAACAATGATAGTTTGTGTTGACATTTTGCTGATAGTTAAAAATGTTGATTTTTTACTAAAAGACTTTTAGATCCTGTTGGATTCATACATTCAAGTTTAAACCTTCACCTCTATTTCCCTAATATGAGGAGCAGAGTCTTTAAAGATTTAATTTAAGAGTTTATCAGGAAACTGGTAAATGGTGTTTTATTGTAGAAATTATACAAAATGTTACCCTGAGAAAGCTTCTGCATTTGGATAGTCTAATTTCCTTTTGATATATTTAGAAAGATGCAATTACATATTCAGGAGGAGTTTGAAGCTTCTGTCCTTTCTCAGTTGCATATGTGGAGAGCTCTTATGAAAGTGAAGTTGCACTGGAATAGAAAAACCCACAAGGTTTCTTACAACATTGCCACACTAAGGCTCCTTGAAGCTTCTCGAAAATACCTGGGCTTTTTTTTTTTTTTTTTAAATATTAGCCTTAGGGAAGCAAAATACGTCTTATAATTGCTAATTGATCTTAAAATATTTCCAATTCCATTAAGTACAGAAAAACTGTGCAGAGGTTGAGATCTCAATTAAGATTATCTTGAAGCAATATTGTGTCATTTAAGTATTAAAAGTTTCATTGGCTAATAGCATTTTTATTAAGAAAGACAATCTTACAGGGACACATTTCACACAGGCTTTTTTGTTGCTGTTGTTATTGTTTATGAGCTGGGCTTGAACTACTGCAGAATTCCCAATGCAAGGATTCAGACTCTTCTTATGGGTTGTTGTCTAAGCAGAGCCTGTGACTGAGCTATAGGCAAGTTCCCAACCAGAATGATGTCCATGTGAGCATGTGTTCAGAGGTCTACAGCAGTTTTCAAGACAATATATAGATAGATATTTCTAATTTTAATGGTGCCTTTGAGCAAGCAATGTTTCCGCTCTTCATCGGATTGAAGTGCCATAATTTTAATATAGTCTTTTGTACACGATCACTTTCTTTCCAATACATTTCACAGGGAAATTGTCCATTGTTAGAAAGATATTCTTTGCATGGTTTGGTCCATCATTGTCACACTATTAACCTTCAAATATTATGCACAAAATTGACATAAACTAAGAGAAGCAAATCAAGATGTTTTCCCTTATTTTTGCAGTCTAGATGACAGGCATTAAATAATATGTTCTTAATTTGACTGACAACAGACCATGAACACAATACTTGTATCTTACAGAAATTAGCTATAGGAAGAGTTCTGAAGATGTCAGTGTTAGAAGTGTTTCTTTTCCCCTTTAAGTGCCGTAACAAATGACTGCCTAGACTTGAGCAATGACCCGTGGGCCAGCCAGCCTTCCATGGGGAAGAAAAGTGTGTTCAGGTCTGCTGTCTGTTGTACTAACCCACATCCAAGAAGATCATTGTTTGCTTTGATAATCTCCACAAGCTAGGCTTTGTTATTTCCTTCTCATACTTTTATAATCAAATTTAAATGAAAAGTGAAGCACTGAATAAAGTGCTGGAAAGATGTTCAATATATTTAAAAATAGCAGCTATTATGGTCAGGCTCATCAAACATTTGAAGTGTATGCAGGTATGCTTTAAGATAGAAGCCATGTAAATCTCAGTTTACAGGAGTAATTGAGCTAATTGCTATTTTGCCAGTTTTAAGATCGCTAAAGTTGTTGGAGGCGAAATTTTGTATTGTTGAAATGAAAATGTGTAAAAATATAATATTTTCTTCCTGGGTGATTTAAGGAATTTGGCCTTGTCTTGAAATTAAAGATGACTTTATCTCTTAGTTTTACAGTTATTTTTCAAAGGTTGCCTACATATGGAGGGCTAAATTTGCTGCATAGTCCTCATGGTCCCAGAGGTGACTTATTCCTTAATTCTTGCACTAGTATTGTGAATATGGTTCTCATGTTTAAAATGGCATTCTTATCTTTCCTCCCCCCAAAAAACGACCCTCCTGGAAATATCCAACTCCCATGGACTTCTGCAAGTTCTATTAAGTCTTCTGTCACAACAAGAAGGAGTTTGCTACTCTGCCAGACTGGCATGGGATAAAGCTCCTCTTTCCTTCTGCTAAGGAAGAGCGTTGACTCCCTGCTTTATCACCCAGGCTATTTTGTGCTGTGCCCCCCTCCGAGTGTGGTTTAGAGGGAAGGGAAATGGGGGATGTGATGAAACAGGTCTGAAAGGAAGCAGGTCCAGAGTGTTTATTCTACCCATTCATCCCCACCCTGAAAATCACCTTCTCAGGCTGTTCTCATCGGAATGCTTGTTCAAGGACTACCAAACACTAGTCATCATTTTCCTAATGAAGGAAGAAAACTTTTGGTTTTCTTTTCACAAAACGAGTAAAATTTCTGACTGAAAAGTCACATATCAACATTAGATACAGCTGTTTTTTCATCAGTTTTTCTAAGGGATTCTGGATGCTGGAGTATTGTTTGGGAAAAAAAAAAAAAAGAAGTTGAATGTTTTTTGTGCTCATATAAAGTTTCAAAGTGAATCCTAAATGAATGTATTTCCTCTAAAAACTTAGTGGCTTTGTGTGCCTGCTTATTAGTGGGTGGAGACCTGGGAAGGTTGGAAATGTTCCTACATTAAAATATTTTTTCTGGTTTTCATTAAACCATAAAATGTAAGGATATGCTCTAAATTAGTTTTTTGTTGTGCTAAACTACTAAACTTTTGCCATAATGTGGGATTAACAATTCTATTTGTCACCACCTTATTGCAATTAGTCTTATTTCTGGTACCTCAAAGAAAAAAAAAACCTACTCTTTGCTTTTTGGATTTTGATAAAAAGACTTAGCAGTGTGAGAAGTGTTTCTTCTATTTCAGAAATTCATAACAGCTGTTTGTCAATATTTTGAAATAGGAACAGAGAAAGACATGAAATATTAAAAGTGTGCCAAATCCCATCCTTTCTGCAAGCATGCCTTTGATTTCAGTAGTTCTGTTTATTCTGGGTTATTTATACTTTTCCAAGAAGAATAATTTAAACATTCATATTCCTAGATCTCAGTTAAATATTTATCTAAGTTTATAAAGCTGTTTCTGCTGATTAGTGAGCTACCTGTTATGGGAGAACAAAGAAACTCAAAAGGCAGCAAATTAAGGTCACAGGTCAGTGTTCAGGCAAAATAGAGCTGGGCTACCAAATGATTTTCAGTTATTAAGCCAATAAATCAGGCAGATGTTGATAGATGCAAGCACTGGGGCAGTGTGTCAGCCTCATGAAAAAATTGTTTAACAGATTCAGGTGATCAATGCTGTCAGAATCTTGCATGTGGAAAAATAAGATGACAAATTAAGCTGTAAGGCTGTGACACCAGAGATTATTATGCAGCCCTTCTTCCTACTCCCCACCACTGCTACCATTGTTTTACATCCAGCCTAAAAGCAGAAACACACAAATAAATATATAAAATTATGTATCTATCCATTTATGTCCCTTGGAAAGCCCACAAGTGAGGCAGAAGGCTAATGGATTTTTAGAGCAAATGCAACCTGCTGTATAAGCCCTGATTGAAGAGCTCTGAAGGGGAAGGGAATAGATAAGGGGGTATTGAATTATTAATGGGCTCTATGATAGCAGTCTAATTAGAGCTAAAGAGTTATCACTTTTTATTAATGGCACGATGAAAACAAAAATAACTCATCAAAAGTCATTAGGACAGAAATGATCCTAAAATTGAATACCTTTTCATGGCAAAAAGCGCTGCATTATATTTGTTTACAGGGGTTTCTGGGGTTTGCAAATCATAAAATATGTGGCCCAAAAAAAACCCATTCCTTTCGGGATTTGTCTTTTTGTTTTGTTTTGGTTTGGGTTTTTGGTTTTGGTTTGTTTTTTAGTTTTTGGGGGTTTTTTTGAGAGGGGGGATGATTATTTTGTTTTTTGTTTTGTTTTTTTTTAATGACACCAGCAGAGTAATCCAGTAATTGCTGTTGAAAGGTTGGGCCTTACTGTTTTCTCAAAGTGAGGGTACTTAAGGCTGACAACAAGAAGAAAGTGGTGTCTATTAAAAAGTTTTTTTTTTTCCATTCAATGTATCTGTAATCATGAGATACAGAAGGCTGAGTGCCCTGCTTTTTTTCATGGTTGTTTTGTTTTGTTTGGTTGGTTCTTTGTTTGTTTTAGTGATTTTTTTTCTAAATTATGATAAAGGTGTTTAAAAATATGTGATTTTTGGAAACTTGAAAACTAGATCCAGGAGAAGCTCAGCATCATTTTCCTGGGAAGATCACTGTTGGGAAGCAGCAGTCCCCAGCCGGTCACAGGAAGCTCCAGGCTCACCAGCCCCCACCACCCCAGTGCCTGGTACCAGAGATCCAAACTGTTGGTGTGGTGAGGTGTGAAGGGGCTCAGTTTTCCCCCTGGCCAAGCAGGAGCTCTCTCCTGATTTCCCTTATGAGGTGTGAGATAAGGCATTTTATTTGCAACAGTGCTGGAAAAGCACCTGTGCAATGTGATGTGCAAATTGTCACGCATTCAGCTAATTTGCAAGCTGTTAAATATCACTAGGCTGCAGGAGTGATGACTTTATGGGAAAACTTAGCTGAGGGAGACAACAAAAAGTATTTATGTCTATCTTAGGAGATACCTGAAAGCTAGCATGAACTGTCATCAGGGCATTTAAGGTGTTTTCAGCAGTTACTCTGTCAGAGATATCAGATTACTGCTGTTACCTGTCTCATAGATGGACAGGAAAGTGCTGTGTATGTGAGCTTTTTGCCAACAAGCTCTTCCAGAGAAAAATAAATTGTTCTTTGAATGACACCAATTCCCTGTTTGTTTATCTGTTCCTGATTTTTTTTTTCTTTAATGGTCAGTCCTATGCCCTGGCCTCGGCACACTTAGATGGTGGGTGGAATCTCTTTGTAGAAGCCTGGAGACAACTGCCTTTCTCAGAATGAAACTGAATTTTTGGATGTAAAATATATATTCCAAAAGATATATTTTTTTTCCTTAAGTTCTCCCTCAGGTCTTTAGTTCAGTTCATAGTGCCAAAACATGGTAGAAAATAATTGCTAATTATTTGAGAGAAGTGAGTGACTAGAATATTCTAGTCCAACTCAGATTTTTTTACAAGAAAATATAAATGGGCAAAGTGTGCCTTACTCAAGGGTACCTTTCTTTCTCTTCTGTTTAGCACAGGCTGAAACAGCTGCAGTCCTTGAGCTCAAGCCACCCCAGCTGAATTCATATTGACACTGCACACCTTACTGTGGGTTTTCAGGGGTGAGAAGAAAACTCTTACCAGCAAACAGGAGTACAAATGCCTCTGCTTGTCTCCCACATGCACAACCATGCAGAACATTTTCCTGTCAAAAAATAGCACTGCTATTCAGGAGTGTCTGGGTGGAACAGCTGGCTTGGGGGACAGTGTTTGCTGCAGCTGAGTGCAGATGTTTACCCCCAAACATCACTTCTTTTTTTTTTTTTTTTTTTTTTTTTTTTCTTCCCCTCGGATAAGCCACAAAAGGGAGCTCTGCAGCATTATTCACACTAGTGCTGTGGTGGAGGTGTTGGCACTGTCAACAACACAGTTTCTGGCCCTGTGATGTACAAGCTGCGCCATCACACAGCTATCACACAACTGTCTCTTGGATCTCCTGGACAATGATTTTAGGCTATTTCAGGCAGTTCTATTTCTTCTTGTTTTGTATCTAGAGAAAAAAAATAGGCAATAAGAAGGGATAGAAAACAACAATTTATTAATATCATACAGACCTGTGAAATGTTGTTTCCTCTGAGTTCCTGCAGTAATGTATGAGAAACATAGATCAGTTTGTGAAGTTAATTTATTTCAAGAAATTCTGTGTGTTGTAGGAAACTGCATAAATACTCCATAACAGTTCCATTTGCTACACTGAAGCAATAGCCATTTATTTTGGTGAGTTCCAGAGTAAAAGTATGAGGGTCTTTTATTATTAACCCCAGTGTTCCTTACTTAAGTTTTTTTTGTCTTTGTGGAAACCCAAAAATGTGCTTAGATCAACTTTTAATTTCTATACATAGAGAAAATTGAAAAGAGCTAAGTGGGTACCCTAGGGACCAAGACATCATAGGTGATGTATGTTGTAATTTTAATCAAGAGACATTAACAGCTTCTGAATACATGGTATACTTGCCATGTGCACCAGTAAAAAAACTGCCTTGAAATTTGGGCTGAAAAAGAAAAATTGAAGTCCTTGGTTTATCATGTGTATAGCAAACTGTCAGAAGACTGTATGTGGTTTCATAATTAAAGGCCACTGTACTTCTACAATGGTGTTGTTAATGAGTCCTCTCTATTGAGAGTCTCTTCTCAGATAGAACTTAGGGTGCTGTACACTATCATTTTAAAACAGCATGAGTACAATGGCAACTTATTAAAATATTGTTAATTCTCTCAATACGACCATGAGGCTAATTAAATATAACATGTTTCCTTCTGGGATTGGTTCCATAGTCTGCAGGCTGTTCTTTCACCAGATCCTTTGGGGGTTTCCATCTGTGTGGGAGACCAAGAGCAGCCCTGTGCAACACAATTTTCTGCACTTGGAGAGATTTGTAATTCCCTGTCAGAGAGGTGAAAATTACATTTAGCTCTTGATTGCTTCCAAGAATAAGGGGCAAAAATCCTTGATCTAAAAGTTTATCTTAATGCTGTTAAAGTTTATTTCTCTCTTAATAGGGGCTCTGTTTATACTGATAAGTTAAACATGGCTGAAAAAACATGATGGTCCAGTTCCAAGGAAGAATTATGAGAGAAGTGATGAGAAACTCCTATCCCTCCCTGATTTAACTCTTTCTAGCTATTATACCCCTGAGGTCAGTTGGGCTCAGCTGTCCCAGCTGTGTCCCTCCACAACTCCTAGTGCACCTCCAGTCTAACTTGCTGGTGGGGTGGCGTGAAAGACAGAAAAGGTCTTGGCTCATGTAAACGCTGCTCAGTGATAACAGAAACTTCCCTGTGTTATCAGCACAAATCCTAAGCACAGCTGTTATGGAGAAAATTAACTGTACCCAGCCAAAATGAGCATAGATATAACCACCTGGCCTGGAAAAAAAAAAGTCACACCATGGATATTCTACCAGTGAAAGGGCATGAAGAATTTTGTCCCAGATCCTAAGAGTTTCACGAGATGCTGTTTAATTTCTGGGTAACATAGCACCACAGGCTAAGACTGCTCAGTTAATATCCTTTTAATCAGATCAGTATCAAAGCTGTTTATTGGCTTATTCGTGACACATATTTAACCATCAGTCATGAAACTCTAGTATCAATATCACCATTTCAGCCAATGCACTGCAATATTAAATATTCAGGCAATCTTAAGTAATGCCTAGAAATTTCTAGGCATCCTTTCTGTAGCTAATCCCCAAAAGCTTTCAGCAAGTTAGGGGGTCCCTGCACTGTACCTGCTTGAAATTCTGGGTGTTGAAGTTTCTCACACGCTTACACATTCTGATCTTTCTTACCCTCTGCTGTCTAAGCCATTTTGCCAGGAGGAGCCAGTGGGAGCCATACCCACATAGTAACTTCTGTCTCTGGTAGATAGGTGCATGTGTGTTCAACTTGACTACACAACATGAAATGTGTACAGGTCTAACCTTTTTTTTTAAAAAAAACCAAACCATTGGCACCAATATGACAGGCTTGCATTTTAAAAGTTTTTCTTCTGAGAAACAATGAACCCACTCTATTTAAAAGGCTTTATCATAAACATCTTCTTTAGCAAAAAGCTTGAGAGGCTTTCCTTCAACTATTCTGTATAAGAATCAAAATTGTTCATCGAAAGGAGTGAATACAGGCCATACTCACAGGATTTGATTTGCACAAATGAGATTGTGGTCAGAGAAAAGCATATTGTTTTCATTTCAATATGTATTTTTCTGCAAACTGTTTTCAGCAAAGCCATTAATGTTTATGCCTTTCTCCCCCCTTCCCCACCCTTTTTTTTTTTTCTTTTTTAGCTTCTTATCTCATATTTTCAAAGGCTGGAAGCAATCACTTTTCTGTTTTGTTAACATAAGAGACATTTCTAAATGATTTAGCTTAAACCCTCAGGACAGGCTTGACTAATGCTCCTTTTTTATGACTAGTTCCAGTGTTCATGTAGGTATTTTTTTTAGGCTAAATCTGTGTACATCTTCTTCTCTGATATTTCTGCTCTGATATTTTCAGAGCTGAAATGTCTGTCTGTAATGCCAGCTCTGGAAGCCCTGGTAAGTGTTCCAGGTGCATGCCAACTGCCAACCCATGGTTTAATTTCCTCATATGTCCCATCATGTTTTCTCATGGGAGCTGGTAGACCATGTTACAAAGCACACACATTCATGTCTACAGATAGGTAGGGTGGGCTTCCTGAACTTGAAAGTTTTAAGGCCTGCTTTAAGTCAGCAAATTCTTTTTTTTTATATACTCTTGTCAGGAGCACTTTTACATTTGAGCTGATGCACTTAATCTAACACACTTGTAGATTAAATAAGTAGGTTGGAACTTCAAAATTCTGGAAGAACTGTTATCTCTTGGTCTGTTTTCCTCTGTCTCAAGTTTCTAAATGTAATAAAGGTGTACCACAGTTTCTTGAATATTTTAATCCTTGATCAAAGCATATGCATTGCAAATAACCAGCAAATTGAGTGCTCTAGAATGAATTGTGTAACTTCCTTTCAGATTACCCCATAATCTCCAGGCAGTGTTTTTTACTTTGAGTACTAATTATCCTGCTACTTAATTGAGCCACGAATTAGCCATAATTATCTATTTTCCATGGTAAAACAAAACCTGTAATTATGCTTTTTTTCATGCCTTGAATTTATACATGGTGTGAACAGAAATTAGGCCAATGTGTACTGAGCTAACAACAAGAGTGAGCTTATTCTTTTAGCCCTTCTTCATAGCTGTGTAATTTGACTTTAAGAAAGGCGGATGAAGAAAGGCAGATTTAAGAGATGTCCTCCAGAGAAGAAACAATCTGCTGTAGGGTGTGAATACTAGATATGCAATCTAAAGCAGATGTTATTATCCTCACCCCCACCACTTAAGCCTGGGTTAAGGTGTGTGATCATAGTTCACTGTAATACTGCTCTTTCTCTTGTACTGTGGCTTTTGGAGATCTGAAATGCTTTTCACTGCATTTGTTTACAGCAGGCATATAGTGCCTTGAACAGCTCCAGGATGAAGTGACCTTTGAAGGTATTTAAAGTTATCCATCTCTGTCTGAAGCATAGTAATTGAGATTCAACCTCAGCTTTGCCTGAATTAAATCATTAGGCAACTAAAAACAAACCTAAGAGAATATTCCCCACAGTAGAATAGATACAAGTCTTTAGTATGCAGTCCTAAATGCAGTCCTAAACTTTATATCCTGAGATTTTGCATCTCATTTTACAAAGGCCAGTAGATGACATGCTCTAAAACAAATATGATGCAGGAAACTCAGAAACCAGATAAGAGGTTTTGAATCATGTCATTCTCTGGTGTGTATCTCTGCTATGTGTCCCATGATGGAGCACCTGCACCAAGGCTTTCTAGAAATGACATATCACAAAAAGGTCAGATATCATGCAATTCCTCTGCTGAGGCATCTGTCAAGTCATGTTTGCCATCACAACAAGGTAATGTCCTGAAAGAAAGCAGCATGTTTTGCAACTGTCTGCAGCATACTGCCCTGGAAATGCATATCAGTGAAGCAAAAGTCATACCATGTACTTGCTTTTCAGCCGTAACATGTTATTTGTCATAAAAAGCTGCAGTCGATTAATTTTTCATAAACAGTTTTCATGTCATCACATATTGCTTCCCTCACTGGATTAAAAGCAAAAAAGCAGGAAGCCTCTTTGTTCAATATAGAAATTTACAGTGTCTGAACGCAATGTGTAATAAACACATCATTAGACAAAATATGAGGCTGATTGTAATTTACACAAAGGCCCACGTACATCGATTCAGCAGTGCACAACAATGTTACTTTAAAAAATCTGAAGGAAACTGAATCAGGCCCAAATACTTGAATTTAATTCCAACTAACTGGGAGTCTTCTTTTGAAAATCCTCTGTGTAAATCTCAAATAAGCTCTTTCAAAGACATGCAATGTCCTTGAATGCTAATATTTTTTAGTGAGGAACGTGCATGATGAAATGTGATTTAAAATCTACATGGATACCATAGTGCTAACAGCACTAGAAATAAATATGTTGGATGAAAGATGAAAGGCTCAAATTCCTCCTTATTGGCTCCACACAAAAAGAGCCACAGAATTCCAGTGAAATAAATGCTAAAACACCTTCTTCTTTTACCTGATTTAAACATCTGCCAACTACAAGGAATTTATTTTCTTATTTTATCTGCTGTCAGTACAGAAGTTATGTGTTTTGTTTTGTAGGTCCAAGACCTAGCCCAAACTTGGCTAGGTCATGAAAAGGGTGTTAAAAGTAATAGGTAGGTGCAATTTCTAGTGAGGATGGCCTTTAAATACTAGCTGCTTAGATTTGGGATGATAGCAATTTATAATTGTTCTATAGCATGTAAATTTCAATGCCTGGAGCAACTAATGCTTTAGAAAAGAAGTTGAACTATTTGGAACATTAGTTCCTTTCATTTTGTTTACTTTTTCTTGTTTGGGGAGGAAAAAAAAAATATTGCTGCATAGAAATAAAGTCATAAAGCTCTGATGTTTGCAAACTTCTCTCCTTGCTTTTTGTCGGTTCATTGATATTCAGGATTATATTGGTATTATTGCAGTGCATTATAAAGAGATTTGTGTCTCACAGAAATCAGAACAGCCTGGCTTCTGTGCTACACTCATGGTTTTAATCAAAGTACGATTACATGCACTGTTGTGAATATGTAAATCAGAAAATATGCAGTGAGATTACTCAGCACTTTATGACAGCAGAAACTGGAGTTACTGTGTTCCCATCTACGAATAAAGGCTGGTAACCATTAGGGCTAAATTTTGAATCTGCAAACTTTGTGAAAGGTGCAGCCTTGCTATGTGTACATGTCAGAAATAGAACGAATTTTGTAAAGTGCAGCAGTACATCAGATCTGCGAACTCAGAAAATCTGTCCTGTATTTAATATTTGCTTTAAAAACTAGCAGACTTCCCAACCCCAAAAACCTAGGAGTAAATTGAGGAAAGTTGCTATAGGAAATTACAATTTATACAGGAAGAATAAAAAAAAAAAAAAAATAAAAAGGGTTTCTCTTAGCTAGTCTAGAAAGTATATTAAACAGCATCTGTCTTCTTATTTAGGAGGATTTTGCTTGGCTGGTCCTTCAAAGATGGCAAGAGAATTTAAAATGAACCGCTGACAATGGTAAAATCCAAATGAATTATGAATGTAGTGAGAAATCCATAAAACTATTTACTTGGATAAATCTAGACAGGGCATTTACTTTTGAGTCTTCACTTCTTTAGCTGGAAATTGAGGCACTCCAAACTTTACTTTGGTTGAAGTTCCCTTTGGCGTACAGCCTGCCCTACCTCAGACAAACATAGGTATCCTCACACTTGAGTGCTTTAAAGTTTACATTCTCAAGCCAAAAAATCTCTATCATTTGATTTTTCTAACATTTTCCAAGCTTTTATAGTCTTCTAAACTTTTAAAACTTCTATCTCTAAAGTGCTTGATTTGGAAGTCTTCTAAACATAAGTCATAGGTAACAAAAGGCAATGGAAAATCAGCCATGGTATTCAAAACATAATGTTTTGAACATTATAACAATAATGTTATAAATTAATATCTAAATATAATAAAGGAATATTTCCAAGGCTTTTCACATGGCAGTGTTAAAAAGATCAATACACAGGCTGAGCATGTATAATGTATATATATATATTGTATGTATGTATATCACTCGTACATGCTGTCTGCTCAGATCTGACACAAAAAAAAAAAACAAAAAACCTTTGGCAGCAGGGCCATGTCTGTCTTTGGAGAACCCAGCTCAGGATCTGTTAATGACTGGAAGAGTTTTTGCTCAAGCTGGATCTGTGTGAGACTCACTCTCCTGACCCTGCTTCTTGTCCCTCTGTCACCTGCTGGGGGCTCAGCACCAGCCCTCTCCCTGGTGAGATCAACTCCCTCCTGGCTGCCAGCCCTGCCACATGTGGCACTACCATCCTTTAGGGTTGGGCATGAAGGGCAGGCTGGGGCACCTTCAGACCACACAGCTCTTCCCCAAGTCCAGCCAGGACTCCTCGTGCAGGGGAATGCTATTGGGGAAAGAGCTCCAACCGGCGAAACACGTCTGTCCTTTTTGCAGGCACCATGACCCACCGTGGCAGAGAGCTGCTTCCATCAGCTGCCCTGAGGCATGAGGTCTTGTGTTTTGTACACCAGGCTGTTAAAAGGGGTCTGAAAGTTTATCCATTAATGTAATTATGTCACAAAAACAAAACTAGACTGTATTTCTCATCAGTGTTACCTCCAGAATCAGTGAAAGTCTTCTAGTTTTAGTCCTTTTTCATCAGCTTTTGAAATAATTAAACAAAAAGAAATCCTATGTTTCTCCTAATGGTGTCTGCACTTTCAGAGTAGTTTCTTTTTTTTTTTTTTTCATGATTTCCCTATATCTTCTCATAATTGCAGAGAAATGCAGTGATACAAAACAAATGTACCTTCTCTTTCACTGCTAGCTCATACTTTGAAATATTTAATGTGAGGCAGAAAACATATCCTTTAAATTCACTACTTTTTTCTTTCTCTGATGTTGAATCTTGACTCTAAGGGGATGAAAACTAAATTTGCTCATCAGCAAAGAATTCTTAATGAGATGAGTTGTTTAGGCATCTTTTCATAATTTAATACTCAAAACCTTCGGAATTACTTGGTCTACAGGGATATATTAAAAATTTTTTAAAGGTATGAATCAGCTGATTCTCATTTTTAGTCTTGAGAATATTTGCAGATGTCAAAAGTATTCTGGTTACATTGTCTAACATGTCAAATGCCTGGTCTGCAATATTTTCATTAATTTTATTCTATATATCTGTTTGACTGTGGGATTTCTTTTAACACCTTTTAGTATCAAAAAAACAAGGTCTGAGTCAGGTCATCTAGTGAAAGTAAGATCTGGAAAAGCACTATTAGGTGGGTTAAATTTTAATAACTTCTATTATCTTGCTTGGCTGGTGTTAAACTATAAAATGTGTTGATTATAATAAAGAGTCAGTGATTCAATAATGCTAACATGTCTCTTTCAAAATTAAAAATTTATTTCAAAATGTTGTAAAAGGAAAAAATTGTATTTTTTTTAAGCAAGGGAGTAGGTTAGGAGACTGTGTTAAAGGTGCAAGACACACCTTTACATTGCATTTTAATCACTGAAGGGGAAACTGAAGCTTGGATAAAGTAAATTGTATGTGCAGGCAGCAATGAGGCTTGTTTCTGTAGCCAATTTAAATGTGATTAAACAGCTTTATGTTTTGGTACTCATGGAAAATATTAAAATGTAAACATTTTCCTGGTACATAGTACCTGTCCTATTTTTAACTTGCTGAACCTGTACTAGGCAGATATGATTTTGTGCTGTTCTGCCTAGGGTTTCACACATTTCTAATTGTTCTGCGGTGTACTGGTAGGATAAATTCAGCCTTTAAATCTTTCTAGTGGTCACTAAACTCTCTTCTGTCTTGCTCTTTGCCAGAACAAGGGCAAACTCTGTGTTCTCTGGAGACTTCTCTGGTGGTCTGTGAATCTGCCTAGTGGTATAATTCCGATTCTTTAATTCCCAGCTTTAAATTTGATTAAAAAGACAGCTTAAAGTACTTTAAATGCTCTTCTGTTATCTGTTTTCCAGATAATGAATTGCTGTGGTTGGTCCTGTAATCAGTCACTAGTGAGAAGAGAGGTGATCTGTGCAGAAAAGTACTTTGTTTCCCATAATAGTGTCTGAAAATGGTGATTCACACTCTCAAGGCTCTATTTTTTTTTTCTTTGGCTGATTTAGGAAATAGTTTTTTTGAGACCTGGGGTAATAGTTTTATTCTTTATTTGGCATTATTAGTTTTATTCTTTATTTGGCATTTATTTGATTCCTTACTGCAGAGGCACTGAAGTGTGAACCTAGGTGTGTTTGGTGTCATCACCACAGGATATCCTGGCACAAAGTGGAAAAGTGTTGGTAATAGACTCTCCATAAAATCATGGAATAGCTTGGGTTGGAGGGGTCCTTAAAGAGGGTTCCAGCCCTCTGCTGTGGGCAGGAACACCTCCCACTGGACCAGGTTGCTCAGTAGAAAAATCTCAGTCTCACATATGTAGCTGTTTGTTGTTGATTTGCATTTCTGAGTTGCTCAGGAGTCAGCAAAACATTAAAATTTGTGGTAAAATATCCTTCCATTCTGTATTTTGTAAATATTTGTCATTTGATTATTTTAGAACATTGTATAGTCTATGATTCTTTTCTTCTACTAAGCTGAAAATAGTATTCTGTAGTCCTGTTATACATTATAGATATTACAGCTATATACATAGATATATATTATGGCTATAAAAACACTAGATTGTGAGATCTACTCTGGTGATGACTTTGGATAGAATATGCAGGAAATAATCTCTAAAATGCTCACTTCACTTCTTAGATCACCAAGAGCTTTTAGGAAAAGCTTTTTATCATTTTCTCCTTTTTACCTTTTTTCCCTTATGTACTTTTACAGTTCAGTCTCATCTGAAATAATGCTTCATGTGGGATTGATGGATTTCTGTCTTGTTTTATTTGTTGCAGTCAAGGGCAACCAGTCTGGGAGGTGTGGGGATGTCTTTCTAAGGGGGCCATAGAGCTGTGCAGGATATGTTGAGTAGGCATTCCACACAAATGCATTTTAGAGCATTGCACAGTGTGCATTCCAATCCTAAGGGGCCAAGGAAATTATACAATCATCACACAGGTTTTTGATAGTTTAGTCTGTGGAAGAAAAATATCTGTAAACATGCTATCAAATTTACAGCTCATTGAAAGTGACAGAGAGATAAAAGAGTGGGTAAATTATATAGAATATGGAACATTGCAGGAATGTATAGCATTCAATCTTGTATACACAAATGCATGTAACATTTCTGCTCAGTTAATGATCCAGTGCTTTAGCCTGAGCCATAATGCGTCATTGCCAGACACATCTATGAATGTAAAAGATAACATTGTCTAATTAGTTTGGAAGAGGCTTGATGTTTTTATGTTGGTATTGGTGATGAAAATCTTCTCTACATCTTACCCTTTTTTACAGATGCTGTTTTCGTGAAATTACACGCTTCTAAATTTTTATTGCTATTACATATAACATTCTGCTTCTTGCTGCTTTTATCTAGTTTCATAAATGTAATGGGTATTTCTCTTCCCTTATCTCTTTTATTCCACTTCCCCCTAAGAAAAAGAAGATTGGAGCTGAAAGTATTGTGAAATGGACTTGAAAGTTGAAATCTCTCAAATAACTGGTCCTGTCATTGACAAATCTTTTTCTTCCACTCTGGTGCTTTTCATAGTAATTTAGAACAAGTTTCAGAAATTTTACAATAATAAATACACTTCTGCTGAAAGCATACATTATACAAGCAATAATGTAAAATTGCTCATGACATCAATTATATTTTGTCATGGTGAAATATATAACACATTACATTTTATCAGCACAATGAAGAGATACATTCCAGAATCATAAAGGTGGAAATCAAAATGGTCTTTCCTTTGCCTAATGGCTTTAATTGCAGGATACAGTAGAACAAGGTTGCTCCTTTATTTAAAATTTCATTTTATCAACTGTCTGTAACCTGTCACAGTCTGCCCAGTGCATGACGGTTATACCATTCCATTCAGTTCCACCTCAACAAACTTATGACAATGTGCCACTGGATTGTTTTCTTCTTTTTTTCAGGAGGGGGCCAGTTCTGCAGACTTAACAGATTTATTAAAATGCTGTCTAAGCTCCATTATGGATAAGTAATATGCATTAGCTGTCCATCTATAGGGTTATCATCCATCCATCCATCCATCCATCCATCCATCCATCCATCCATCCATCCATCCATCCATCCATCCATCCATCCATCCATTCTCCACCATAAGTGCCACTTTTTAGCAGAGTTCATAAAGCAAACAGAACTGTATGCTTTACATATGTAATGGGATGTAAGAATTACTGCAGTGCTGTGTGCCTGGTCTGGCAGTCACAGTGTGTTTTACTGTCTTGGCTCTGTGCCCATATAGATTAGCTTTACAAAAGTTGTTCTAAAAACAAATGCCTTTGGCAAAGCTTCTTTCCCTGCACAGATTAAGGACTGTTTTACTGTAGGAACATATAGAATCCTAGAATATTCTGAATAGGAAGGGACCCACAAGGATCATGAAAGTCCAGGTCCTGGCCCTGCACAGGACACCCCTAAAACACCACCAATCTCCTGTCACTTTATCTTTCTGTCACTTCCAATAAAAGCATTGCCCAAATGCTTTTTGAACTGTGTCAGGCCTGGGACCACGGCTGCTCCCCTGGGAAGCCTGTGATATGCAACTACATTTGCAGTCATGCCTGATGCACATAAATAAACTGTATAGATAGAAATCTAACCTTATTCAGTTAGATTGGTAAAACTGTTCAATTCCCATACTTCCCAGAAGTGAGCTGAAATAGGAAGCACAAACCTGTTTTTCCTCTTGCACATGCAATTAAAAATAAAGGGGAAAATGCATCCACTGTATGAAATAGTATCCAAAGGATACTATTGGGTATTGGATACTATTGGATACTTATTTGGATACTGAAGGAACCTGTATCCAAATAA
>VWZN01010532.1:31633-52942 GCA_013396955.1 Regulus satrapa | reverse complement strand
CATTTCCCACTGGCACCCCACAAACACCCGCTGCACTGTCAGTGTCACCAGTGCAGCCAACCCCCCCCCAGCACACACTCTGCTCCCCAAAAACGCTCCCTGGCTTCCTATTTCATTAATTATTTTTTAATCCAGCAAAAAGCCCCTGCAGCAGAACACCAACCCTGCAATTAAATCATTTAATTACAGGTGGAAAAAGCTGCTCACTTCAGTCTGAGTGCGGACAGCATTTACTCACCCAAGTCTCAAGCTATAAAGTTAATTAATTTCAGATAATCAACTTTCCAACGGCAGAACAGTTCAATAACCACACTTTGACCACTGCTGCTTTTAACCCGCTCCAGGCCATGCTCACAAGTGAGGAAAGGAAGGACAAGGCAGGATTGCTGGACTCTCCCCAGGCTGCTGAGCCTGGGTTCGGTTTCCATCAATCATTCAGGAGCTGCAAACTGACCCAGCTCAAGGCTTTACAGGCAGGCAAGAGCTCCCTGCAGCCAGGAGCAGCACCCGGGGCTGGATGGAGGGTTAGGAGAGGTTCATCCCACGGCCAGGGTTGGCAGGACTTTTAAAGGAAGCTTAACCTTAAATTCTGGAGCTTTCTGGATGATAAAAGTACCCAGCTCTGAACTCCAAGCACCAAAAACATCTTAGAGCAAAACAAAGCTGTGTCAGTGAAGTGGAGGGAAAAGGGCCCCTCTAGGAACAGGAAAGAGTTGGGACCAAGGTGCCAGCAGGGGTTAAAACCTCCCGNAAAACATCTTAGAGCAAAACAAAGTGACTGAAAAAAAAAACCAAGAACCTTAAGGGAAATGAACAGAATACAAAAGATGAACCAATATAAAATATAAATAAATGGGGGTGGTAAATAGCCTCAGTTAACGACAGCCATGCTGATGCTGCTTGCCTGGGTCCTCACTGAGAAAACCTGGAATTCCTGGATTTAAAATGTAACCAAAGCAGATCCAACACAAAACCAAACAGCAGGGAGAGCCTGAACTCCAGCCCCAGCAAAGGAGTGCTCAGGAATGCAGGATCTGCTGTGCAAATGGAAATCTGGGATCTCTCCAGCCGCCCCTGGCATTGCTGGCAGCCCCCAGAGTCCCCTCCCCCATCCCCTGGGGACAAGGGGCACTGACTGAAGCCAAGCCTAAATCTTCCTTTAGAGAGGAATTCGGAAGGAAAAGCCCAGGTTGGGAACAGGGGTCAGAGGAGTCAGCTGGGCAAGGAGGTGAAGCTCCCGGGAAAGCTCAGGCCCGGTGCTGAACACTGCACTGAGGAAGGGACAGGAGGGAATTATGGAAGGAAATGAGACTCCGTTTTTAACTGCAAAATTAAAAGCAGGTAATTCAAAGTCAGCTAAAGGGGAAAACTAAAGAGAAAAACTTGGACAAATTCTTAGGGGGATCAAACCCAACTTCCAAAATGCTGTGGATGAGAGGCTGCTTTGCTAAGGCCATGAAAACCTGGAACATTCCCTAATGCTGTGCCAGTGAAGTAGAGGGATAAGGGCCCCTCTAGGGACAGGAAAGAGTTGGGACCAAGTTGCCAGCAGGGGTTGAAACCTCCCATGAAGTGCTCTGGAAGCTGGATTTGCTATCCATCGAGGGGAAAAAATGGATGGAAGGAAAAAACAGCGCAAGAAAATCAGAGAGGGAACAGACTGAGGGCACGACCGGGGACCCCACCAACTGCAGCCAGGGTCTGGGGTCACCCCACAGCAACACCTCCCCTCCCCAGGGCAGGCCCGGCCCGTTTCCCACTGCTCATTCCAGCTGGGATTCTGGCTCCAGGAGGATGTGCAGCAACAGAGCCCTCCTTCAGGAGATGGGCAGGATGACACCCACACACTCCAAAGAAAAGAAAACCACACTGCGTGTCTGTGCTTTTGGCCAGGTCGATGCCCTACATTTCAGCTTTCATGTTTTCCAGGTCCTGCACTGCATTAGTGTGTAACTCTGAGCTTCACAGAAAGCATCAGCAAGTTCCCCTCAGATTCGATTCGCTGTTATTTGCACTTTTTGGGCCCACACTGCAGCGGTGTCCTTGGTTCTGGGGCTAGGAAAGGACTGTTTTGTCTAAATAAACCGAGGAGAACTCGCTGACGCTTTCTATGGGCCTGCATAACCCGGAGCTGGAATTGGACCATTAACCCCAATACGGAAATGGACCAAAACTTACAAAAATGTGACAACTGGTGACTCAGAATCCATCTCGGCTGGAGCCACGGCCGAGCTGTTGCACTTGCCCAAGCTGCACGCTGCCTTTTAATCAACCCCTCCTTTATTCCTCCAACACCACCCGTTCNCCCCCCCCCGGCGACGACGCCCGCTACTCTAACGGGGCACGGGGGGAGCGGCGGGGAGGGCACACACGGGGAAAACAACGGCACGGCTGGGACACACCGAGGGAGCACAACCAAAGAGCTCAGCACTACCGCGGCCGCGCCTCGGCTCCTGCGGGAGAGACAGAATCGTTTAAAAGGTTTTTATCCGGACGCTGCCGCGGCGCCAAGTCCTGCGCGCGAGGCCGCGCTCGCTCCTCCGGGAGCTTCTTTGCTGGCTGGCACGGCTTTCTTCTCCTCGAGGTTTCAAACTGAGCCCTTTTTGTTTGTAGACAGCGCTCAGATTTAGGCTTCTCGGTAATATTGTGGGTTTGTCCCTGCCCAAAGGCACCTGTGACCCGAGGTGCACCCGGGAGGTTCCAACTTCCCCGGGGTCTGGAATGGGGGAAGGCGGGAGAGCAGCGCTCGGGACCTGACAATGAAATGTAACGAGGCACAGCAGGGTAAAATCAGAGCTGCAAATGTTTTGCGTCTAAAGCAACCCTGAGCACAAACATTCATAAAGAACAAAAATAGCCTCGGTGCATGAGCAGAGCGCGGGAGTTCCGCACCTTGCTGGCAGCTTGGGGGCTGTTCCGCTCCGCAGCCTCCCCTGGCAACACCAAATCCGGATTATTTTGGGCAGAGCCTTCAGAATTGCTAAAATCAATGAGGGCACCGTCCTGCTGTTTGAGAGCCACGCTGGCTTCGGCTCCTGCAGGTGCTGCTGCTCTCCAGCACACTCAGCTGGATGATTTTCAGCAGTCACACAAGTTGCTCCCCAAACTTGGCAAAAGGACCTTTCTGCTGCAGAGCCCGTGCCTCACATCGGGGCTGAGGCATTCTGGGCACAACCACCTCACACAGGATGGCAGGTTTGAAACATTGCACAATTCTTGCTGTCAGTCTTCGTAAAAAGAAAAACAAAACTGTTTTTTTCGTGTCAGCTTGGCCTGCAGGCCACCCCAGGGCCTCTGTGTGTAAATGAATTCCTGACTAACGGGGCAGGGGTTTCCAGAGGGGCAGCTCCGGCTGCTCCTTCCTCCCTCCCCTGCGGATGCAGGAGGCTGAGGAAGCAGCAAACACCTCCCTGATTTCTGCAAGTCATCCAAGGAGCTTCGATTCTGGAAACTCTACACAGTTTGGGATACAGATTTATGATCCATGGAGCCTTTTATGAAAGATATGAGAGAATGGAAAATACCAATTGTGCCAGAACCATCCTCCCAGCTTTCCACACAGGGAAGGAGCATCCCCGTATCCCGTGGTGTATCCTTAGATGACTGCCCAGGGAGAAAAAATATCCATCCACTGATCACCTGGAGCATTCCAGTCCTGGATATATCCTTTTTGAAATCCTCCTTCCCCCAGCTCTTTAAATCATTCCTTAACTGCAGGAACACTGCGGTTGCTGTTTGTATCATCATCACATTTTTCACTCCGTTTCTGCCTCATTTCTCCCACACCGGGCATTTTATCCTTTCAAGGACTGTTGTGTTATTCCTCCATCATGCATCATTCCTGGCCTGCCCCGTGTGCTTTTCCACCCCCAAAGAGCTCATCTGTATTCCCACAAAAACACTGACAGAGCTCTGGGAATATTTTTGGAGTGTGTCTGAAATAGTAACTCAGCGGCTGACCCGCAACCTTTCCACTTCTAGTTTAGCAAAACTGAAGGCAGCTGCAAATCTCATTTCCAGCTTCACCTGCACTTATGTTACTTCGATTTGGTCATTAAAAAAAGCAAATTGATGGCTCAGTCTCCTCTTTTAATTCCAGGGGACAAACTGCAATTGGAACACTGGGACAGCCGAAGGAGGATGCTCACCTAGAAAATCACTTCTTACACATCCCTTCAAGTGCCCATTTTATGTAAGCTCAGCTTTTACAGTTAAAACCCAAGCAAAGCAACTAAAAAAAAAAACCCCAGTAAGTGAAATTCTGGTTTCAAATCCGGAACGAGGTGGAAGGCAGATGGTGGTTCCTGGGTGCCAGATTTTCAAAAGCAGGTTGATCTCTGCAGAGGCCGGAACGGGAGCCGGCGCTCTGTGGGACTTTGGTGTCACAGCAGGGCAGCAGCCACCAGCACCAGCTGGAAATCCCAACTCCACCGAGCCAGACAATTCCCATTTCCAAGACAAACTGTGCTCGTCCTGGAACAGCCGAGGCCATCCGGGCAGGCTCAGGGAAGAGTCTCCACTTCCAGGGACGCCTCGGGAACCGCGTCCCCGTCCTCCCGCGCCTCCAGCAGGGTCAGATGGCCGCGGGCTCCTCCTCCCCGCAGGCTCCGGGCACACACGGGAAAGATCCGGGGCTTGGATCCGCATCTCCAGCTCAGCAGAGCCCGGAGCGGCGTTCTCCGGGCACGAGGCACTCGCCGGGAGCTCGGGAGGTGGGACGAACCAAGAGCAGGAGCACAGGAGAGCTGAACTGCGGGCCCCGGAGCAGCCTGAGGGAGGGAAGCCCCTTTCCAGAGGGACGGCCGGAGGGCTGGTCCCACAGCCTGGCTCTGCACACCGGCACTGGGGGCTGGGCCCCCCAGAGTGGCTCTGGAGGCCCGGGGCTCTCTCCGGCACAGAGCGCTCCCTAGCAGACACAATTCCGGGTTTGTCCCAGGGCAGGATCATTCCCAGGATGGCAGAGCTGCTGCTGGAGGCCATGCAAGCATTCCAGTCCTTTGGGGGCCCAAAGGACACGGGAGGGGTGGGCTGAGGCCGAGCAGTGCCAGCTCAGGGACCCGGCGCCACCCCAGCACTGCAGTCACTCCGCACGACCGGGGTCACCGTCCGCTTCTCCACTTCCACAGGGAAGGTCTCTGATCCAGCAGGGCCCACGGCAGCACCAGGCTTTGGGGACAGCTCGGGAGGGGCATTTTTCCATTCCAAAAATCCCAAGGAAACGATCAAGATCCAAATGCAGAGCTGGTATTTTGTACCCAGTAGGGCATTACAGGGTCATTTGAGCACAGAGCACAGGAGCAAGGCCACGCTTTTGCTCTGCTCTTCTGTCAGCTGAGGACACTGAGAAAGCACCCAAAACAAGTTCTGTACCCGCACCCTGCAGATTTCATTCCCTCTACCTGTAACTCTGCCTTATTTCCTTCGGCAAATGCAAGTTTTACATCTGGCCCAAAATTCTTCCCGACTGAATCTGGCCAGATGAACTCCCAAATCCCAATCTGGCTTTCTCCCCAAATCTGGGGTGCAAAGCAAAGGGAAGGCGGGAAAGCCTTGCCACAACAATTCTGGGCCAAGCACAGGCTCTGCTCTCAGAGCGTTGCTGCTGCCGGGAGCTGCACCCTGGAAGGAGTCACTGAGCTCAAGTTTGGGTTCAGCACCGGGGAGGACGTTCCCCCCTCCTCCCACAGGCTGGATTAGCAATGGCTGCATCTCCTCAGTGCTGCTGCATCAGAGAACTCCTTAGGAACATGCTGCTGGCCGGGAAGGAAAAGAAACACCGGGACTTCATGGAAAAATCCAAGCACGAAAGGTCACGTGGAACTGAAAGGGAAGGATTTATCCAGAAGCAGGTACGTAACCAACAACCAGGTGAGGAGGCATTCCCAAAAATTCCAAGAGAACAGAAGAAATCAAAATCAAACGGTTAGAGTTGGGAAAAACGTGGGAATCAAAGAGAAAGGCACTCGTGGAGAAGCCAGGGAGGCTGGAAACCTCCTACAAAACTAAAGGGAGGAGGGCACAAACACAAATCCGACAGCGGGCTCGTTTCACACGGAAGCTCTAACACACATCCCGAGGTTTTCCCGAGTGCTTTGGTCCTAAGGAGAAGAGACACGGGTGGCACACAGGGTCAGCACTACAGGCGAGGAGCAGCCCGCGGGTCGGGAGGACAGCACAGGGAGGCAGAGGGTGGGGACACGGGGACGGGGTCACCAGACTGCCTCTAGACACTACAGTGCCACTACTGGGGGCCGGACTCACTCTGCAGGACGCTTATAGTAGCCTGGGCTCGAATCCACGTAATGGAGGGATTTTGCCTCAAGTCATTCCTCCTGGGATCGTTGCTGGCCCTGCACTCGTAAGTCCCAGAGTCTTCCAAGGTAAGGCGGGTTACTCTCAGCACACTCACCCCATTGGCCCCGTAGGCAGTGTTAATGGTGACACGGCGCTTCCGAGCGCCATCCCACAGCTGTTTGAAAGCCTCAGCCCGGTTGACTTCCGCATACCACCACTGGATCTCTGGAGTGGGGTTCCCAACCACATCACAGTACAGTTCAAAGGCGTCCCCCGTGAGCTTAGTTTCTGACATGGGCGACTTGACAAACCCGGCTGCAGGGAGGGGCAGCAGAAACGCAGTGACAGAGCGGCAGAAAAACAACAGAGCTCACACACAACAAAGCAGCGGGGCAGAAAACACAGTTAGAGACATGGCATCGGCAGTGACAGGCTCGGGGACACCCACGGCACCGGCAGTGACAGGCTCGGGGACCCATGGCACACACACAGGGGCGCGGGGCCGCGAATTCCCATATTGCTGCTGCTCCTCCTTTCCCCGGCAGCTGCACCTGCACAGCCTCGAGGAGGCGTTTCCAGGCCTTTCCCAGCCACGGGAGCCTCAGCCAGGGTTAAGTGTTCCTGTCAGGCACCTGCTCGCTGAGGAGGTTTCTTCACCTCAAGGGGTAAAATCCCAACCCTGTGCCAGCTGTGAGCTCTGCTCCGACCTCCTCTCCCATCTAATTAGGAGTTGGGAATTCCCCAAGACACAAGTGACCTATTTTCCTGGAGGAGCTGGTCACCCCAGCTCCGGGAAGGAGGGAATTTCAGTGCAACGAACACTCACAGGCCAAAAGGTTTTGTCAGGAACCCACAAAGGAACCCCAGCAGTGCCCCTGCTGTGGAGAGAGCTGCTGGGCTGACATCCGTGCTCAGGCCACCAAATCCTTCCTCTGGATATCCTAAATCCTGCCGTACTTACCCGCCTCGGAGCCCCGCCGGGAGCGCGCACACCCCGAATTGTCCTTCAATCCTATTTCCAAAGATGTTTAGGAGAACAGCAGTGCCCTCAACGCCAGGCCCTTCCCCCAGGCCCCTCCTCAAACTGCAGGATTAGGACACAGCTGGCCAGACAGATTATGCAGCAAAACCCGTCCTGGGGCTGTGCTGGGGCAGGGGACCTCGGAGGGGAGGGAGTGTCACACCAGGGAAACTCGGAGCCTGTCACCCCTCTGCTCCCACTGTGCCATCCCTCTCCTCGCATTCCTGGCTTATTTTAGGATCAGTGACAAATCAATGAGGTTTAGAAAGGGAAACGTGGACTCGGAGCACTCATTTAACAGCACTTAATGCCCTGTCCCTCATTGGGCCACAGAGAACGAAGAGCTGCACGATGACATAAGGACAGGGGAAGGTGGCACTGAGGATGGATCCCAAAGGATCCCTGGGGCAGGAAAACTTCAGAGTATCCCCAGAACACAGCGAGTGTCCCCTGCTGGCACAGTCCTGCTGGGGTGGAGCTGCAAGGAACGGCTACAGGAACGCTTGAAATGCTAAAATTCACCTCAAATTCCTTGAGTGATGAACTCATGTGATCAGGGACTGCTCAGCCCTGCACCCCGCAGGAGGGGCCCTGCAGAGAAACCCCAAAAACCCTGCAGGGGGCAGGAAACCCCAGCTGGGGGGCTGGAATGGCCACAGCCCCTGTGACCACAGCCCCAGTGACCACAGCCCCAGTGACCACAGCCATGGCCCACGAATGGTCACAGCCCCAGTGACCACAGCCATGGCCCACGAATGGCCACGAATGGCCACAGCCCCACTGACCACAGCCATGGCCCACGAATGGCCACGAATGGCCACAGCCCCACTGACCACAGCCATGGCCCACGAATGGCCACGAATGGCCACAGCCCCACTGACCACAGCCATGGCCCAGGAATGGCCACAGCCCTCAGTACCCACAGCCATGGCCCAGGAATGGCCACAGCCCTCAGTACCCACAGCCATGGCCCAGGAATGGCCACAGCCCTCAGTACCCACAGCCATGGCCCAGGAATGGCCACAGCCCTCAGTACCCACAGCCATGGCCCAGGAATGGCCACAGCCCTCAGTACCCACAGCCATGGCCCAGGAATGGCCACAGCCCTCAGTACCCACAGCCATGGCCCAGGAATGGCCACAGCCCTCAGTACCCACAGCCATGGCCCAAGAATGGCCACAGCCCTCAGTAACCACAGCCATGGCCCAAGAATGGTCACAGCCCTTGGTGACCACAGCCATGGCCCACAAATGGCCACAGCCCCAGTGACCACAGCCCCAGTGACCACAGCCATGGCCCACAAATGGCCACAGCCCTCAGTGACCAATGGCCACAGGCCCCCAGTGACCAAGAGCCCCCAACAGCCACAGCCTCTAATGGCCGTAGCCTCTAATGGCCAGCACTCCCTGGCATGACAAACGGCCTCCATATATAAATGAACAAATATTTAAATTCCTACTGGAGGCTCTGGGTGAACATTTTGCATTTTTAGCCATTCCCAAACAGCAGCAGTGAGCGAGGTGGTGCTGCCAGAGGGTCACTGCCCGTGGTGACAGCCAGCCAGGAGCTGCAATCTGCCAGCAGCGAGCAGGAACGCTTAAAAAACCCAAAAAACGGGGGGAAAAGGTGAATTATTCCAGAGGGGAAGGGCTGCTGCCTTTGGGCACTGCCAGGGAATGCCACGGCTGTCCCGGCGCTGAGGTGACGCTGTGCAGACCCCGGTGACGCTGGGGCTGCCCGAGCCCGGCCTTGCCTTTCTTGGGCTGGTCCTGCAGGGCTCAGCTCCCGCTCCAGAGACAGCAGCGCCCAGCGAAACACCCAAAACCTGACTGCAGCCAAAGCAGCACACCCCAACCCGAGCCAGAGCTCAGGGCTGGCTCTGCCCACTGCACTCAGTTTAACCCCCGAGGTTGGGGCCTTGCTCAGTTTAAAACTGAAAGATTTGGGGCTTTAACACAAAGGTTTGGGACCGCGCTCGGTTTAACCCCAAAGATTTGGGACTAATCTGAAATCCTTTCTGGAAGTGGTTTGTTTATTTAGTCAAGATTTGATCTCATCCCCCAATTGTGTGGATGGAGACAAGGAGAGATTAATGCCCTAAAACCAGGGAAATGTTTCAGTCTGCACACGGAATTCCACTGGAATTCCAAGGGCTCCTTTCATTTCCAAACTCTGCGTTAAAATTTGTGTTGGAGAGAGAAAATTAAATCCTTGCTGAGAAAAAAACCAGGATTTTCAGAGCTCACAAATTCCTGTGAAATCTGCCAGGGTAAGAATCCACAAGGCAGTGCCTGGCAGTCACCCCTGAAGTGCAGAAATTATTGTGCCATTGATTAAAACATCCTTTTGGAACTCAAATTTCATCAAGGTGCAAAAAGAATTAAGGAGAATGGCCCTGGAAGAGTAGGGCAGAGAGAATTTTCATCCACCCAAGTTAAAAAAGGGGTTTGAAAATAAAAGTGTTTTGCCTTAGAACCCAAGTTGAGGGAAGATGTTAAGCCAGGCTCAAAGACAGCAAAAACCAGGTTTAACACACACAAAGAATGGACAAATTCAGACCAAAATGAACGGAAAACAAAGGATTTCCAAGGAAGTTTTCAACCCCAAACAACACAACTGTAACCAAGGAATCTCCAAAAAGCAGAATAACGCTCCCACCCCATCCTGAGGCTGCTGCTCGAGGTGAATCCCACTTAAAGCACAATTCAAAGCTCAGAACTGAGAGTTTACAAGGCTAAAGTGCAAAAATAAACCCGATTTTCAGTCTGGAGCCACAATAAATAAAGTGTACCTGCTGTGGGAGTGAATGATTTCGAGCTTGGCTGTCTTTACAGCAAAAACCCTCCTGGAAAACCTCGCAGCACATCAAAAAATTGTATTTCACTGCTCTCAAGCCCTTAGGAGAGATCTGGAGCAGATTTTTTAATTTGTATTTTAAATTTTTATGTTTTTTTAATCTATGTTTCACTGCATAATCCCTGAATTATGCAGCCTGCTTTTTTAAATTCTACAAATAATCAAACAATGCAGATGGAAATGGCAAGGCCCACCAAGAGCTGCTCAGCTTTGCTGTGCCCTCACCTGAGCTGATTTTCAATTTATTCCACTGACAATTTGCCGGGAATATCCCAGAAAAGGCCAGGCAGGAGCTGCGCCCCCTCAGCTGGGCTGTGTTAATGAGGTGCCCTGGCTAATTAACACCTCCTTCTTCTCTTGATTGAGCGCCAGGAGTTCTGAGGGTGGGGGAATCTGGCTTTGGCAGAGTTGAATTTGACTCTGTGTGGGCTGGAAAAAGCACCCCGATTAACACTCACATCCACTGAAAACCCTGGAAATGAGTTAAACACACAAAGTGACAGCTGGAAGAGACCAAACCCCTCAGCTCCAGGAAGGCACGGGAGCATCCTGCCCGTTCCCACCCCTTTTTCCACAGGATCGCTGCTTTCCCATCCTGTCATCAGCGGGAAGCACCAAATGGGAAAAGTGGCATTAATCCCATTAATTTCTGCCAGCTCCAGAGCGGCTTGAAGGCGGGCCCGAGGCGCCCAGGTGAGGCCAGAGCAATCCCTGGATTGAATTCCTGCCGTCTCATCCTGCAGCTTCCCGGAGCCGGGAGAGCAGAACACGAGGCCAGCGCATCATCTAAAATGCATGAGCCGTGCCAGGGCTCGTTCCACAGGCGGGGAAACCTGAGGATCGCTCCCGCCGAGCCCACAGGAGCCGGGATTCAACATTCCCGGCATCCCAAGGGCGGGGAATGCTCAGAGCCGAGGGCAAATTCACCGCGGGGAAAGCAACGCGGAGCAGCCCGAGGGGAAAGGACACAGGGACCGGTTCCATAAATCAGGAATTTAGGCTGGAAACGATTCCTGAATGGGGAAAGGACACAGGAATTAATTCCATAAATCAGGAACTTGGGTTGGAAAGGATTCCTGGACAGCGACAGGACACAGGGATCAGTTCCTGGGGATACACAGGAATTCAGGCTGGAAAGATTCCTGAACAGGGAAAGGACACAGGGATCAGTTCCCTAAATCAGGAATTCAGGCTGGAAAGGATTCCTGGACAGGGACAGGACACAGGGATCAGTTCCATAAATCAGGAACTCAGGCTGGAGAGGATTCCTGGACAGGGACAGGACACAGGGATCAGTTCCCTAAATCAGGAATTCGGGCTGGAAAGGATTCCTGAAGATCCTCTGGCCACACCAACCCCTGAGATGCTCCCACGCCCCCCAGATGTTTTATCCAGCTGGAATGAAAAACGGGATGCTTCCCTTGACACTTTCGAAACACACCTGGCATTTTACGGCCACTTTTTTGGTGCAAAAGCTGATCTCAGCAGCCAGAATTCCCTGCGGAAAGCCATCCAAGCACAGCCATGTTTCCCCCAGATCCAGGGAATTCCCCTCCCCTCAGATCCACTCCTGGCTGGGTTCTGAACACACAATTCCAGGTGAAAACTGATTTGAGGCTGGAATATCCCACAGAGAAGAATAACCAGGCCAAGAGCAGGAATGGGAGTTCCCCCCCCAGTTTTTAGCTGGGAAAAACCAAGCCCTGGCAGCTCCTGCTCCCAGCCTGAGCTAGAGAATCCTGTGCCTGGGGGATTTGGGGATGGAGCTCAGGGCAGTGCTTCTGTCTTTGGGACATCCTGGGCACCGAATCATTTTCATCTCACTGCAGACTTGGTATGGAAATCTTCACTCCTACAGGGAGCACGGGAAATCTCTCATTTACCTCCAACGCTCTGGAATAAATAATGGATGGATAAAGGTGGAGCAGAGCCAGCTCTGTGAACCCAGACCCACAGCCCCTTAAAAAGCACATTATTTTCCCACATTCCAATGGAAATATTAAGGAATAGCAGTGCAGAAGTGCTGGGGGAGCTCTCACAGGAGACAGCAATTGTGTTTTCTGGGTGGCAATTCCCTCGCATGCTGTAAAAAAGCCAAGTCTGGGGAACTTCCCGAGGCAATTCCACAATTTCTGTAACGCTCCTGAAACCATGGATGGCAAAGGCATCCCAGGGAAACGCCAGCTTGTTCCTCCTGGAATGACATCCCCTGTAATCCCATGGAAAATGCACTTTGGGCTGTCAGGAGCCGGGCTGAATCCCTCCCAAGGAGATTTCCTTCCACGGGGAATTTGTCCCTGCTCTGCCTGAGGTTTTTCCAAGGATTAAACCCACCTCATGCTCAGCAAAGGCAGGAATTGTTCTCTGCTCTCCCCGTTCCTGCTCCTCCCCGGCACATTCCTGGCAGGGAAAAATCCACTGAGGCAGCAGTCACCGCTTTAATCCCTTTTTTCAGGGAATACAGGAATATCAGTGGTGCAGCTAAGGAATACACGAGAATCCCTCCGAAGCAGGAAGAGCCAGGGCAGGAATGCTCCTGGAAACTGCCCAAAAAAAATCCATGTTACCAACTAAAAAGCCATTCCCTGGAAAGCAGTGGGAAGGGATTCAGCTGCAGCACAGGAAGCAGAGTCGGAGCAGGCAGCAATTTCCATTTGTCTGCCGTCCCCACGGCGCAGCAGCCGAAGCCGAGGACCTCCAGAAATCTTGACGAGCATTAAACTTCTGTCTTAAAGCCACTGACAGCACCTCCAGCGTTGGCAATAAAAGCATCTCGTGTCAGATTGGCTCTTTCAAATCCTCAGCCTGGCTCTCTAATGGCGTAGTGCAAGGATTTGAAATAACCAAATGTTTTCAGCGCTCCCCTGACCTTCCCTGATCCAACAGGATCCGACGGGAGAACGATTCCATTTCTCTCCAGCTAAAGCTGCTTTTTTCCCCCCCCCCCCTTTTATTCATCCTGCAGGAGCAGGAGCTGCTCCATCTCCTCGTGAGGGAGGGGAAGGACGTTTTCATCCAGCGACCTTTCAAAAGAAATGCCCTTTGCTGAATTGTGGATTATGTAACGGGAGGCCGAGGAGAAACCGCTCAGCCACAAAAATAATTCCTCCGTGAGCACAGGGAACGGCACCAGCACAGGGGATGACACGTTCCAAGCACGTTTTGGAGTTTAAATCGGAGTTTAAACCGCCTGAGGAGTAAAACCCTGGCCCTGCTGCGGGAGATGGGCTTAGAGATGCTTTAATTATTCCAAGCCGAGGCTCTCCAGAGCGGGAGAGAATTCCTGCCTGCTCGGTGCATCCCAGCAGCAGGAGAAGGATGGAATTCAGGCCCAGCAAAGAGGAGAGCGGGAAGGGGGGGTTGAAAAAGCAGCAGAGGTGCCACACGTGGTGGAGCAAGGTGCAGGCTGAGCTCCTGGTTGCAGATTGCAATTGGAGCAGTATTTTCCTTCAAGCAGTTTGGCTTTTCCCCATGGTGGCCCAAAGGCCCGGGAGCTGGGATGTGGGGTTCCAGCAGAGGCAGCTCCTCCCTCCCTCCTCTCCCTCCCTCTGGAGGTTTGATCTCCATGGCCTACTGACACTGCCGAGATTATGGGGCCAGAAATAACCCGTGCACGGCAGCTCCTCCCCGCAGCATCCAACACCCCATTTCGGAGCTGGAATTCCACTCCAGCACAGTGGGATTAGGATTAGTGCATCCTAATCCCAGCAGGAATCACCTCCCTGGGCCGGGCACTCATCCTGCCTCCCACAGTCTCTGTGCTGAGGGGTAAAACAATAAACACCACCCCCAAAATGCCAGTTTGGGGGTAATTTTGAGCTTTAGGGGGTTTCCAGCTGAGGGGGAGCCCCGCAGCTTTCCCCAGAGCAGCTCCCCTGCTCCCAGAGCTTTCCCAGCAAAAGCAAAATCCAATTAAAGGCCAAGCAGATTTGGACAGGAGCTGCTCCCAGCAGGAAAAAAAATAAATAAAATAAAACAACCCCTGAGAGAAGCTTCCTTCGCTCAATGTAAATTTAAAAAAGTTAACATCACCACCACGGTACTGACAATAACTGTGTTTAATCACACTGCGGGGGTTTCGTGGCGTTCCAGAGGAATGGAAACGGGGGCCCAAACAAAACCTGACTCGAGCCGTGTCCCCTAACCCGAGTTTCAAGGTTCCACCTCTGTGTCACACCCGGTGCTAAAAGCTGTCCCCTCGCAGGGTGACAGAGGAGCCCCTCGTGCTCTCCAGCCCTCAGCCATGCACCGATTTTACAGCAGCTCTAAAAGACTTTTGTTCAAACACCTCACGAGAGCCCGGCAAAAGCACCGGAGAGTTCATCCCACAGATGAACTGAGGGAATGGCCCGACAGGGCAAACGTGGAGGGGTTTTCTTGCCAGCCCTCAGGAATTTGCTGCTGTGCCTTTTTTTGGGTGTTGGGTTGTTTGGTTTTTTTTTTCCACTGCCATCCAAGCAAATCCAGGTTTCCACACCCAAAAATCCCAATTTAGCAGTTCCTGGAGAGGCCAGAGTTTCACTCTGTAAAAGGATGACAACTGGGTCGTGTTTGGGAAATCCTTTGGGAATTCTCAACCCATTTTTCAGGCCCCAAAGCAGGAGAGCACCAGGGCAGTGCCCCTCCTGTGGTTTTGGCTCCATTCTCCCCCTAATTCCCTCCCTGCAAACCAATCCCTAGGTTGGTTTTTTTTCCCTTTTTCAGCTTTATTTTATTTTTTCCCCATACTCCATATGGCTCAAGATCGGGGTCACCAAATCACTGCTAAAAATAAAACCCTTGAGAGCCTGAGACCCCAGACACGGAGCTCAGAGCCTGGGGTGAGAACAGAACCTGGAGCGAGGTGCTGAAAACCCTGACAGATAAAAATGCAACAAATTAAGGCTGCAAGGAAAGCACCAGCACGACATCCCAGCCTCCAATCAGGATCAGCACCCTCAGACCTGGCAGAAATGGGAACTGGCCTGGCTCCGTTTTGGAAGCAAAGAGCCAAAGTTATAGCAGGGGGGAAAAAAGATCTAATCACAATTATCTTATTGAAAGGAATGAAAATATTGAATTACCCTCGTGTCTGACAGCGAGCAGAAAGCGCCCTCAGGGGTTACAGCATCGCTGCCGACCCTTGTGCATAAAGAAATGGGATAAAATTGAAATACCTCCAAAAAGGCAAAGTCAGGGGTGACTCCAGAAGGGCACATCCAGAGATCCTACAGCATTACAGGATGGGTGCCACGAAAAAGAATTTAATTTCTAGGCCAGAGGGAATAACTGCACCAAATATCCCATTTCTTACAGCAAAATGAAGCCCAAAGAGTGGAATCCTGACTGTATTTTCCTCCCAGTGCAGGCTGAGACCAGCTCTCCGAGCAATGCCTTCAGTTTTGGGTGCTGTTTTTCAGACTCTCTGTTATTTTGTGGGTTTCATACCGGGTGGTGGATGGTTCTCTTCACACGGCGGGTGGACAAAACAATTCCTTCTCCAGCTTGGGGACCAAGCACTGCAGATTTCAGGCCCAAAGAAGCCATNACACAGCGGGTGGACAAAACAATTCCTTCTCCACTTCAGATTTCAGGCCCAAAGAACCCACGAAGGACAGTGAAACGAGAGAAAATGAGGAGCAAGGAGCTTCATGAGCTGAAGTTTTAACTGGACAATGAGCTCCGATCTGCCAATGGAACAAACCCTATAAAAACCTGAGGGTCTCGTGACCCCCTGTCCATTTTGGGACCGTTTTGGGTTCATCCTGGGTGGGCTCTTGCACTGAGGCCTTCTCATAAATCCCTCTTCTGTTCCAGCTCACCCTTCCAAGCAAAACTCCCAAGTTCCAAGCCGACCCCTCCACATGCATCTGGAATTTCTGCCCTGGAACACACTGGGATTTTACCTTTGTAAAGGTATTTTTACCTTTTTTTTTTGGACCTTAAATCAACCCCTCACTCTTTCTAAGCGGATGGATCACACATCAAAAAAAAAAAGAAAAGGACAGACTTGGATTCCTTTGCTTGCCAGCAGGAAAATGCAGCTCCCCAATCCCCATAAAAACAAGAAACAGCCCTTCAGGAGACTCCCAAAGTGCAGGCGGGTGTCGAGTCACAGCCCTGAGATGTTTGGGCGCTCTGGGATTTGGGAAACACTTCCCAAAATTTCTTTCCCAACCTCCTGCAGCGCTCAGCTCCGGGTCTCTGCGCCCAGCAGGGCTCCTCTGGCCAAACCAAACCCAAATGAGCTCCCCAATAACCAACACCCAGTGAATTCCCTGGAATTCTGGAGTGGAAAGGCAGCTGCCTGGTCAGTGCAAACTGCACATCTCCAGCTAAAACTCCAAAAACAAACGTTCTGCTCAAGCCAGTAGGCCGGCCTGATAAATATTCACACCTATTTGATTCCTGCCTGCCGTTTACTCCTGGCTGGCTTGGATGCTCCAAGGGGGATAAATCAGGAATTCAGGCTGGAAAGGATTCCTGGACACAGACAGGACACAGGGATCAGGTCCCTAAATCAGGAATTCAGGCTGGAAAGGATTCCTGGACAGGGACAGGACACAGGGATCAGTTCCTGGGGATAAATCAGGAATTCAGGCTGGAGAGGATTCCTGGACAGGGACAGGACACAGGGATCAGTTCCCTAAATCAGGAATTCGGGCTGGAAAGGATTCCTGGACAGGGACAGGACACAGGGATCAGTTCCTGGGGATCAATCAGGAATTTGGGCAATTCAGCAGCAGGGATTTGCTGCTGCGTGAACACACAGGGAGGACCAGACCCAAACCAAGCTGCACACCTGTATTTTCGGGATTTTCTAATCCCATGACCATTCAGGAGCTTCCCAACATCCCCTCACCTGCACGGATCTCAGCTCAGAGCAGCTTTTCAACCGCTCCAGCACCGTTTAATTCATCCCAAGCAGTTCAAAGCGACAGGAATTCAAAACACTTCCCCATTTGCAGCCTGAACCCGAGGCAGGCTCTGCCGAAGCACCACAAAGCTTTCCCAACAATCCACGGGGAAAAAAATAACCCCCGGAGTGCTCAGCCAAGCTGGTGCACGCTCAGGTTTAAAAATGCTCCGAGCATCTGTTTTTTGCAAACTCCTGCTGTCCGCCCTCACGGAATTATTCCAGGCTGCCTCTCGTCTGCTGGGAGCTCTCGGCACTGCCAAAAGCCTTCCCAGCCTCTTCCTTGGGTACTTAAATCCATTTTCTCAGCATTTCCAAGACGTTCTGTGGCAGGTTGGGTTTTTTTCCCCAAGCTCCTGGAATTCCACACGCTCGCAGCTGCTTTTCCAGCTGAAGTTTTGGGCTGAGTGCATTTTTTCTAGGCTGTGGTATCCCACTGCCATCCATGCAGCAGTTAAAAAAACCTTTCAGGTTTCCAAACCCCCAAGATCCCTGTGAGCACCCCCAAAATGTGAGGAGCTGCACCTTGGCTCCATCCAGTCACTGCTGGGTATTTTAAAAGGTGGAATGCAAAACTGTGGGAATTAGAGCAAAAAAACACCTTTTTTTTTTGTTTACTCAAACCAGAACAGGACATTTTGATCTATTTTTCCTTAAAATAATGTCTCACAGTGCAAATCTTCTCCAAACCGTCCCCATCCCCCCCCAAAAAAAAATACCAAGCAGCACCAAGCATCAAACAAATGCTTAACCTGGACTGAAAACAAATTGCCATGAAAATAAAATCATATATCATTATTTGAATGATTGGATATTGGATTTGACAGAGCTTTGATAATTCCTGAGTTACGTTTTAACAGCCTCCTCCAGCTTTACAGAAGTCAGGATTCCTATTCTGGAATTAACTGGGGAAAAAAGTCCCTGTATTTATTCCCAAATGCTCCCGTTTCGAGGAGTTTGACCACGCAAAGTCCATCCTCAAACGCCCAAAGGATCAGAACATGAGATCCCACACCAGTCAGCCCAATCCCAGCCTCCAGACAGAATAAGAATTCTGCTGGGAAACTTCTAAAAATGAAAAAAGGCTTGGGGTAAGCAAGGCAGAGACCCAAGCTGGGTGGGCTCCCCGTGCTTTAATCAAAACCAAACTTTAGAGGAGCGTGGCCACGGGAATCATCCCGATTTCAGCCAAGCTTTGACGGAGAAAAACACCCACAAAGAAAATCTCAGCACCCAGGCAGGTGCAGCAGGTGTGTGAACTGCAGCAAGAAGCACCAGGAAAGCTCGGGCTGAAATTGGGGATGAGCCTGAGGGGACCAGAGAGAGCTCGGGACAGCAGCAGCAGGAGGAGGAGGAGGAGGAGGAGGAGGAGGAGGGGGAGGTGCCCAGAGCCCGCCTGGATCACAGCTCCCAGCGCGGGAGGAGGAGGAGGAGGAGGAGAGAACTTTGAACGCTCTCCTCGCTGCTCAGCCCACACTCCAACTCCAAAAAGCTCTGGGAAACCATTGCTCACATTTATCTGGGCACCATTAAAAGAGCTCAGCGGTCACAAACAAGGATAAAAAGAGAAGTTTTTCGCTGAATCCTCCAGGAAGAAATTAATTTTTAGGGTTAACTTGGCTAATTTTCCTGATTTGGCGGTCACTTTTATACCGCTTCCTGCCAACAGAAAATCCATATTCTGGTTTTAGCCAAGCACCCATGCAGAGGATGAACTTAACACTAAGCACCACCTGAATTAATTTGGTTTTATTTTCCCCCGTGTCCAGCTCAGAACAACCCAAGCAATTTTAGTGTGAAGAACGGTGAAAAACTCTCTGCACTTTAGGGCAGAACTTGCCAGCTTGGTTCCCACTCCAACTCCGGTGTTGGTGTGCTAAATAAACCACTGCAGATTTCACAGGGGGCAGCCCAAGCAGCAATTTCAGACAATAAAATAACCCTTAAATCCCGGCCACTCCGGGCTGCAATTAGCACTGCACCGAAGCTTTTGTCTCCCCAGCTGCTTGTTTCGAAACAGCCACCCTCGGGAAGTGCAGGTTGAACACAGATCCTCCTGCCTGCCTTCTTCCAGCTCCTCATCCTTCCCCATCTCTCCCCCGGTTCCATCGGAACGCTGCTCTGGATTTAAGCCACGAGCAGAAAGGGATCATTTTTTCCCCCAGCAGAATATTCAGGAAAAGTTCAATTCCTGACACATTTCCCTGAGATCTTAAGGTGTTTATGCAAGAGCTTGCAAAATAAGCCACCCGAGTGTCAAAAACCTCCTTCCAGTTTTAGCAAGCTTAAATCCATAGGTGAGCCCAACTCCAAATGTTCTGCATCGCACTAAGCCTGGAAAAATTACTGGGAATTCAGCAGCGATCTCCCATCAGAGGTGGGGAAAAAGCTGCTCCCCTCAAACACTCGGCATTCCAGGGGGAGTTCCTGCTCCAGGCGAGTGCTGACCTGGAGTTCCAACACGTACGTGGCCACCGGGAGCTCAGCAGCGCTTGGACTATCACCTTTCAGCACTCTGATGGCTCCACATCAATAAAAGATAACAAATTCCTGCCCTTTGGGATCCTCCCTGCCCCTTCAAAGCACTCGCCCCGTGGGTGAGAAGGCCTTTCCAAAGGGGATATCCTCAATTCAGGAAATGGCTGGACCTGTTCTCCACGCCAAAGAGGAATTGTTCTTTTTCAGGAAGCTTCCCAAGGGCCATTATTTGCTAAAATAAAAAAAAATAAAAATAAACCCAGCTCCTCGGCAGCGCGGCCTTCACATTAAAACTGGAGCAGCAATAAATGTTACTCAGAAAGATCTCAACCCTCCGCTTGGCCGGGCGTGCTCCACCCCTTCTTCCCAAGCAGATTTTCCCTCACCTGTATGAGCTCCCACAGCGCCACAGAATTAACATTAAAAAGAAAAACGAGGGAGCTTTCAGGACACACCAGCGGGCTGCGATCTCCCCTCACGCCAAGGTCGGCCTCAAGACCAGCATGGAAACCACGGCAAAGCCCCTTCTTCCCAGTTCCCCCCGAAATTCCCTTCACCGCTGACCTCCCGACTCAGACACGGAACGTTCCCACTGTCCGCAGCCACTCGGGATCCTCATCCCAGCTGCTGGCACTTGACACCTTCCCTGCTCCTCCCGTTTCCATTCAACCCCTTCCCTCCGCCCCAGCCCAGGGCTGGAATTCCCCAGGGAACTCAGCGGTGCCACGGAGAGCACAGAACCGCTTTTAAAGCACAGCTCAGGCCGTGTGGAACCTTCCCGGGGAGCCCCGGATTCCCACACAGCGCCAGAGGGGCTCTCCCGGGCTGCACAAAGGAAAGAGCCTCCAGCTTTCCTTCCCAGCGCGGCTGCCCAGCTCTGCCTAGCAGGGACACGATGCTCACCGCCGGCTTCACGCCGCAAAAGCCGCACGTGTTCGGCCAGCAATCCTCACCCGGGAGCTCCAGGACGGGATTTTTTTCCCCGTCTGGATCTCAGCTATCGCTGTCAAACACCCTGCGAGGCTCAGTGCTGGCCTGGTGGAAGGCGTCCCTGCCCACGGCAGGGGGTGGAGAGGGATGGGCTGAAAGGTCCCTTCCAACCCAGACCAGGCTGCGATTCCAGGATTTCCCCGGAGCAAAGAGCCACGAGGCAAAAAATTCACCTCAACAGCCGGAAAAAAAAAAAACCCTCCATGACTGAATATCATCTGCAGAGCAGAAAGGAAGGCGAGAGAAAGGAGGACGAAATGGTGAAATTAGCAGGGAAGTGGTGCGCAGCCCTCCCTCGCAGGCAGGCTTTCCCAGCGGATCCTCCGCACAGCCGAGCTCCCTGCGCTCCGCGGCACAAGGAGGGAGCATCCCCTTCCCTCAGCGGGAGGGACAGCCCTGCCCGGCTGGGCACTCTCCTCGGCGCCGCAGGATTTCCTGGGAGCAGGAGGCTCGGCTGGAGCAGCCTCTTGGCCCCGCTCCGCTCTTGCCACTAATTGTCATGCACTTGGCTGCGAACTCGCCGGGGAGGAGGCAGCAGCCGCGCTGGATTTAGCTCACGCTATCCTACAAGGAGCGGAGAAGGCTTGGGGTGTGGTGGGTTGGTTGTTTCTCTTTTTTTTTTTTTTTTTTTTTTTTATCCTGTATGCATCACTCTGCAGCATCTTCATAGGCTGAGGAATAAAACATGACATAACTAAGATGTACAGTGTGCTTTTTGGGTAAATGGTGGGACTGGTGAAACATTACAATCATTTTTCTGCCTTTTATTTGAAAT
>VWZN01010532.1:21173-31258 GCA_013396955.1 Regulus satrapa | reverse complement strand
CTGGCGGCGGGACAGGGAGCGGCTCCCCGGCGGCGGGGAGCTGCCCCCTGCCCTTTCCGCCGTGCCCTCAGGGGCGCTATGGCAGAGGCCGCCTGAGGCAGCCTTTCCTCGGGCGCAATGGCGGAGCTCGCTTGAGGGAGCTGTCCCTTCACGGACACCGTGGCAGGACCCGTCTGAGGCAGCTTCCCGTCAGGGGCGTTGAGGGTCGGATGGTGGAGCCCCTTCTCAGAGCCCGCCTGAGGATTCTGTCCCCTCATGGGCACTGAGGGTGCCCATGGTGCAACCGCTCTCCGGGGATCTGTCCCCTCAGGGACTCTATGGCCGAGTTCTGAGGAGGTTCCCATCCGGGCGCTGAGGATGTGATGGCAGAGCCCCTTCTGAGAGCACCCTTCCCCTCAGGGCAGCATGGTGGAGTCCCCACTCTGAAACGCCATGGCAGAACCTGCTGGAGGAATCCATCCCCTCGGGGGCAACGAGGGCACCGTGGTGGAGCCCACCTGAGGCAGCCTCCCCTCAGGGCCATTTGAGGATGCCATGGCGCAACAACTCCTCAGTGATTCATCTCTTCAGAGGCACCATGGTGGGGTCCCTTCCCAGAGGCAGCACGGCAGAGGAGTCCATCTCCTCAGAGACACCATGGCAGAGCCCGCCTGAGGGATCCATCCCCTCGGAGACACCATGGCAGAGCCCGCCTGAGGGATCCATCCCCTCAGAGACACCATGGCAGGGCCCGCCTGAGGGATCCATCCCCTCAGAGACGCCATGGCAGAGCCCGCCTGAGGGATCCATCCCCTCAGAGACCCCACGGCAGGGCCCGCCTGAGGGATCCATCCCCTCAGAGCCCATGGCAGAGCCCGCCTGAGGGATCCATCCCCTCAGACGCCATGGCAGAGCCGCTCTGGCTGGGATGTGAGAAGCACTGCACTCCTTCTTGTTTCTGTTCTTCATGGAATTAAAACTGGCAAATACAAGGCAAGAGCTGCTATTTGGCTCTGTTCCAATTGCTTTAGGAGTTTCTGTGCCATGCTGCAGGGGTCGCAGTGTGTCAGAGGAACCCAATGCCACCCCAAATTGTTCAGCTTAAGGTCCCCGCATCCACAAAAGACCTGATACCATTTTAAACACCAGTCTATCTTCTATCTATACTATTACATACTATACTTACATCTATACTTCTGTGCTTCCACACAAAAATTTTTCAAGGGCCATGTCATTTTTGCACAAGTAGGAAACCAAGGCCACATGAAGGAAAGGTGTTCGCTCTATGTTAGCAGTGGAATTGTGGGCAAAGAACACAAAAACTCATTCCTGGATGACTGGTCAAGCCAGCCATGCTGGAAACTGGCTGCTGGTGAGCTTTGGATGGCTTTTCTTTATTTTTCTGTCATAAATCACAGCTGCCAGGTGAGACTTGGTGCTTGCTGTTGTTTTGTTCTGTGCTCCTGAGCCCAGCTGATGGTGGGGAGATATGAGGCTTGTAAGAGATTGTGGGACAGACCAGCAAAGAAGGAGACTGGAGAAAACAGCAGAAAATCCCTCAAAGTCAGATTTCAGCTTTGTGCAGAGCCCTGTGTCACCAAAGCAGGGTAGGCTGGGAAATAATGGGTGGTGACATACCGAACTGTGCTGGTTTCCCGACTTTGTCTCCCTCCTCCTTCTCCCTGCCCAGGTCACTCTCAGCTGATCATCAGCAAACCAACTCCAGCTCCTTTTATTGCTGCTGTGACTCACTGAAAGCAAGGATCAGGCACACCTTTCCCATGCAAAGCCTGCTGGAATCCCTGCCTGAGCCTTCAGGACTGCCATGAGGATGGCAGGGGCGAGGTCACGCGTGAGGAGCAGCAGTTTTTGGCCACGTGCTGGTGCTCCTCCTCCTCCTCCTCTTCCTCGTCATCCTGGCTACCCCTGGCTCCCCAGGGATGCCAGGTTGGATGTGCCTCAGAGATTCCGCTGCGCTGGAGAATTTCCATGGTGCATTTCCATGACTCACTGTTGGTGCCAGCTGATTCATCTGTGTGACACTACTCTGCTTTTTCTCACCCTGGTGCGGAAACATCCTCTATCCCCCCCCTCCCCATGTGGAACAATCCGAACAGCAGCCCTTGCAAACCAGACAAAAAGGAGAACGGAGCTGCAGAAATCTCAGCTTTACAAGGCCAGTTTATGCCAGCCCCTCGCGCTGCTCCTTGCACGCTGTTTTCCCGGGATTTTGCTGTAACTCTGCTCCTTGCAGACACCCACTCGCTATTAGGCCTCACCTCCAGTGCCTGTTTTCCAAGTTTGGAAGGAGTGAGCGCTGGGAGCAGGCTCTGGATCTGCTCAGTAATCCTTGCTCCGTAACCATGGCAGCTCAGGGTGACTCACGCAGCCAGAGGCCCGCGCCCAACTTAGCAGGAGGAATTTTTTCCCCCCCTCTGTCACCAGCTCGCTTTTTGCCGGAGTTTCTCTCCACAGTTGCATAACTCAGCTGTCACTTGTGCTCCTCCGGTGCTGCCTTGGGGGACAAACCCGGGACACTACCTGGAGCTTCCCTGGAAGGTCTCCACTGGAGATCGTTCCCCAGGCAGGGAATGAAGGCGATCCCACCCATGGATTTGTGCACAAGAAACCAGAGCAGAAAATCCCCATGGCCAGGAGATCTCATGGGCCCGATCCCAAGTCTCTTGGAGCACAGAGTTCCTACAAATCCCTATTATTCATAACAAAAGTACTCAGGTGTCCAGCCATATGAACTGCGGCCAAAAAAACCCCTCTTGTTGTTCCATGGATGAGGGAATCCTCTTGCAGCTGGAGCTCTGCAGGAGAAGGGGAATTGCCAGCCCTAGACCCACCACGGTGCCTTGGTAGCGAGGAACACCCCGGCACTGCAGCAGATGGAGTCTGAGCAGGGTGATGCGTTTGGCGGCTGTGGGGATGGCGATTCCTGGCTTCAGCGATGCCAGGGAAACTCAGGTGCGTCAAAGTTTTCCAACCCCTGCGTTTTCCCTTCAATCAACACCCGTATTTTCACCTGGGGGGGTGTGACAGTTTTAAGTATTTTCTGCTTATTCCTTCAGGATGAGGAAGACAGAAACTCTTGGAAGGCAGATGAGCAAAGAGGAAGCAAAAAAACCCCGTAATCAGCAGGAAATTCAGGAGAGTTTCAGTTCTCAGAGAGCAGCAAAGAGGCATCCTCCTTATTTTATGGTGGAATTTGGAGCTTGTCTTCTTGCAACTCCGAGTGTTTGAGAGATCCCTGTTATTTTGATGTGTTCAGTGATGTGCTTTGACACTTGAAAGCTTTCACAGAACGGGTTGGGGTGGAAAAGATTTCAAGGATCATCCAGTGCCACCCCCTGCCTTGGGCAGGGACCCTTCCACCATCCCAGATTGCTCCAAGGTCGGTTCAGCCTGGCCTGGAGACATCCAGGGGCAGCCACAGCTGCTCTGGGAATTCCACCTCAGGGCCTCCCCACCCTCACAGGGAAGAATTTCTTTGCTTTGCCTCACTTGGACTCACCTTCTTTTGAATGTGTTCTGGGCCAGGGCAGGGCAGGGCACGAAACAGAGTCCAGCACAAAACTCCTCTTTTTCAGCTGCTCGCAGGGTTGAGAAACCCTGGATAACATCAGATAATGCTCCCAGGGCCGCTTGCCAGGAAAACAGCGATCCCAAAAGGTAACTCCGACCTGATTAATGGGTATTCATCTCCCCAAAGGCACAATGGCAGCTGGAGAACGACATCGACCCCATCAGATAACATCGGGGTGAGGCAGCGCAGAGGCTCCGTGCCTCATTCACACCCGGCTGCGCGGGTGACCCCTGCAGTTTTCATCCTAAACAGCCAGGAAGAAAAAATAAAAATAAACAGAACAAAACCCCCATGCTCTGAGAAATGGGAGAAAAAAAAAAATCATTGTAAACGATTGTAAAATGATTGTGAAATCACACAGCGACACGCTCTGAGGGAAAGGAGTCAGAGGCAAAGCTGCTAAAACAAAAATATTTCAGGGTTGTCATAAAAAAAAAAAAAAATCGAGATGTCCTTTTTTGCTGAGCAGAAAGCTGAGCTGACACTTCCCAATCCCGCGGGGAATGGCGGCTGGGTTGTTCCCAGGCTCCCCTCGCCTCCCCGTGCTCACGGCTCCTGTCGGCCGCGGTCAGAGCGGAGTCACTCGGTGGTTTCCTCTCGGAGCAGAAATGGCTTTCCATGCAAAACAAACGCCGTGACACCAAGGGTGGTTTGGGGCACGGTGGTTTGGAATGCAAACGCAGAGGCCGGGGAGGAATCTCAGCAGGGCTGAGATCAGCGCTGTTGTGACAGAAAGCTGAAGTTTGCCTGACCTTATTTGCTGCAGGGAAGGAGCAAGAGGGACACGAATCAAACTGCTTTTCCCCCTCCCTCCTCTCTGACCCAGCCCAAAATTATATGTCTCCATTTCAAATCCTTCGTCCAGCTCAGCCACACTGTAATATTTTTCTCCACCCAATTTTTTAGGGAATGGGGTCCAATAATTCAGCAATCCCCTGACCTCATTACCCTGAGGGAAGGGGTAACTTTTGTTTGGAACAGCTCCATCCAGCCACGGGCAGGGCGTGTGGGGACAGCTTTGCTACACCTCCTCTTGCTCCTGAGTGCCAGCGAGTGCCTCCAGGAAAGCACAGGAGGAAAACTTGGAACATCTGGAGGAATTTTCAGGATGTGGCTGATCCGGCAGCAGCAGACGGCAGGTGGCACCCCTGGATTAGCACAGGGCTGGCTCCAGGCAGGCTGGGCACTGCCTGCAGCTGGGCTGCTCTTGCTCTCCCTGAGGAGAAAAGCAGGGATTTGGGCTCTTGTGATGGCTGCAGGGACAGCTCCGTGTGCTGGGCTGTTCCTCACGGGACACTCGGGCTGTTTTAGTAGCCCGAGGTGTGGCTTTGGACATGGGATGCCCTTGTGGGGCAGCTAGGAGGGCTCTTCTCCCGCAGGGATGGGAAGGAAAGGGAACAACGCCATGGCTGGCAGGGAAGGAGAGCAGCCCGGAGTTCCCAGGTCCTGCTCAACATCGTCTGGAAATGCCAATCCCTAGCTCAGGATCAATCCCAGCGAGGGCACCTAGGGCTGGACAGAGCCAGGGGATCCCTGGGCAGATCCAGGGGCACAAACCAGACCTGAGCTCAAGCTGGAAACTCAAGCCAGGCCAGGATTCAGGATCCCTGGGGCCCAGAGGTGCAGGGACAGCTGGGGCTAAACTAGAGACCAGCAAGCAGGAGCTCAGAACGAACCAGCACCAGCCCTGGGCTGAGCTCGAAAGGGTTCCCAAGCCCGTGCATGGGAATACCCAGGATTTCAGTGCCCCAGGACTTGTCACTCGGCACAGGTTTGCTCAAGAGACAGAAGAGCTGGGGCATCCCTGTTGGTTCCACCCAGGGACACCTCCAGGAGCGATTTTTCCTCAGGGATACATCTGCCCGTGCCACCCTGCGTGTCTGGGCGCTTGGTTTGTTCAGGCTGGAGAAGGGGGAGCTGAGGGGACAGCTCCCTGTGCTCTCCTGCACCCTCCTGGGGGGCCGTGGGGGGCAGGTACCCGGCTCTTCACTCTGCTGACCAGGGCCAGGCCCCAGGGAGCGGCTGGAGCTGTGCCAGGGAGGGTCAGGAGGGACATCAGGGACATCTTCTTTTCCAGAGGGTGCTGGGCACGGCCCCGAGGCTGCCAGGGACAGGGTGGGACTGTTGGGGTGTCCCTGCAGGGCCAGGGGTTGGACTGATGATCCAAATGGGTCCCTTCCCATCACGCTGCCGTGGGATTCTGTGATTCCCTCGTGGCTCCCAGCTCTGCTCCCACACTGAGGGGGGATGCGGGGTCACTCTGGGCGTGCCCAGGGCTGCTCTGGGGCTTGGGGACAGCTCCCAGCCCAGCCATCGATGGGAGCTGGGCTATCCCGGCCATCATCGAGCATGGCCCCGGGCCGCAGGCAGCCAGGCAGAAAGGCCGATAATCCATCTGCCTAAACGGCAGTGATTAACATGAAACGAAGACAATGAGCTGCGATCAGTGCGGCAGTGACAGAGGGGACAGCCAGGAGGTCACTGCCGAGCTGGCAGCAGCAGCAGCACCGGGGCCGCACTAAGCTGCTTCTCACATCTCGTGTGGGGGATGTTTATTTCCCCCAGCCCCTGCAGCTCATCCTTCAGCAGCTAAACCCGAAGGAAAGTTATCAGATGGCCTTGGAAATGATAAATACAATTTTCCCTGTCGTGCGTGCCGCAGGTTGCAGTAGCCAGGGGGGTGGTTCTGACCCTAATGGCTCGCTCAGATCAGCGTTCTCTGCCGCCCTGCGGCACATTCACTTCGGCCAGTGCCGCAATAAAAGCGATTTAATGAAACCTGAGGCTCCCTCCTCCCTCGGGAGTGTGACACCTAAAATAAACCCCAGCCGAGAGACAGCACTGGGCCCAGCCCGGGAGGATGGATCGATTTTAATGGCCGTGAGCAGCTTTACCTGCGACCCCAACCCGCCCTCTGCTGCTGTTCCCTGTAAGCCCAGCCCCAGGGAGCTGCTCTTGGTTTGAGCTGGAATGTGCTGGATCTGGCCTAGTTTGGGCTTCCAGACTGAAAGGGCAATTTTCATCATGATGGGATCAGGAAGGACACAGATGGGTGTAAACTGTCCCAACATTTAGGTGTGATGCACAACGCAGGTCCAAAAACCTTCTCCCACTGGCTGGGGGTTACCAAAACCCCAGAGCCAGCCCAAAATCCTTGCTCTAACCCCCCCAAAAGTGGAGTCAGGGCTGGGGCTGTGCTGCTCAGTGCACATCTTGGGGTGTCCTTCCCGTCCAGCTGAGTTTTGCTGGTCCTTCCAGTTTGGGGTTCTGTGCCCCACTAAGGGCTGGAAATGGGTGGAATTGGGGATTTTAGGCTCTGTGTGTATTGGGGACAGTGTTTGGCCTCCAGACTCCTGAGAAACAAGCTGAGGAAATTGCAGAGGGGAGGATTGGGAAGAGCTGAATGCACACGGTAAACGAAAAGCAATTTATGAGGAGAAGATTTTTTTTTATCAACAGGAGAAAATGAACAAGAGAGAGAGACCAGACTGGGCTGAATATCCCAATGATTTCACGTCCTAAAGCTCAGAGGTGTGATAGGAGGGGAGGTTTAATTGATGGCAAACATTACAGCTGCTGCTGAATTCTCCAGCCTGGGCAGCAGAGACTTTTATAGCAGGGAACACAGGAGCATTGTGAAAGATGACTCTGATTCTTTGAGCATTTCTCGGTTAGATTGCAACGAAATTGCAGGGGGGAAAAAAAAAAAAGCAATTTTACCTTAATCAACTGTCTAACAAAGCCCCAACATAGTGAAGAGCAGAAGGCATCAGAAGATAGGAAATTGTCAGCCTTGCTGGAGCTGAAAGATAAGATTGTGCTCCCTCCAGCTACACTAAGAGAAGATAAATTATCCACGGGGGCAATTCAGAGAGGAAAATAATGTACAATTAAACTTGTTTGAATTACACTTTTAGGGAAGCATGAGCGCAGGAATGAAACAGCCTCAGTGGAAAGGCTGAAGCCTCCTTCCCATGTGCTTCTAGAAAGCAGAACTGGGGGGGAATCATAAATTTTGGGGGAAAATGATAAATTGGGTGGGGCAACCCTAAAGAAGAGCAAAGGGTTGTCTCTGTAAGGAAGATGCTGGGCCTGGGGCTGTGTGCAGGGGAAGAGGAGCAGCTCTGGGCTCACCAGGAGCGAGAGGCAACGCTGGGAAAGGCTGGAGAGTGGCAGCAGAGCTGGAAATCTCCTCCCTGGGCATTCCTGCAGCAGCTTTGCCTCTCCAAAGCTGTTCCCAAAGTGGGTATGGAGCGGGGCCGAGCTCCAGCAGGGGCTGGGGCTGTGCAGCTGCACCAGGAGCACCTCGCACCCTCTGCCCCCATCCCGGGGGCTCCAGCACTACTGCTGCTCCCTGATGTCAGGAAAATTAATCCCCAATCACCAGAGGTTTATGTCCAAAAAGGAGACAGAGGAGTCCTTTTACTTTATTCTAATAAAGGGAGAGGCCATGGGGCATTCCCCTCGGGTCTCTCAAATTTTAGGAGGACACAGCCTCCTTTTTATCCCAATTTCCTGGACACATTTCCCTCTCTCTTTCCCCATTTCTGAGGTACTTGAGATGCACAGACTTGCCAGAATGCCTGATACCTAAAAATTCCCTTCTAATGTATAAACTGTTCCTTTTAATTCTTAACTCTTATGGAATTTATGTTTTCTTCCCCATGGTTCCTTTCATCTTTCAATATTCAATTTCATTTCTCAGCATACCTACAGTTTGTAAAAGCAAATATCTGTTATCCATTCATCAACCCATGGAACCCTTCCCATTGTTTCTTTAATATCTCAGTGCTACGTTTATCTATCAACAGATCCACGGTTTGTAAGGACACAACCACAAAGACACAATCTCAGCTCACTGAGATTCCAAACCTTGGGAAAACTCTGCTGGAGTTCAGGGAAGGCAGGTGGGTGCAGAGGTTATTCCAGGCTTTGCTGCCATCTGCCCTTCCCTGGGCTCCGTTTGAGCAAACAAGCAGAGTGTAAAGGTTACAGAAGGCTCTGTGGCTGGATATCCACATGCTGGATATCTCACGGGTAGCTGTCCTGCACATCCCCGCGTTCCTGAGGGGACCACGGCGGGTCCTTCCCTCGGAGCAGCGGCTGGTGGAGCCTGCGGGGCTGCCAGCTCCTCGGAGCATCCCAGGGCAGCTCCTGCAGACGGCGTGGGCAGCACCTGAGGTGAGAAGATAAACTGGACGCTGCACAATCCAAGATTAACAAACAGATGCTGATACTTTATTGTCACAACTTGTTTTTATCCACTTTTCACAGGCCTCGTGTCTGACTCCAATTGGTCAATAGTTTTTCTCGCCAATCACTCTGTTGGTCAGTAAAAGGTATTTTACTTGTCTATCAACTCTCTCTATTCTTGCTTAGCTTCCATATTTTGTCCACTGACTCCTGTGATTCAGATTTCTTGTTTAATGCAGGTGCAGTTGTTTTTCACCCAGGAATAACTTGCTATTAATTCGCCTCATTCTCGGGATGGTTTCACACGGGGACTCACAGGCTGCACACAGAAGTGACGAGCCAGCTAGCAATTCAGCACAGCCAGGCCTGACTTTATGAGGCATTTCTTTTAATATCCATCTCTTTCTAAGAGCGTACTCACACTCGGGCACCATGCCCTTGTCATGTTGCCACGGGACAGCTGCGCTGAGGAGCTGAGAGCAGCAGCCACAGACGAGCTCCTGCAGTTGCCACATTCCCCCTTCCACGCTGGCAGCTGCCTCAGAGGAAGGGAGAATGAGGAGGAGGAGGAGGAGGATGGTGCTGAGGTGGAGGAGCTGCTTTGGGAAGGGCTTTTCTTGGAAAAAAAGCTCCGTGCTGCGCACCACAGGGTGGGCTCCAAAAATACGTGCGCCTGGAAATGTGGTGCGCTCACAGTCAGCTGCTCCGTGAGCAGCAGCGCGGGGGTTATTCCATCTGCAGGCTTCCTTCCCCTTGCATCAGCTGCCGGAGCTGGGAGAGCCGTGGCACAGCTGGCATGGAGCTGCTGGGGCAGGCCTGGCTCCGCCTGAATTCCCAGCTGAGCTGGGGGGAGCCTTTGGCTTCCAGCTTGTTTCCCACTTCAGGAGTCTGGTGGTGCATTCCTGGGGAGAGGAGGGGCAGGCACACGTTGCCTTCCTGGGACACAGGGCTGGAGAGGGACACAGGGAGTGTCCCAGAGCAGGGACACAAACAGCATCGTGCTGCCTGTTCTTTGGGGTTGTGCCTGTGTGTCTGTGTGTCTTTGAGTCTGTGTCCATGTGTCCATGTGTCCGTAGCTGTGTGTCTGTGTGTCCACGTACCCCTGTATCCGTGTGCCCCTATATCTGTGTACTCCTGTGTCTGTGTATCCCTGTGTCCGTGTATCCCTATATCCCTGTGTCCATGTGTGCCTATATCCCTGTGTCCCTGTATCCCTCTGTCCATGTGTCCTGTGTCTGTGTCCCCATGTGTCCCTGTGTCTGTGTCCCCATGTATCCCTGCATCCCTGTGTCCCTGTGTCCCCGTGTCCCTGTGTCCCTGT
>VWZN01010531.1:93545-105998 GCA_013396955.1 Regulus satrapa | reverse complement strand
GTAGGGACATCTGAAGTCAATAGGGACAACTTTCTCCTACAGATTGTATCACAGCTTTGTTTCTTAATGAAAGAAAGGATTCAAATCATAACCTCTAATTTGATTACACTTCTTAGCCCCAATTCTGTACTGGCTAGTTTTCCTGCTTTGTCACTCTGTTTTTTGTTTTGTTTTGTTTTGTTCTATTTTTCCATTTTTTAAACTTACTTTTTTTGTAATCTGAAAAATGTTGATATTTAATGAAAAAATACACTAGAAAAAATTATTAAGATGATTAACTTATTAAAATAAGTGCTCTTCAAAATGAAAAAACACAATTACTCCATCTTACCTTTTTTTCCTTTTTAATATCTACATTCATTAGGAAAAAAAAATTAATTCTTTTAGGAGAGAAAAATTAAAGAAGAAATAATAAGAACAAATCATACATAATTTACAGCTAAGTTCATAACAACTTCCAAGAAAATCAGATAAAGGATTGCTTATTGTACAAGGAAAGATTTTGGAGAGGGTGGTGGGAGTTGCATCAATTTTCTCTGGACAAAGACACTAAAGTTGTAGTTACAACACCTCTGTTAATATTTTTGATTGATTTTTTCTAATTTTTTAAATTCAGTCAAGTTTTTAAAATTTATATAATGAGGTAAAATAAGGAAGAAAAATATTAATGGGATAAATTAGATGATGTTTGTGCAACCCTTTGTTTTCATGGTTTGGCTGTTCTGCTGAATACTCATGAACCTGCAAAAACCACTCTTTATTTGCACACTTCAGAAATATCTGAGTAGACACAATGTACTCTTAATAAGAAAAAGTTAACCAGAGCATCTAGTAACATCTCTTCTAGCATCATATTTGAATTTCTTCCCTTTTCTAGTACTGAGTAGAAGACCAAGGCATGCCACATCTGAAGCAAACCTGACAGGAGGCCACTGAAAGCAAAAAACACTAGAGCTTTACTGAAAGTTCATCATGTTCTATGGAGGTAAAGTGTGGCTTTGGGACCCTGTTCTTCCTGTGTTCTTTGTGAAAACTTAGTGATAGTTAAAAAAAAAGAAATGGGTAGTTAAAAAAATTAAATGTGGTAGTTAAAAAAAGAAAAGGGACATGAAATCCACTGAAAGTGGCAGCATAGAGCTAAGACTCAGGGGGAAAGAGAGGTAAATGAAACAAAAATTAAAACAAAAGGAAAGTTGGACCTGGTTGGACATCAAGACTGGAACTAGCAAATATGATAGAAGCAGCTGAGATAAAGGGAGTGGTGCAGGCAGAATATTGAGATGGGAGAAAAACACAGGCTGCTGAGAGAAGCCCTTAAACATAGAATGGGCTGCATTGACAATAAGTCAAAGAACCTGGATGACCACCATAGGATAAAGATGCGACACAACACTTCAGCAAATGGGCAAAAGAGTGTGTTCACAAAAGTATACTGACTGCAGATTATGGAAATGAAACTGATTTTCCCTGATGTTAACAAACATTTGTAACACATTGGATACAGAACATGGTGTCAATAGCGTGATATAAAATGTCAAGCAAACTGAAAGAAAGACTTTATCATATTCTTCAGCCATCCCGGTCTTTGGAACTAGAAAGCAAAACTTGTGGTATTTGGAGATGTTATCATTTAAGCATGAATTTAACATGATTCCAGAGAAATAACTCCCAGAGTGTTATTATGTTCAGAAAAACCCAAAAAAACTACCATATAAAAGGCAAGCAGTTTTCTTATTTTGCTTTTTTTCATATATTTATGGTAACTCCTCCATGGTAACTGTTGGGACCAGTTAAGGGGCTGGAACCTTTTTCTCCCCCACAGGCACACCTGTTGGGTAAGAGTCGTACTCTGCGTACCCTGAATTCTTTTACTGGGGAATACAGATATTTATTTGAATTCATTTTTGCAGTCAGAACACTGGCAATTTTTGAACCTTGATCTGTCACAATTTTATGATAAAAAGAGTGTTATTCTGTAAACCATTAGTGTGAATCCTTCACAGGCACAGTCATTTGCAGCAGGTAACATACTCAAAATAAGTAGGAAGACCCACGAAGGGGTCTCTTTTATGTTGTTGGTGTGTTTCTCTGCCTAAATCAGTCCAGCTGTCCTCTGATCCAGGACTGCCCAGTGAAGGGTCCCTGTAATGAAATGATGACAGACTGGGCACAATTATCTCAGCTTTCCTGGGACACTGCAGACAAATCAGGTTCTAAGTGTTGTGGAAATCTCTTTCCATGTGACACTGATCCAAGGATCAGCCAAGAAGAAAATATTTGCAAGGCACTCTGAGTTGGAGGGGAAGAAAATTTACCCACATGGGCATAAACCATATTGAGCCATATTGTCAGGCTCAGTTATTGCAGCCTGCCCTTGCCCAGTATATGGCATTAAGGTCACAATTAGCTGTTTTGCAGTATTTCTACATAGATATCTGCACAGACACATAAGCACAGGTGAGTGAAGTTAAATTCAGGTTAAGCCATACTCATTTATGCATTTACTCTGTTATATGCATTTACAGTCAGAGGACTAAAAAACTAATCAGTACATGTAAGATTTGAAGTTACAACAAAGAAATAAACTTTACATTTTTTTAAATGTCAATATTTTGCCCTTAAAACCTACCCAACATTTTTAAAAAATCTAGATTTTTCTCCTAAGGAACAAAGAGCTCTAAATTTTTGAAAGTTTTGATATCAAAAGTGTCAGAAATCATTAAGATATTAAAGACTTGAGACAAAAATCAATGCCTGAGATTTTAGAGGGAAGGAAAAAGTAATTTAGAATTCTCTTCTGTCTTCTTGAAAAGAGATAAACATAATAGCAAACTAAAGTCTAAGAGCTGCTGGTTGCTTTTCCTTTCAAGCCCTTCTTTTTCTTTTCCAGGGCCTCTAGGTAGAATTACTTGTGCATTATTTTGGAGGACATTTTTGCCTCATTAAGGTCTGCCTCTTTATACCTGTACTTATTTTAGATAGATGCTATGTTGCATAATGTATGACATATGAAACTATTACTTAACAATTAAGCTTGTAGGAACTTAGATCCATCATTCAAGGCAATTTTTTTTTTTTTTTTTTCACTTGAAATATTTTCACCTATCTAGATTAGCTATTTAGGAAGTTCTTGGTGTTCAAAATGTGAAATTTATTAGTCTCAGTTTTTGGTAACTTGTAGAACATAGCATAGCAATTAAAATTATACCAGAAAGAGAGTAGTTACCAACATCTTTGACATGCAAGTGGTGACCTATGTGGTGCTCTATTCATAAGCAGAATGGCACCTCTTTTGTGCTGTAGACAACACAGGATATAGAGCCATCTATAAAATCACAGAGCCACATAGTGGTTTGATTTGGAGCTGACCTTTAAAGGTCATCTAGTCAAATTTTCCTGACATGAGCAGGGGTAGATTTTCTTAGAGGGAAAAAATTTGCCTGTCTTCATATATAGATTTTTTTATTTTAGTTTTTCTATTGGCCCTGTCTCCATATATGGATGAAAACTTTTTTTTTTTTTTTCCTCTTATTCACAAATTATTTCATATTTGCCTGCCTCAGAACTCCAAACATTATCTCTTGGGAATATATGGACCACTGTTTTCTTTTTATGCACTATAAAGATGAGTATTTATACAAGATATTGTGTCATTTATGTGGGCAATATTATTATTACAATTGTTTTGGGGTTTTTTTTATGTACATGCCAATGACTATACATGGTGTTTCAAACCTAATATATGGACAGATAGATAATCCATTTTAGATAACTGGGCTGAATATTTTCTTTGGGATCACATAAATTCTGAGCTCAGTTCTTTGCAGGCTGCAAATGACAAACATATATAGTTATTATGTTACTTATGCTACTGAGACTGTGCAGTGCCAAGATATGGCCATCAAAAACCTCTGGTCCAAGGCCCATTTTCCGTGCCATGTACTATTTTTCCTGATGCCTTTTGTGTCTTCCAGATGTATTTCCTCACCTTTTTGACAGGAACACACTTGGTTTTTGTTGTTCTTAAGGCTAAACCATGGAAAAGATCAGTATTTGAATTCTCTCAGGGAGGTGCTTGTGATAGACATTCATTGATGCTTGAGTTCCGTTGAAAGACTTGGTATCTCCAGGTTTTACCATCATGTGCACAGACACCCTAACTGCTTATTAAATACAATAGTGCGACATGTATTGCAGACTGTGTCTATCAAACTGTTGTGTGCACATAAGACAGTTCAGACAGGTAGAAGAACAGCAGTCAGACACACTATGAAGTCTAATATAGAAAGTTTTTCCCTGTGAAGAGCGAGTGGTTTTTCTCATCTTTCTTCATATATATAAACCCAAATTGTCTAATTATGCAATTCAATTAGAATATTTCTTTAAAAGGCATGTAAAAGAGATCTTCCCCTTCCCATAAAAAGTGACACATAAACCTTTTCCAGAAATCAGCATTCCTTTATAGAGCATTTTCCTTTCCTTTGTGTGCTTCTGCCAAATTTCAGGTGAGGGATGTCCTTTAACTAGTCAGATTTGTGACTGACAGCCATCACACTTAAACACAAATTTTACTGCACTGTAATTTCTTTGTCAGTTGCATGCTTATGTCCAAATAAAATGAGTTCTAGTTATAAATTCACAATCCCAAAAATACCTTAAAGAGAGAAGAAATATAAGCATTCAAGAAAACTGTTGTACAGGTTATAGCATGATAATAGTACTCCAGATATCAGAGAAAGTAATAAGGTCCCTGTTTTCATCCACTATCAATAAAAAGTTGATCTCCACCTCATCTGCTCATCTATAACACATATGGTGCTGGAAGGAAAATCCCATGAGTCCAGAGCCTCCGGCTATGCCCCTGTCCTCTACCTTTCCCTCGGCATATTAAATGCAATGCTTTTCCTTTCGTTTCTCTCCTTTCATCTACTCTTCTAAACCTCTTTGTTCCTCAATTTGGTTTTCATCTACCCTGAGCTGCTGCTGTGGTACTGAATGCTGATGAAACAACCATTTATTCCTACTCATAAGGTTATTTTTCAGCTGTGTTTCTTAGCATAACACAGCTATCCTCCACTTTTACAGGGAATCTCCTCATTCATGATAGGAGAAACTAACTCAGCTGTTTGCACATACCCTAGATGTGTGAGTATTGCAGGCATGGATCAATACTGCAACACAGGCAGAGACTGATAATGTGACAGCCTTTCAACTCATCACTGGTTCTGACCCTCTTCCTGCAGTCCTAATGCCCTGCGGTGTAACTGCTGCTCAGTCACAGCTCTGTCATTGTCACCATGTGGGGACATTCCCAATCCCATTCCTCCTCTGTTGGCTCCTCAGACCAGTCAGTTGACATTTTCAATTCTTTCCTTGACCTGTGTGTGTCAGCTACCACTTCCAACAAAAATGTATCATCCATTACATTAGCTCAACTTTTCTTCTGGTTTTGTTTTTTAGAACTGGAAAAAAATTTAAAATTCTAGGACTGAAACTGCCCTCTAAATTACATTTGAAAGCTTTCAAAACAAAAGCTACCTTTTATTTTTCTTAGTTCCTTAATAATTTCCTCTGTGACTGATATGGATTAAAAGCTGTAGTTTTTCCCACAGACAGTGTAGACCTCTTGTTTACCCTTTCTATTTTACAATAGTTCATAGTGATCCATCTTCTAAAACAAATACAAACAAAATGCATTCAGCAATTTTTTCCCATCACTGCAACCCTTGACAGAATATAGATTGAAAAAAAAAAAAAATCAGTTCAGAGAAGGTGAAAGTGATGCTGATCAATTGTTGGAAGCAGCTTGACGAACTGGGAAAACTGAAGCTTTTTCAAATTGTGCAGTGAGCCATCACAATGCTGCTGATATTCTATGCAGGTGCAGATTTTCTCTGCAGAACTGAAATTTTATTATTTCTGTAAGAGATACAAACTACTGGGAATGCCAGATCATCTAGTGCTGTTGCAACATCAGATAAGCACATGAAAAAAAACCAACATATATATATATATATACGGCTAGTAACAGAAGGTAAAGTTCTTTTTTCATTTATTACCATAGTATAGAACTTCTGCTTCTACACTAGATAAATTCATGGAAAATTCCACAGGATTTAACAAGGAAACAGCAGAAATTTACAGAAATACTATTTTCCTTAAAAGGAGGACTTTCTTTTTTCAAAAATTCTGTGCTTGTAATTTTTATTATAAAAACTTCAACGAGTTCAAATTTCCCATAAATATAATTTTCCCCTAAAGGAGTGTGTAGAGTGATTGAAGCAGGATATTTTTTTTTTGTTTTTTTTTCCCCAGGAAGTGGGTTAGAACTGTCTCTTTGGCTTGTATCTCTTCACCTTTAGCTGTGATGCTATTGTCTGGGTATACAAGGTGCTTGCTGCTTTGGGTGTACTGTCTTGTCATAAGAGACATCCTGGAAATTGGCATTTGCACCAAGCAAAGACCAAGGACAGGAGAAACATTGCTGTTGATAAAGAAAAGGCAGTTCTGCCCCCCTCCTATTAGGCATTATTTCAATGATATATCCAGCACCCCCTCACTCTGATTATTCCAATGGACTACTTCCTAGAAGGGTTTTAGGTAAGGGGCTCACAGATCTTTTATTTCAGGCAGGAACAGCAGAGATTTGAGATCATCTCTGTCTCTGAACCCATCTATAAAAATGGACTAATTGAAAAAGATCTGAAGGGGTGGATGTTTCAGTTTACAGTAATATCAAGTCACAGCAGGTGCACATACTAAAATCCACAGGAGGCTGCTCATCGGGTTAAGCACGTCCCTCATTCCCTCCCACCTGCCATATCCAAGCCCCAAGTGCTGCCAGTACTTGAGGATTCACCAAGGAAGCTTTGGGAAATAACGAATCAAAGGTGTTACTACTGTTCAGATGAAAGGATTCTTTAAGCCAAAAGACTGGAGCAAACAGCACATTTGGCCACACAACAGCCAAACACATTTCCTGTGAATTTCTCTAGAAACCCTTTTAGAATAATAAAGCAGAAAAATGTTTTGCCATTCTATGACTTTAAAGATGAGTAGCATTTTAAGATATTATTTCAAATCCAAGTGTTGACATTTGGATTTTAAGTTCTCTAGCAGGTTTTTTGGGATTTATTTGTTTAATAGATTTTATAACTGTGGTAGGCTGACCTTGGCTGATTGCCAGATGTGCATCCAGCAACTTTAACCTCCTTCTCAATTGGAGTTCCATGGAAATTGGGTGGAAAAGCTCGTGAGACAAGATAAAGATAGGAAGATCCCTTACAAATTCCTATCATGGGCAAAATGACATGGGGTAACTTTACTTTATTGCCAGTTAAAAAGAGAGTTAGATGGTGAGAAATGAAGGCATGACAGTATGGTCTCTCTTCTCCCCAGGCTACAGAGCGGGAGTGGGGGCTACAGCCATTCTGTAATAGCTCCTTTCAGCTACTTCCTCCTCAGACTTTTTCCTCTGTTAAACCATGCATCCTCTTCATGGGCTGCAGTCCTTTCCTACTCTAATGTGGGGACTGCCAGGCTGCACCTTCCTTTAGGACGTATCTACCTGCTCCAGTGTGTGATTCTCCATGGTCTGTAGTGTGGCTATCTGCTCCACTGTGATCTCTGCTTGAGCACCTGGAGCATCTCCTCCTCCTTCTCCAACCTCAGTGTTAGTGGGATTGTTTGCTCCACTCTGTCCTCTTCCCTGCTGCACAGGTTTTTATCATGTCTTACATAAATTCAACCAGAGACACCACAAGCTTCTCTGCCAAGTTCAGCTGCGTCCTGCAGTGAGTCCATTTTGGAACCATCTGGAACTGACTGTCCAGCCCTGTCCTTGGCTTCTGCTCAAAAAGGCCATCCCTGCAGCTCCCACATTACCAAAACCTTGTAACTTACATTAAACCCCAATAAGTTATTAGATAAATTATGTTAATTGTAAATATATAGAATCACACATGCAATGTTACCAAACATACTGCGACTTCTACACTTCTCAAGTTGGTTGAAATTTTTGAGTTTAACACACACAAAAAAATTATGACTAGAGATAGCTGCAGGTACTGACTAGGGAATTGTGATACTTCTGGTAGGCATTATTTTTAGGAAATTGGTTTTTTATTTTCCTTGTATTTTTAGTTTAATATAAAGGGAAGCCTGTTCATATCTGCAGTTCATGAAGAATAGAGTGGTCTAGCACAGACATCTTTTGAAAGTCAAAAAAATTAATCAGTTAAAAGTCAGAGTTGATGCAAACCTAATATCAGTATGTTTGTGTCTTTGTTGTTTGCTCTGTTTTGGTTTTTTAGTATTACATCTAGGTATGGAGCTGAAACAAACTCCAGTAAAAGTACAAGGAGGTGAATTGTGTTCTCATTGAAAAGCTACAGAAATTATTGCAGCCCTGTACTGACAGTATGAAACAAACAGACACACTTGGCAGGGCTAGCAGCCAGTGTGTCAGTGGGGAGTGAAACATGATAGGAAATTATTGAGGAGCTAATAGGAACAGACAGACTCCTAGCAATTATGTTTTATTTATCCTATTAGAAAAATAGAACAACAGAAATTCTATTCCATATTTACATTAGAAGATGGGGATGCACAAAAAAGCTAGAAATAATGCTTGACTGAGAATTCATATATGAGCATGCTAGTGGGAGAGAGCAAAGGGCTGTCTCAATGGTCTGGGGAGCAGATGAAGGACAGTTGGGTCTAAAACCTCCCTGCTGTTTGCCACAGCCTCCTTCTTTCCCCCGGTCGTTTTCCTTTGCAGGTGAATTCACATGTATATGAGTGCAAGCACCAGCAGAAGGATGGACAGAAAGCTGCACATGGGAGGACAGGGCCAAGAGCAAGTCTTGAGAGGAGGAGAAAACTTCTGGTGTGTTGTCTGCAGAAGAGGAAGATGAATGAAGTCTGTATTCCTCTCTCCAACTACCTGAATGGAGGTTCTGGAGATGGGGGGATTAGTCTCTTCTTCCTAGTAACAAGCAACAGGACAAGAGCAAACAGCCTCAAGTTGTGCCAGGGGAGGTTTAGATTTGATATTAAGTTATTCAACAAAAGGCTTATGGAGTATTGGAACAGGCTGACCTGGGAAGTAGAGGAGTCACCATTGCTGGAGGCATTTAAAAGATATGTAGAGGTAGTGCTTAGGGATGTTGTTTGGTGTTGAACTTGGTTAAATGGTTAACAGTTGGACTTAATGATCTTGGAGGTCTTTTCCAGCCTAAATTATTCTATAATTCCATGACCTGAATAAACTTTTTGCTCTGAATTATTAAACTGCTTCTCCACCTCTGCTGTCGTACACACAAATTTTGTGCCAGAATGGACAGGATACTACTGTGACTGAGCTTCTCATAATCATATATTGTACTATTTTGTTATACAGCTAAGTGCTGCCCCTCCCGACAAAAAANAAAAAGAAAAAAAAAAAAAATCCCACCCCCCCCAAAAAAAAAAAAAAAAAAAAAAAAAAAAAAAAAAAAAAAAAAAAAAAAAAAAAAAGTGAGGTTGTAAGGTGAGTTAATATGCAAAACAAAGGTTGTGAGAATCTGGAAAATTGTTAATTTCTATCTAAATTTTCAATGAAGGTATGATTTGGCATTAATTTAGTGATATTAATACAGTGAAATGAACAGCTGTATCATAATTTCATTATATTAACTCTAAGAATTACAAATATTTTACAAGTAATGTAAGGAATCAGATGACAAAAAAAAAAAAAAAAATTCAGAGGTTATCTTACTTGCCACGTCAAATTCATACACACATTTCAAGACACTCCTTCATTTCCAAATATTTGCTTTTCTTTCAACTTTTCAGGAGCCCAAGCACCATCAGTTTATTGTCACAAAAACCTGAGCATGTTAAATTTTTGCTGCTGACAGCACGAGTCAACAAAGGAACAGAGATGTTTTACTCTACCATGCCAAGAATCATTACTCAGGAAGATCTCTTCCTTTAATTTCTGACAAGTTCAGAAGAGCTTAAACAGGTATTAGTACTGCACACCACTGTTATTAATATTGACATTTTCTAATGAAAAAAAAAGTGAATAAGAGCTAATTTACATATATATTTACTCATATATCTATATATTAGCTGGAACAGAAACCTGGGATTTTTTCATATGTCAGGTCTCCTTCATTTTAGTACTGTGGTGTCAGTATACTGCCAACATTTACAACAGAAATATCCCAGATGGTATGTTTAAAAAAGAACAGGCAAATTCACTTCCTTCACCTGAGATGTATTGAAATGGTGTTATACTGTATGGAAAAGCTTAAAATGTTATTCTAGATTAGGCTAAAAGAAATTAAATTAACCCCTTGAATGTAATAGTATATTTTTTAGCCATCTGAGAACCTCCCTTGGAAAGTTACTTCACTTGGGAAAATTGAGGGAGTGTTGATAATGTACTTTCTGTGGTAATATGAGCACTTCTTGTACTTTAAGTTGAAAGAAAACAAACTTACATAAATTTTAACTTTAATGTAAAGCTATGGCTCAGGGGAGTTGCAGGTTCAGTGTCTTCAGGGTGGAGCAGCCAGGTGCCTCTCTTGGGGCAGAGGGGGTTTACAACATTTGATGTAGCACTGGATCATGGGCAGTCCTCTGGTGGATGGCCCTAGAAATGAGTCTGGGAATGAGTCTGGGGGTACTTTGGGGTCTTTGCTGGTTTATGACACCTTCTAAGGCATGACAGATGTTTCTCACACCAGCCAGCATAGTTGAGTGACTTATGTCACACCTGAAGGGAATAATAACTTCAGGCCTATGTGTGAACATGAATGCCTGGACACTTTTCCCAGAGAGATATGGAGAAGGGAAGTTTTACACCTGAGCCAGTCGTGTAAAGAAGGACATTGATTAAAAATGCATGATAAAATGCATGACAAAAAGGATCATCCCACCTGCAGGATCTGCTTCTTATCAGCCTTACCTGGCTCACAATCCAGCCTTTTTCTAATCAAATGTTTGATGAAGCCATCCTCAGTGGTCTAAGTCTTCATCTGGCCTGCTTGGCCTGTTCTGACAGATTTTTGTGGTTTTGTCACCATACACTCAAAGCCACTCCTCCTCTCCTTGGTTTGGATGGCTGCGTGTGTAAATCTGGCCTCAGCAAAGCACCTGCTGCTTCTGCAAATGGCTGATTGTTTGAGTTGTTAACCCTTGTCATTCCAGTCTCTCACACTGGCCTATGTTTTTCTCCCTGCATGCCTCCCCAGGGTCAGATACTCTTTTGCCTGGGCAGAAGCTGGACTTGACCCTGCAGACATCCTACTTGTTTGGCCAGCGGGGCAGTGTAATATCTTGGCATCATGGCTCTCAGCCATGACAAAAGCATCTGACAAAAACATCTGTGACACCACAGCTCTGCCCAGTAAGTAATTTATATGTGGTATCACACATTCTTCTACTGCTTATTCTAATCTATCATGCATCCTGAATGCAATTTTAATTGTTTATCTGTGCACTAAACATGCATTGATATTCTCATTGTGAGTAGCATCACACTTTTAGTCATTTAACATATCTTAGGTGATGTATATTTTATTTCTCCTTTTAAATGCTTTCTTCATATAACACTGGTGTTTTCTTTAATCTACTTTGGAGTCAGTTACCTAACATAACTTGCTCCATACTAGTTCGGTTGCACAGCTACAATGACTTAAGATAAATTCTTTCAGGCTTGTGTAACATTTCATTATCTTGGAGAATAATTTTGATTTTCTTTTCAAAAGAAATCTTTTTAGAGTGCTTTTTCTCCTTAAAGCAAATAAAATGAAACAGTGCCTCTACTAATGCAGACATGCTAAAAATGGGTTTTCATGCCTTTAATAACTACCTATAGATAGAAGTATACTATTTTGGAATGCTATTAAAACTGTTTTAAATTGTCTTCATTCATTTTTGATACAGGAGAAAAATAAATAAAATTTTGTTCTGTTTATTCTGACTTATAGGAAATTTTGAACATTGAGGGTTTTAAGATTCTCTGGGACTCCTTGAAGACCTGTGTATCTTCATTAAGTATTAATATGCCCTTTTGTGCTATGTGGTGTATTTACTTGTTCTTTCAAAGCACTTTTCCCTTCCTAATATCAAGACCATTTCTATGACTCTAGTGCTACTGGTATCAGGTGACTTTTGATCCATAATGGATCTTATTTAAAGAGGAGCTTAGAATCATAAAGTCTTACAAAGACAAAGGGAAAACCTTTTTTTTTTTCAGGGAATTCACATTTAAATGTATAAATGCAGTTTAAAGATATGAATTTTAAGCAAACAAGAGGGAAAATTTTTATAACTCTGCATACAATCTATTTGTCAGTTTAAAAAAATACACCTATTTTACCTACAGTGCTTTTTTATTATTTTGTAAAAATAAGTATAAAAAAAAATTGTGGGTTTTTTTTTTTTTTTTTTTTTTAATAAAAA
>VWZN01010531.1:62514-86797 GCA_013396955.1 Regulus satrapa | reverse complement strand
ATCATTGAAAAGGATAAAAAAAAAAGTCTAATTCCATGCAGTAGCTTCAGAACATCTATACATTAAGACAAACCAGTTTAATAATTCTGGAAGAGCTAATATTGAACATAATTGATTGTTGTGGAAAGGTTTTCTTATTTGTTTATCACTGTGCTGTATGTACACACATGCTTATATAAAATCCAAGACCAACAATATATATTGATTATTCTATCTCTCTTGTTCTGAAAAAGTCCTATAATTATCCAACTTTTAAAGTAATATTAAGATTTAACTCAAAATTTTAGTGTTATGTCCCCAACTACAAAACCAGTTCACATTTTTCCTAAAAATAAAATGAAATTAATGTGTTGATTTACACATTTCCATATTTCCACAAGTTTCATATCTTCCACTATGCTTATTTACGAGTAGTAGTGTAGTGCTTAGGTTCCTGTATAAACAAGTTAATGTTCAGTGTTGGCAGCACCAAATACTGCCAATACCTGCAGAAAACAGGGTTATCCTCTTTCCAGGCCACAATTTTGAAAGAAAAAGAAAAGGCATAAGTAAATGAATGAAGAAAAATACTTGTATTAGATAAGGAAAGTTAGAATTTAGTTAGAAAGTTAAAAAGAAAATAAGTATATTGTAATTTAAAAAATAATGTCAGTGAAATTTGCTATATCCCATCCTCAAGATACAAGCTAGAAGATTCCAATAAGGAAATTATTTGAGAAAGGTAGAAACAGGTTACACCTTAAAAATTTTGTGGAAGAAACCAAGCTTGTTGCAAGTGACACAGGTAAAGCTGTAGAATTGTTCTAACTGAACATTTTGTTAGTCCCAAAACTACCCTGTGGACAAAAAGAAGCACAGAAAATAGCTCTAGTGGCCAGGATCTTCCCAGGATTCTCTGTCAGTAAATGTACAAAGTTCATGGTTCCTCCTCAGTTTTTGTTTTTTGTAGTGTCCCATGTTACCATGCCTCGCTTCCTTCTTACTGGTTCCCAGCCCTGCTTCTGGTGCCACCTTGCCCAGCTCAGGGGACATCATGGGTGACTGTCAGTCCTATGGTGGCTGCCAATGACCTTGTTAATCTGTGACCATCACAGAGGTTCACCTCAGGCCAGACAATGGTCTCATGGCCACCAGTTTTCTGTCAGGGCAAGCTGGCAGCAGCTCTTGCCCAGGGAAGCTCTGCCGCAGACTAAGCACTGCCCTGGCAGCCCAAGTTGATACCTGCTGCTATTTTCTAGTGTCAGAGCTCCATTTGCTGATCAACCAGCAAGTTATGGTGTTTGGTTACAAATTTGACCTTTAATTTTCTTTAAATATAACTCTCTCTGGGTGCAGTTTAATGATGTGTTTTTGCAGACATATCAACAATAACAGATGTCAGTGCTGCCTGTACGTATTTGCATGCATGAAGTTTTGACAGAAACTTCACCTTGCACAAGTCTGAACTGATTGCTGACCTCTTCTATAATGCTCTGCTGCCTCTCTATTTCTGCCTGCATTGAGCACTCTTTCTAATCTAGAAAAGATTATTTAAGCCTAACTTGTTATGCATTTTGTTTTTCAAACCAAAGGTTTGGTAAGTGATTTCAGCATCAAAACCATAATGCTGCAGATTAATGAAATTCACAAAGCTTATTCTTGGCTTGTTCACACATGACATGTGGGTTGGCCTGTGGGATACATGTGGCCATACACATTGACCTCCTAGTAATAACATACAGGAATGCAGTGACCAGAGGGATCACATTTAGTATGAGAGCTCCTTCCCCTCTGTTAGACATTTTGAAAGCTTGTGATCATTTAGAATGATTAAGAGACAAGGAAGGATGTGAACAAAAACACATTGTAGAGCAGCTTGTTATTCAAGGTGATGTAAGTAGATGCTGTAAAAAAGAATATGCATTGCTGTTGAATTTTAAAAATTGCACCCTTATGTATATTCATCTTCCAAAATGGAGGAAAAGAGATTAAGGAAACGAATGTTTTTCAAGCTAGACACCAAGTCAAGTTTCATTTTTAAAAATTATTTGTGAATTCTGTCAAGATATATAGAGCAATAAATGAAACTGCCTTGTGCTCTTGCTAAAATGGAATGATGCAAAACCTTGAGAAAAGAGTACAGTGTAGTAATTTATATAGAGAAAAGGGGAGGTATTTCACTGGAAGAATGAGCAGCTATTATATAATTTATTGGACAACTATAAATAATTGATAGCAAGTATTAGTACTTTTTTAACCTCTGGTATGACCTTAGTTTATGAAAATGTCTTCTGGTCTCCTCTTCCTTTCTGATACTGCTACTGGTCACATAATAAAAGAAGCATACTGAAGAAGATATAAAGATGTAGGTAGAAATGTAGCACAGGCTGATTCCTGTATGACATGGATATTAAACTGAGATAGAGTGAGGATTCCTGTTCCTTGACAATTCCCTACATAACTGTTCTAACTCTGCTGAATGTAAGGACAGCTCTGTATACACAAGTAGGTGAAGAAGCAGACAGTGTCTACACATGCTCTCCAAGTAAGCAAAAACCCCAAAGATGGAGATTTGAGGCTTCCAGCACCAGTAGGAATGCTTCTGCCTGACATGTTTACCAGCAGGCCTCATTTACCTGGAGAGGTATCAGGTGACTGGAGCTAGCAAGTATAAGGTTGGGGGAATAGTGCCAAACACCTGGCATCTTTACCAAGATTGGAAAAAAAGAATATTGACCCTAGAAGCTCTGGTAATCTGTGTGTGAGGTGGAAGGTGCTGTGGGAAAACTATTTTGGTGGAAAATCCACCATATGTGTGTGTGATTTACTGGGATTGAAAACAATCACACACATGGAATACTTGAGACATGAAAACATGAGAAATAGGGGAGTGAATCCTCAAAATTCTGGTACAGACTTTAACCACATATTTATACTTTCAAGGGACAACTTTTGATTTTAAAAATAAACTCACAGCTGAGTTATATTGAATTATATTGATATGTTTAAGCTCTTTCATTTTCTACTTTGTTTGTAAATGTTGTAGGTAGATTGCTATAAACAAAATCTAGGGTATGTAACCCTCTGCAGGTTAATTAATAGTTATGTATTAATATCTTGTGATTGGGAGAAATGAATTTAAAAGGAAAAATATAGCAATCTGTGAAAAAGATGTCGCATAGCATTATTTATAGGAAATAATTAGAGAAATTATTGGTTTTTTTCCTTCTGAGTAAAACCAGTGTGTTTTACAATCTAATGTAATTCAATCCTTCTATCCATACATTGAAACTGCCCATTTATAGATAGAAGAAGAATTAGTAGAGAAATATATCTTTAGAAAGGAACTAACATGTTAAAAGATATATCACAAAGTATGCCAAACCTTACAACAGGACATCAAGGAAATAAATGGTTAGAATAAATGTTTATTTTTTGTTCCAAACAACTTAATTTTCTTTGCTCACAAATGTGGATCTTGATGAGACTAATAAATCTCTTGCGATGGGAGACAAAGTTCATGTTTAAAACTATGCAATTCTATATGGACCTACCATGTAAATTAGTTGTCAGACAGAACTGGCAAAGATAAGGTATTCATTGTAAAAAACCTGGAAGCATGAGTGGGATGCAAGAGACAATCAGGGCATAATGGTGTAAGAACTTATAGGTAGAGATAAAGACAGTTTAACCAGTATAAAAAAAAAAAAAGCTGTGTGCATAAGTAAAGGAATTAATTCACCTTTTCCGATGGGAATGCAAGGGTCCAGACATCCTCAGGAAAGCAAAATTCCTTGGGAATCAATCACAAAATCACTGAATCACAGAATCAAGTCTAACCTATGAGCCAACATCACCCTGTCCACTAGATCACGTCACTTGGTGCCAAGTCCAGTCTTTCCTTACACAGCTCCAGATACAGTTACTCCACCACCTCCGTGGGAAATCCATTTCAATATCTAATTACTGTTTCTGTGAAAATTCTTTCTTAAACCTCCCCTGGTGCAGTTTGTGTCCTCTTGTCCTATTGCTTGTTTCCTGGGAGAAGAGGCTGACCTCCATGTGGCTACACCCTTCTTTCAGGTAGATGTAGAGAGCAATAAGGTCACTCCTGAGCCTCCTCTTCTCCAGCAAGAGAAATTCCATAGCTGCAAATGTCATCCCTATTCCTTTTTCTTCCCCCAGTTTTATGTCTTATATGTTGAGTGTGACAGCAGAATGGTCTTGGATATTTGGTGTCATCTGTCTTGGCTGTTTCTTCTGCAAACATACAATTCAGAAAGATGTGAAGAATAATGTTTATTATTTTTTAAATCTTTCTTGTCATTTTCCCCTTTCATTTTGATGCTCTACAAGATATATAGAGACCAGAGGACAATAGAATCAGTTTGGGGTGTGGGCAGACAGCTTGTAAAGAGGTTGTCTTTGCAATATCAGTAAAGACCATGTAAGCTTATAATAATAGTAAAGGGCTGACTCAGCTTCCCTGGAAGAATATGTGAATCTTTTCTCCCACAAGAATTGAGTTACATCTTCTATCATAGATCTTATTTAAAAGGGCAAACCTTTTGGAGAGAAAAGTGTAGTTTAATCATGATAGAGAATTTTGGGACTGATTTCAGTAAAAGTGATAGCAATCTTCTGGACTACACCATTATCTAAATGCAGCAACCCAGAAAAACAGTGTCATAACAATGTTATCATGGGTAGGCTTTAAATTAATCTAGCTGAAATTTTATGCAGGAAGAATAACTTTAAAAAAGAATGAAGAATCTTGTCTTGCATACCAGTACCAATACAAAAATAAACTGACTTAATTTGTCAGAAAGGTGTTAGTATCATGGAATAATTGTTATCCAATATGTATTAGTGTTCAAACTTTTATAGAAGTAATGAAGAAAAATTACTTAGCTTGGTTATGGCAAGATTTAAAATTTTTAAAATATATATATATTCTGGTTTGTTGTTTGTTTGTCTTCTGTTTTAATTTTGTAGTTCTTTGTGTCTACAAAATCTCTTTTTGCTTACTGAAACTCAGCTACAGTCAGGGGTGGCACTGGAACACACTTTCTAGTGAGATTGGTACAGTGAAAGCTTGGTGCAGGTAATAGATGGAGACAAATGGATATGAGGGTACATGCAATCACTGTAGAAATAAAAGGAAGGTTATTTTAAATATAACTAGGAGGGGGTTTGGGGCAGTAGTCCTGTTTGAGCAGAGGGCAGGGGCTGCACATAACCAGATGTGGCTGGTCCCACCTCCCTACTCAGGGGAGCCATGACAAACACAGTTGAGCCCTTCAGCCAAGCTGGTGGTGATTCTGAGGTAAGATTTTTTAAAAGGCAAAATGCCAGAAAGCAGAAAGGACTAGAGGAGGAAAACAAGAAACACAAAAAATGATCCTGTGCACACCATACATGAATTAGGGGGTGGAGGTGTTCCAGGCACAAGTGCAGTGAGTCCCCTGCAGTCCATGGTGAGTACCACACTGGGGCAGCTCTAGCCCATGGAGGTCAGAACACCAGAGCAGGTGGATCTTTCCTGAAAAAATAACTCCCATGCGGAATCCATGCTGGAACAGATATTACTGAGGGACCACAGCTGGTGAAGGACCCATATTGCAGCAGGTTTATCCTGAAAAAGGGGCCCCACACTGGAATAGGATAAAAGCCCGAGGAAGGAGAGATGAATTGTTATGAACTGAACAAAATGCCCATTCTCCATCCACCCTGCAACTCTCGGGGAGAATGAGGTGGCAGAGAGTAAGAAATGAAAATGTGAAGATAAGCCTGGGGAAAAAAAATGTCTAGTGGAAGGTGCCTTCACCTTCCAAATCTAATCGTCAATAAATTAAATCAATTTACATGAGGTCTAGACTGTTTTTTTTCCCTCAATGGTAGAATCATTATTTGATGTACATGTCTTTATCTCATTTCCTGACTTTTTTATTTTATTTTCTCCTCTTGTCATACTGCAGAAAGGGAGTAAGAACCCCTGGGTAGATATCTAGCAGATATTGAAGGCCAGCATAGCACAGTAACAAATAAAAATATAGTAGGGTAAGTGATCCCTAAAACTACTTGGAAATAAATGCAGTAAAAACTTACTTTATTTTTAGACCATTTTTTTCAATAGACTTCACTGTGTGTGTAGTACTTACAGGCCATTCTTCACCTTCACAAGACCTTTTCTGACCTGATGTTTCTTAGTTTGTTTCTTTATTAAATATTCCATGTATTTTTAAGCTTCAATACAGAATACTCAATTAATTAGCCATTGAATAGCCACTTACAAGGCATCGGCAATGGGTAGAAAACAGGCTTGCGTAACCTATGGTAGCTAATTCTTCACTCTAGTATGATATCTGAGGGCAAAATGGTGACCTGTGCCATGGGAATTTTTCTACTTTGCAGATTAACTAACTGTGTTTTCCTCCAATTAAAATGTACAGCAAATATCTTGTTTATTCAGACACGAGTTCAAAATACATGTAGAAAAGTTTTTCTTGTATTTTATATTGTCCTGCATATTTGGACATAAAGAAACAGCACAAGAGAATAAATTACTTCTCTGATTTTCAAAGGAATATACTATTCATATCAAAGTGAGTGTGCTACTCTGTAGGGAATTGCTAAATGGATTAAAAAGACAACAGGAAGTTTTTTGACAATACCTTTATTAAAGGCAAGAGAATTCATATAGCTTAATACAGTTACTCAAACATTGTGCAGTGAGCAAGAGAATGTACCAAAGGGATACAATTCTGGTTTCATTATTTCATTTCTTCCTCTAATTAGTTTCTGAATAAACTTAAAAGTTATATAAAAGGTCCTTAATACCAACACTAGATACAGACGTTAAAGATATAGCTATCTCAAATAACACTAGCTAACTTAATAATAAATAAAACCCCTAAATCCTTTAAAATAACACCTCCTCCATAGATTAACCCAAAGTGGCTAACATCTATCAGATTTTATAATGGAAGGCTATACATTCTTTTTTCTCTGAAAATTGATTAATTTTAATTGGATATTAATAAGAGAGAGAAGCATGTATCCATGAAGAAAGTACTTCAAAGATGCTATTAATTTCATATTTTATACAAAAAACATCTTTCAGCTTCCATAAGTGTAAGAGGCCAGATTTTTTGTGCCTTAAAATCTATAAAGTAATTTTAATAAGAGAATAACTTTTTTTTACTACAATAATAAAACAAAATGTAATTTAACAAGAAAACATCCAATGAGAATGTGGTGGGTTGACCTTGGCTGGCTTCTGAGTTCCCACCAAACCACTCTGTCACATCCATCCTCAGAAGAAAGGGTGGAGAAAATACAACAAAAAATTGTGGGTTCAGATTAGGACAGGGAGACTTCACTCAGCAATTATTTTTACAGGCAAAACAGACTCAGCTTGCAGAAAATAATTTAATTTCTTGACAATTGAAAATTTAGGGTTAAAGTAAGAAATGAAAATAAATCTAAAATTATATTCCTGCCAACCCTCCCTCTTCCGAGGCTCAACCTCACCCCTGACTAATTTCCATCTTTCAGGGGTGACAAGGGGAGGGAAAATGGAGTTTGTAGTCAATTAATGATGCATTGTATCTGTCACTAGTGCTCTTCTCCTCAGCATAGGGTCCCACATGCAGGAGAGGGTCCTTCACAAACTACTTCTATGTTGGTCTGTCCTATGGGCCACAGTTCTCCATGAATTCCTGCAGAGTGAGTCCCCTCCCCTGGCTGCAGTCATTCAAGAGAAGGCTGCTCCAGCATGGGTTTTCTTTTGGGTTGCAGATCCTGCCAGAAAACTTGCTCCAGCATGGGCTCTCCATGGACTGCAGCTGTCTCCAGGGCACATCTTCCTGCTTCAGCGTGAGGTCCCCCAAGGGTGGCAGCACAGTTCTCCTCATGGACTGCAGAGGAATATCAACTCAGACTCATGCATCACCCCCTCCCTCTGCTAATTCAGTACCCCTGTGTCTGCACAATAGATTCTCTCATCTATTTTCTTTCCCACAGCAGCTGCACAGTATTTACTGCCTTTCCTAATATATCTTCATGGAGGCACTACTGCTGCCAGTGGTCAGCTCAGCTTTGACCAGTGGCAGGTCCTTCTTGGAGACAGCAGGCACTGGTCTGTCAGACATGGGGGACATTTCTGACAGAAGTTCTGTCAGTTCTGTAGTGCTCCTGCTACAATAATCTCATCATGTATAGCAAATATATAAATCCAATACACAGGATCCAATAAATCAAACTTCTGTCAAAGCTCTGATCAGGAGAAAAACTGTCAGACTTACTCTTTCTTCACTCTGTGGCCCAAGATGCCTTTACACTCAATCATTTCTGGTAATATAGTAATTAATCTCCCCAGTAACTTGCTAATTTAAAACACAAAAAGAATTACTTAACTATATGATAATTACATATGAAGTTCCCACACTTAAATACAGTGGAGGAGCGAATTATTAGCAGAAAGAATTGTAGGGTTTGAGAATTGAAATAATCTCTAAGTACAAAATACGCCACTAATTTCTTAACATTCAAATTCATATTCAAATTCATGAGAATCCCACTGAAATTCAGACATGCTTGGTTTGGGGAAGCTGAGTAATAGGAGAAATAAGCAAATATAAATACATGCATTTGTGCATGTGTGTGAATTTCTTGGGTTGTTCTTGACTTTAAAAATCTTCATATCTCAGTAAAAGACAAAAAATCAAACAAGATCTTTTACTTCAAGATCTTATTCTGACTTTTCATACTTCTAACCCCAAATAGTCAGTCATACTTAGTGAGAGGTGTATTTGGCTCAAAGACCTAATTCTGAAAGGAAAAGGCAAGCAGTTTCAACTATTGGCTAGTAGAAAAGGAGTTAGAGCTCCAGTCTTCTGCCTTTTTATATCTCCCTGTCTGCTAGTTAGTTCATGATGCAAAAAATATTTTGCTACACTAATAGTTTATTTGAAAAATAAGTATACCAAATAAATACAAGATTTGGCAGAATACCATCTCCTCCAAAAACCTGAAGTAACAGACATAGTAATTTAAGACTACTGAATGATCTGTGCTTATTTCTTATGTATAATTTTGCTTCACTGTTGAGTAAAGTTCTGTCTAAAAAAAATTTGCAGAGGTAACTATAAACATGAATCATTCAGTGATTAACAAACTTAAAGTCATACAATTTTTTTCCTTCTGTGTTCAGGAATCAGCTGTAATTTCATGGCTGTTTTAGGGTACTATATATGAATACATGAAAGAAAAGAGTTTTGTACTTTCAGTTTGGCTGTTTCATCTCTTTTGCAACAGTACTGTTCTTTTACACAGCAACTTTAAATGGCAATTTTTTTCTAAAAATTCCAAAGTTACCACACTGCATTTTACAAAATTGGCCTCTATTGTTGTCAGTAGGAGAAAAAAATTAGGTTTCATGATAATTTTATCTGGCAAGGACCTTTAAAGAGCCGGTGAAAAAAACTGATTGAGTAGCTATGTGCAGGTATTTAACACAAGACAAAATACTTTTCTTTAGAGCAAATGATAGGACCTTAGCAACATTGATCTGGTGCAGCTGTAATTAATGGACCTGGTACTTTCCCTATATATTTTTTTATTACTCTATCCCTATTTTAACAAAAAAAATTAAATTATTCTGCAATTTATATTGAAGATTACCAGAATAAAAGTAATCTTAAATTGTAATACTGAATTCTTTAAACTATAAATAATTAAGGAAAAAACCCACAGTTGTCTAGAAGAATAGTTTCAAAAAATATCTAACACAGCAGCATATCTAATATCTGCTGCTGAAAAACAATAAATTATTAGCAAATGATAATGAAGTAAAAGACATTGCTGGGTTCTTTCAGATATTTACTAAAGACATAATTTTCAACCTGATGTATTAAAAAGATTCAGAAAAAAAATAGAAAATTAAAAGCTAGAAACAGCTCAAAAACAGTGGTCATGGAGTCTTAGGAATATAAAATTATGTCTCAAATTTTCTGAATTAAATTATCCTACACCAGCTCATAAAACAGATGCTAAAGATCTAGGACAAATTACTGATAAGAAAAATAGTTTGAAGCTGATGGGGAAACTCAAAAAACTGGCTTTGATTACATAAGAAATGTTCTAGAGTTTCTGCCAGTGAATACATGCTAAATAGTGCACAACAGGCAGAAAAATACCAAAGAAATAACAGGTATTGATCACTATCAGAAAGGAAGACTTTTTGGAGGGCATGCCATATTTGCAGTTCCTAAATATTTATAAGTGCAGGATCACATGAGGGTCACCTTTTAGGTTTTGTTTCCTTTAAAATACAGTACCAAAAGCTCCAGGGAAACAGAGAAAAGCTGAATTTACATGTTTTGATGTTGCCTGACTGTTTACTACCTACTTGCCACACCAAAGAAGCTGCTCATCTTGCTCAGGCAGTGCTGCTGCAGAGTTTAACCTAATTTGCACCTTGTCTCATTAAGTAGTCTCTGTGATGTCTGTAAAGCATTTTTGCAGCATGTGAGAAGTCAGTTAAGCAGACAGTTTCTGAAGCAACATACATATGTTTCACATCTGAGGAAAGAGCAAGGCAAAACTCTTTTCCACCACCTTCCTTTTTTGTGTGCTTCTGCTATCTTGTATTGACTTTTGGAGTGCAAGAAGCCTTGCAGGTAGAACATTTCACTAGCCCAAATGCCCGACTTGATAGACTCTTTTCAGTCATGTTATCTTCACATTTTCTAGAATGTTTTTCATAAATGTATGCACATACACATATATCTGCATATTCATCTCACATCCTTAAAGCAGTTGCAGTTCAGGTAATTTTCTTACTATGTCTTAACATTAGGAACACTGATTTGTTCTTGAAAAAAGAAAATGGCTCTAGTAGCCATTTTCTAAGATTATTTTAGTCCTATTTGTAAATGTATTCAGGATAAATACTGGCCTTAGTGAGCACATAAATCACTTTTACCAGAAAGCTTAATTAAGAGAAAGAACTTAAAAGTATATTAATTTTAAAAAATTATAAATAAAAGGTAGTATTTATTACTTTTCTTAAATATTCCTCATACATTGAATGAAAATAAATAAATACAAAAATTATACATCATTACCTTGTACATTTTTCCATGCCAAGGTATGAAAAATGCTTATTGACTTGTGTTTATCCAAAACGTTGGAGTACGGCGACAGGAGTCTTGGTTACCTCCCAAGTGAAGAGGCAGCCTGGTCTAGTGGAAGGGTCCCTGACTGTGACAGAGCAGTTGGAACTGGATGGTCTTTAAAGTCCCTTCCAAACCAAATCTTTCTAAGATTCTGTTAAGATGTATTTATACATCTTCATTCAGCTAATTCAAAAGTAAACACTCTAGCTTTTAAGACAGGAAATTTAAAGATTTGTATCCAGCTGTTTTCCCTAAATCTTTTCCAATTTAATAATAAAGGTTCCCCCTTGCGCATTCTCTCCTGCTGTTGTTTCTCTTAAAGCATTAGAATCCTGTCCACCACTTGTTTAATTTGCAATCAAAAACATATTAGAATATATTATAAAGCCAGAAAACTTCTGGTTCTGTAATGTTTCCCATATTTTCACAGCTTTTTCAGCAGTTTTTCTGTTGAAAGTCATATGTTTGAGAAGACAAATTTGCCACCAATAACAAAAGTTGCAAAGGAGTGAATTAGACGTAAATTTTGAGGCATATATTTCAACTTATCTTTGTAAATATTCTATGGTTTTGAGGAGAATTTTTTATGGCAGAAATCACTGAAGAAGATAAGATGAAAGGCAGTTTTAGCAACTAAAGACCCATTCTTTAAAGCAAACATAAAAAATAACTTTTGAATTTTTGTTTTATTTTGTTTTCGGATTGTATGAGGATATGTTTATCTGTGCATGTCTTGTAAAATGGAATAAATACTGAACAACAAAAAGCTTATAGGTGATGTGAAATGACAGTGCTCACTGTAAAAAGTTAGGGAAAAAAAAACCAAAAACCATAGTACTGTGTGATTAGGAGAATAAACAGAATAGAAATGCAAAATTTTTCACAAAATGAAATTTCTATACCTACAGAAAAGGGTTCAATTTAGAATATCGCCATTCAGAAATCTTGGAAATATAATAGATAGTTTTCAAAAATGACAGTTGAATATACAGAAGTGTTAAACATGACCTAAAAAAATGAAAACCTATCCTACAGTCTTGAGAATAAAAGAATGCACAGAGGACAAGGAAATATGTAATATTTTTCATGTAAATACAGATTAGTATTCTAGGAATAAAATTGTAATTTTATCTAGAATAAATTATAGGAGTTTTTGCTTTGGCAAACATAAAAAGCAGAAGATATAAGAAAGATCTGTACATTCAAGGAAAAAAATAGGAAAAAATACCCCATTTTTTTCATAATTCAAGGATTATCAGGCAGACAGTAAAATCAGGAAGACTGCACAAAAGAAAACATTTTACACAAAACATCAAAATAATTTTGGAATTCATTTGACATAAAACATTCTGGAGATCAAAAGTGTAAATATGTCCAAAATCAATCAAAATTTTAAATGAAAAAGTTTTCTCTCTTCCTATTTAACAGGTTTGTTCAAGTCCTATCATTGCCAAGACCTTTTAGAAAATGATGAAAGTTTTCATTTTTTACATAGTTTCTATTGCATTTTTCCTATATCTTCAAATGACTTTAAGACAGAAGGCCTGGATGATCTTTGGCTCAACCCATAAATCAACTCAATACTATTAATTTTTTTTTTTTTTCCTTTTTTGTGCAAGATATATGATGAGCATTTCTTAACTCTTTAAGGAGCTGTTTTGCAGTGCCTCAGGCTTCCTATCAAATTATAAGATGACGTAATAATAATTTGAGCCTACTTTTTTCTTCTTTTTTTTTTTCCTTCCTAACATTAGACAAATTATCTTAATACTGTTTTTTTATCAATAAAGAAAAATTATGTCCACAGAACTTCAACAAGATGAGTGGAACTGATTAAATGAATGCTTGTTGTACTTTAATTCTCAATAAAATGTGTATAAAAACACCTTATTTTATAGCTATATCCATACCTCTGGAGTAATACACCTTATTTTATAGCTATATCCATACCTCTGGAGTAATACTGACTGCAAATAACTTTTTTAAGTCAAAAATATGAGGAGTTTATTTTGATTATAATAGTTATTTTTTATTTGCTTACTCAGAAAGTATGATTAACTGTAAAGTTCACTTTATGTCTCAAACTAATTGAATTCTAGACTTTCATTAAAAAATACAAAAGATAATCAAAGTTTTAGTGTTCTGCTTCACTCCTTAATGATATTTTCTTGTCACAAACAAATATGGATCTCACTCTTCATGCTGAACCACGGCACAAAATGCTGATGAAGTGGTATAATGCAGACTCAGTCAGTGTGACTGCAATTAATCCCAGAAAGGGCCATATTTACCAAGATGTTGAGCTTTCCAGAATATTATTCCATGCACAGTAGTTAAACACTGTCTTTGGCTTCCAATTCTCTATATATGAATGTAAGAAAAGAGAACAATTAACATGAGAGTGGAAAGAAACCTTTTGGTGTAATTCATTTGTATATTTACCCCATGCCTTGTCTTCTGCATGCAGTACCTGAATATCTCAGAAGTCATAAAATTGAGAGCAAAAAATAATGGTAAAAATATACTATCAGTCACTCTATCTTCTATATGGAGGCAACATGTATCTATACTGTAGTCAATAGATTCTGGACATTTTTTTTAAGAGTTGCTGAGATCTTGAGTATACAAAATGAGCTTTTCACTTCACAAAAATCATTATTTCAATTAAAATGCAAGAGTACTTTCAGAGAAATCCATTGTGACCAATTAATTAGGTTTAGTTAAAACTTAAAGAAGTCTAGTGCCTTTCTCTTGCTAGTACAGAGAATGATGAGACAAAACTGAATAAATGGGTGAGTGTCAGATAAGAATGACATATATGTGAAAAGATTTCACAGCAAGAAAAAACCTTTTCAGGGATACAAAAACTCTATTGATGCCACAGATTAATTTGAAGTTATACTCGTTTCTCTACTGCATTAGTATTCTAAAATTGTATAAGAGAAAAAAAAAAGTCAAAAAATTAAGCAAAAGCCCCAAAATTTACCTTGCCAGTGAGTAAATTTTTAAGGAACACTTTGAGAAAAGAAACCAGGGACAGCTGATCTAAAATATGATGAGAAAAAAACATTGTCAATCAAACTTCATCACATGAGTATAAACTATATAAATTAAAACTTAAAAGACTTATAAATACTTGTAAACACTTTTCACTATAATGGATTTTTTTGCTGGTGAAGGCATTTCAGTTTGCTAATATACATTTAAGTGTTCAGAAAGGCACTTTAGATTGCTAATATACATATAAGAACACAATATTCTCTTGGTACTGAGCACAGTACATATATCAGCATTTTAGTAACCATAAAAACAGCCAGAGTAGCATTTCAGGGAGATTTGGCATGTCATGTAAAAAATGAAACCAGAAATCACTATTCATATGTATGCCAAATGGAAGCAATATTAAACTTTCATGTCCTCTGGAGCAGAAATCGCATGAGGATGTAGTTGCTTGTCCAGAAAACAAAAGTAAATCAATCAAAGAAGAAAACATATTGTCATGACACCCTAAAACTCTACTGATGTAATTTAAGAGTTAAAAATTATGTACCCATACAAAAAGATTGAGAAAGTATACTTCCAGCAAAGGATTTAAAATAACGGTGAGAAGGGAGAAATTATCCCTTCATAATCTGTCATTGACAAGGTAGCAAATGGTGCCTTCTAGCATTGAAGTTAGGCAGTCAGGGGCAGGAGGATGAGGGGGAGGCAGTAGAAATGGACCTAGGGATTATTTTCTGGACTCTGGAGATTGCTCAGAATTAAAAAAAGGTTTCTTGCATGTAACAGATTGAGCCTCCTGTTTAATGGTAGTTATATTTGTCTCTACAAGCAGAAGATAATAAGATCAAATGTATGAGTACTTTTAAAAAGATCTGCAGCTTTTAGGAATTTTAGGTTGAACCAATAAGCCAATACATTTACCTCCCATTGAAAGCTTAATCAAGCAGTCCCTTCTGTGGACATTCTTGCCCAGGACACTTGACACAGAACTGAGATTATTATTTTACACTACAGTTCAGTCACTGACATGTAAAAGAATGATAAACTCTTACTAGTTTCTTTACATTCTTAGGAAAAAAAGTCATGGGCAATCTGCAGTAAGATTCTGAATCTGCAGTAAATCTTGCCTCAAAGTCTGCTTAAATATTTTATGACCATTTACATAGTGATGTGGTCAGCCATGCCCTGGTGGTAAAACCACAGCAATCTGGCAGTGAGAATAGGTAAGCTAATTTGTTTTGTATACTCATCTATTTATTTTTTTCTGTCCTCAAGACTGCTCTACCAGTAAAAATATTTTAATAATCTGGAAGAAGCAATTTATTTCTCATAGCAGCCGTAGAGTATCTTAATAAATATTGCTAAGTATTAGAAAGTCTGAGTCATTACTGAGACTAACTTTGTGTGACCTATGGTGGCAACTTTTAATTAAACTCTCTCCATATTAACAACATTATCTTGTACCATATTTCTGCCCATATTTTATTTTAATGACTTCTATGAATCATATTATGCAAATTTATTAGAGATTAAACTTGTAAAGATCAATGAAATTTGGTCTAACCAAAATTTCTCAGCTGACTGTCCCCTTGCATTAAGGTGATGCCTAAGCCTTCTGTTTTCCAGGCTGAACAACTACAATTGTCTCACTCTTACTCTTTTAGACTACTTTGTCACATCTGCAAAGGCAAAAAATTAAGTGGAATTGCAGAAAAAAATTGAGAGCTTCAGCTATTCAGTGGAAACATCTGAGGTAAAAGAAATGGCACAAGAATGTAAAAATGGTATTTCAGATCATCTAAAGTTCATGCACTGCCTGTAGCTAATTCTGTAGTTTATCTCATTCCAAACCAATATACATCACTTGGAACTTGTCTTGCAATCATTCCCCAACCACTTTAAGCCTCATGGAGCAGCCAGATGAGAGAAAAGAAATTTGATCTTGTGAGAGAGTTGAACAAAGTGAAAGATTTCTAAGAAATTTAACAAAAATGAGTAGAGTAGACAGAGCAGAATCATTAACTGGATTTTAATGTCCATCCCTTCCACAAGTCCAGAATGGGAGGTAGGATCAAAGAGGTTTCTGTCACACAGTGACACATAGTGGTACGGTCATCTTTTTATAGTCAGATTGGGTACAGAGTGATCCTGATAAACTTGATCCATTCAAGAGCATCACCTACATATAAACTAAGATTATAATGTGAAAATATGACTATGTTATGAATTACTTCTTCAGGATCAAATGACGTGATACAGGTTCAAGGAGGAATTTATATTTCAAGAAGCCTGGAAATAGTTTTATGCATGTCAAGTAGGATAAATAAATAAAATTTTAAAGTACATGAGAAATGAGTTTTTGAGGTGTCATAAAATCTCTCCCTGTAATATGCAGACTGGATCTCTTCTGGAAAACTACTGAGAGATTTGCAAAATGGTGGTCCAATTGTAAAATAGTGGTAGAGAAAAAATGCAAAATAGAAAGATGTGTCTTTTTTGGAGACTATGTTTTCTTCCCTTGCAGTGGTGAAAAGCTTTCAATAATAGTTTTTAAATAATAATTTATGTTCCTTGGCATAGCAAACCTTGTCTCATGCCTCTGGTGGTAGTCCTTTGTGTATCACTCTGCCAATAATTTCTCACCATGGGATCTTACACAGGGAACTAAAAATAGCTTTCATTTAACTAACTTTTCCAAGGTTACCAAGCAACGCATACACAGTGAGAACTGAAAGTAAGGAAGAAAAAGCAATTCAAATTATTTTTAATATATAATTTGAATGGATAATGTTGACCTGTTTTACCATGTCAAGTGCACTGTTATAAGTAATTCAATGTTTTCATCAGTCATCTTGAAGTTTCATATTTTCATACACTATCATCTGCAAAAATGAATAAATGTTCCATGCAATTGGGATTTTTTTTTTCTAAAAGCTTCTTTTAAAAATGTTGAATATTATCATGGTTTCTAAAGTATATTCTCCTAAGAGCTGCATTAAGAGATGAAGCTTTAAATATATAATATTATAAAAAATATAAATGTATCCAAATCAGAAAATTCTTCTCACCATTAAACTCTTTTTAAATAAAAGCCTTTTTTTAAAAAACAAAAGCATACCATATGCAAAAAACCCTTGAGCTCAAAATAATCTGTGGAATATTCTTGAAGGAATACTGATTATTTCCCTCAAATTATCCCTGAAATTCTCATGAGGTAGTCACAGAAGCTGAACAAGAAAGCACATCAATTTTAAGAAAGTAATATCTATGGAAGTTAGATTTCCAGTTAAAAAAATTTACATAAGAATGCATAACTGAAAGGTCATTTGCCCCAGTGAACAAAATTTAGATGAAAGTATCTCCGTCATAGAAACTTTATTTTTCAGCCCCCAGACAGGCCCATCTTCCTCTCAGAGATGTTCTCTGTACTTATAACCCAGGAAAGGTAACAGCCATCTTTAACCTACTTACAAGACAATGAGCTTTCATTTTCCCAAAAGCACATTCCAGAGTCCTTTAAAACAATCCTTCAGTCAAAATTAAAGAGGAGGCGTGGGGGAACACTGAAAGTAGAAACACCCTTGAGAGGTGACCTGAAGAACAAGTCTCCAATTAGTGAAAACAGGCACAGGTCCCTAAACAGCTGAGCCTTCTCACCCCAAACGCCCTCACCTGGTGGATGAACAGGACAACCACCCGTCAGTACTGCACAACCTTCCTTGACTCTTAAACTCAGACCTGTGTCACTTGGATACCAAAAGCTCATAAACCTCAGCCCACTGTGCACTACACTCTGCCACCAGCAAACACATCCCAACTTAGTTTTGAAGTTACCGTGAAAAAGGAAACAGCACTCCAGTTAAATTTAACCTTTCCTATATTAAGATCTTACTAGCAAGTAACTTATGCATGGAGCATTGAGGTCACCCCTCTCCAGAGGGAATCCGGCCTTGGAAGTGACCATGGTACCATAGGAACTGTGGTGCTCTCATTGAAATTATTAGAAGCTCTGCCACTGATTTTGCATGACATCAGAAATGTGTTCTTGGTAGTTATGGTGTCTACAGTTTAATGACAACATCTATATAAACTGTAGCTGAAGATATGTGTGTCTTCAAGATCAATTCAGACAGCAATTGCCTATTTTCAAGACATCAGCTTTTCCATTGAAATATTTTATGTTTACAACAAAACAAGTGAGGAAGTAGCACAGTTTGATGAGTATTCAAATAATTTCTAAATATTTTATAATCTACCTAATACAGCAAATATGAGGAATTCAAAATGCAAATCTCCATTAAACCAGAATTTGAATCGGTCCTCATGGTGGATATTCAGCAGTTTGCTTAACTCTATATTCTAACCATATTCTTTGGGAAATACACTCAGCTAATGAAGGTAAATATACGAGTTGGATATTTTTCAATTAAATGATAGTTTCTACTTAATTTTAGTAGCTGTACAAAGAATCACCTCTCTCTAGGAAGGTTTGGCTGTCAAAAGTAAAGATCAACTTTTGTCATAAATAAAGATACAAAAATACATCAGATTGCTCTATATAAAATCAGCCTTGCATATGTAGGTCTGAGGGTGTTTGTACAATCTCATTTTCCATTTGCTTGCTGTACCTAAGTGAAGCGATAATTAGCTAGGAAATATACAGAAATAAAACTAATCCAGGAAAAGCTTCCATACACAAGGGACACCTTGTATCAGGCTTTATCTATATCACTCACTGTGGTCAAGTATTGAGGTACAAAATGCTAAATTCTATAATACATAAGTGACTTTGAACAAACTGTCTTGTCTGGCTAGACTTTTCACGTGAAAGCACCCTGCTACAGCTGGAAAAACCATCTGTCCCAATTACATATATTGATACCATGGATCAGGCACTAATATCTCAAAAATATGTTAACTTCAGTTAAAAAAATCATCAGGTTTTCAATGGTGGCCCCTTTCTCAGCTGATAACAAAATAAAAGTATTAAGAAAAATAGAGAACTAAAAATACCTATAAAGTGACACTTTCATGATCTATACAAACATAACTAGTCATCAAGGAGTGCAACAAATATGGTCGTAGTGGAATGTCACATATTCTTCTCCTAAACTTTGTAATGAATGCCTAATTATTGCAGTGATACATAGACTGAAAATACGTATAAGCAGATAACTCTCTCTGGATGTCTTACGTGCCTAATTTGGATTGTGTCACAGAGCTGAAACTCATTGTACATTTTTAACCCATTTGAGGGCAAGCTAATTAACAAAACCCTGCTTAATATGAGAATTCTCTATAGCTGTCACAATGAACATATTAAGATGTGTAGACAGAATACATGCACACACATATAAACTTGGAGTAAATAATTAAAATTTAGTTTAATCAAACATGAAAAAAAGAATTCCTCTGAAAACCTTAAACCATTTTGAGACTAAGTTTCACTTTGGTGCAGAAAGCTATCACTGGCAGAATAAAGTTGATTTTGATATAGATTGTTGCAGGTTTTCTAGCATGTTTAACTTCAATTATAGTTTCCTTTGGAATAGCTAATTTTTTTCCAATTAAAGCATTAGCTCATGATTCTCAAGGGAACAGAGTATTATTTCTTTAAAAAGGTAATTTCTACATTAATAAATGTTAATCTGCCCTGGGACTTCTATAAAAACTGTTGTAATAAAAAAAAATATTGCTTTTAAAAGCATTTTTATATCACTGTGATGATTTAAATTACATTGTATTAATTGTCTCCCTGAATAGGAAAATGTTATATATTCAGAAACATAGCTTCTTGGTTTGCTTCACTCTCTTTGTTCATAGCTAATCAATCAGCTACATTGGAAACTGCTAATTTCTGGTTGGTTGGAGGAAAAATTTCTCTCCCTCAGTTCTATTTTTCTTTCCTTTTCTTGATATTAACCCAAAGAGCTTCCAATAAGATTTCATAACTTTTCTTACTCTTTTTGGATATACAATGTCTTTATAATATAATTGTTTTTCTGTATACATACAGATGATCCATTTATGCAAAGCTATCACAAAGTTGTTATTCATATTAAAATGGGCTGCTTGTATAATGACATTTCTTGTTTTTTTCTTTATCTAGTAATTTTATATTATTAATAGACATCCTTTTGTTCTGAAACAAAGAACAGTTAATGCATTCAGTGTTTTCTTATTTTGTGGGTTGGGAGATCATGTCAGTTTTTTGTGCTGTTTGACAGATTCCTTTTCCTCTTTTATCCTTAATTTGAAGCTCACTTAACAACATGACAGTTTTGCAAACTTGAGGTCAATGACCCTTTTAATTACAATATCAAAGTATTCATAAGTTTTTATACAAGGCTCCAGAAACTGGGTCTCAAAGTTGCCATTGATTTGCTTACACTTGGCAATAGGAATAATATCTATCTTTTTCCCAATCTAATTTCTGTTTTAAATATAATTATTATCATTATTATTTATAGATTTTAAAATCACAGTGATTTCAGTATTAGATTACTTGAGAATCTTTGAGTTTTCATTTAATGTTGATGGATTATCCTAAAAATCCTTATATGTAAATATTATTAAGGCTCTTACAGTTATGTTGTCTGATTTCATTATGAAACTGAAAAGGTATGGCTGTGTGTTTAAGAGATAAAGTACAGTGCACCAGGAATTCCTAAACCCACAAGGAAATAAATAAAATATTCTGTCTAGAATTACTAAAATCTATAATTTGTAAACTTTTAATACATCTGAGTTCAGTATAACTCAAATTGAAATATTTGAAGTAGTTTGGTCTTTCTTTAAAGAACTTTTCATGAAAAAAATGCATCACAGCAACAATTAGATTGAAATAACTAAAAAGTTTTTGACCCAAACCAACTCTGTGAATGTGAAACACAAGAATTGTGGTAGACAGCAGGATAACCATGGAGAAAAATAATTTAAACACAATTCCAAAGAAATCTGTGTTGTGCTCTTTGTATCAAAGTTCTCCTCAAGTGAACGTGACAGCTTGCTATTTCAAAAGTGTCACTCTACAAAAAAAACTGGAATCAGAAAGTAATATAAGAGTTACAAAACAAAAATAAGACTCAATTGTTCTCAAAGTTTGCTATAAAAAGCTGAGATAAATAAGGTTTGAAATAAAACCAAACAAACAAAAAACCAAACCTTCTAATGAATAGAACACTTCCAGCAGTCTCCATTCCTATTTTCAGTGACTGTGCAGAGGAAAACTGAGGAATAAAGTAAACTGTAAGAATTGTGCTAAACTTCCATCTAATCAGTGACCATAAAATACAAACACCTTAAACACAATGTATTACTACCTAATTACAGGTCAAAATCAAGGTAATTTTATTTCCTAATTGCAAACAAGTTTTGTGATGACAGTTGCATCTATACTCATCAATTAGAACAACGAGGCACAGGATTGACAAGGTTCTCTAGAGGATGCCCACACAGTGCTTATTAACCTCCAGGTAGAAAGATCCCTCAAGTGACTCAAGGCTGGACATCCAGCAACAGGAAATGAAAAAATTACTTGTCATGATTAAGTCAAAACAGGAAAACAGAGATGCAAAACCTGACAGTGACAAAATCACACCATAAAATGATAGTGGCAATGACAGCAGGATTTGTTCCTGCCTGTACTGGTAAAGTAAAGTAAAGTAAAGTAAAGTAAAGTAAAGTAAAGTAAAGTAAAGTTCCCCATCGATCACAATAGGGAAGATTTTGGACAGCAGTTCTGCAAATAAGACAGAACATGTTTAGCATAACGTTTAGAATCACATTTTCAACAACCGGAGACACAAACATACGTGAATATTGTCATCTTTGTGACTAAAGCCTTGTTGAGCAACAGCTCTTACTGGGGAATTAAGGCTTCGATTAATTTGATTAATCACAGACAGTTAATTTCTTGATCATATACAGTTTAAAGAAGCCTTAAATCAAATTTTTAATCACAAAGAAAAATGTATATATACAAGAGCTCAAATATAAAAAAGCAAGAATTACAAGAAATTAATACCTGCCCTAGTATGTTCTACCACAAGCTATTTTTGAATTTTGAGATGCAGTAATACCAATACAGACTCTAAATGGGAAGGGGTATTTTTGAACAATTAGGACAACACAGTTCTGTACAATTGCAGTTTAGTTCTACGATTTAATTTTAAAAAAAACAGATTGGAATGGACCTCATTAAGTCATCAAGTGTAATCCCTGTCATTAAGCAGGTCCACTTAAGATGATTTTGCATAAGTTTTTTCTGCCTCCAAGGACTGAGATTTCACAGCCTTCCTGTTCAACTCCTTGGAGTGTTTGATCACCCTCTGGTAAGGTTTTTTTCATAGATTATCATAATTTCTCATTTCTTTCTTGTGCCTATTTCCTTCTGTCATACGACCGTAGGCCTCTGAGAGCAGTCTAGCTTTGTCTTCACCACAGCCTCCCATCCAGTAGGAGAACACAGCAGGATCTCCCTTAGCCCCCTCTTGACCATTTCTCTCAACTTTACCCTTCCCTTTGCCAATGTACTTCCAGAAGGCTGAACTTCACATCCCTCATGAGTTCTACCTTCTTTTCAGCTGCTGCTTTTGGCTCTCCCATCCTGCACACCTGAACATTATCTCTGTTGTTCTCCCACATGGCCAGTCCTTATTTCCACAGCCCTTAACCTTTCTTCCTGCATTACAGCTCAGTCAGGAAATCCCTGCTCAATTATGCTGGCCCTCTGCCTTGCCTGATAAACTTTCTACCATATCAGCATGACTCATTCTGTGCTTTGAGAATGTAAACCTTGAAAATCAACCAGCTATTCATGGCTTCCTTTTCTCTTCAGGCCAGACTCTCATCACGTCTCAAGAAGCACAATTTTAACAAGCCAGAATCTGCTTTCCAGAGGTCTCCAGAGTGTCTAATTCTGCAGGTTTCTTATTTTTACTCATTTATCTTTGGACCTTAAACCATTCTGTCTGGTAGTGCTATAGTTAGGACTGTCACCATAAACACATCACCAGTCAGTTCTTCCTTATTCATGAGCAGCAGGTCCAGCTCATCCTCTCCCATAGACCGTATGCATGAACAAACTGTCCCCCAGAATTTTTCAGAAGATTCCTAGAGTTTTTACACCTGTTAAACTGTTTATCTAGCAGGTGTTAGAGTGATTAGTGTAGTCTATGTGAATAGATATCACGTGAGCATGAAACTTTTTTCCGGCAGTTTAAAACAGTTTAATCTGATTCTTCACCTTTAACAAGTAGTGTACAGAAAACACCAAGGTGTCACCATTGTTGGTCTTTCCTCTAATTCTTGAGCTCACAAATGACTTGTGACACCTTCCAAGGAAAAATTCTCAAGAAGACAGAATAAAAGAAATTTTACTCTACAAAAAAAACTGGAATCAGAAAGTAATATAAGAGTTACAAAACAAAAATAAGACTCAATTGTTCTCAAAGTTTGCTATAAAAAGCTGAGATAAATAAGGTTTGAAATAAAACCAAACAAACAAAAAACCAAACCTTCTAATGAATAGAACACTTCCAGCAGTCTCCATTCCTATTTTCAGTGACTGTGCAGAGGAAAACTGAGGAATAAAGTAAACTGTAAGAATTGTGCTAAACTTCCATCTAATCAGTGACCATAAAATACAAACACCTTAAACACAATGTATTACTACCTAATTACAGGTCAAAATCAAGGTAATTTTATTTCCTAATTGCAAACAAGTTTTGTGATGACAGTTGCATCTATACTCATCAATTAGAACAACGAGGCACAGGATTGACAAGGTTCTCTAGAGGATGCCCACACAGTGCTTATTAACCTCCAGGTAGAAAGATCCCTCAAGTGACTCAAGGCTGGACATCCAGCAACAGGAAATGAAAAAATTACTTGTCATGATTAAGTCAAAACAGGAAAACAGAGATGCAAAACCTGACAGTGACAAAATCACACCATAAAATGATAGTGGCAATGACAGCAGGATTTGTTCCTGCCTGTACTGGTAAAGTAAAGTAAAGTAAAGTAAAGTAAAGTAAAGTAAAGTAAAGTAAAGTTCCCCATCGATCACAATAGGGAAGATTTTGGACAGCAGTTCTGCAAATAAGACAGAACATGTTTAG
>VWZN01010531.1:14349-34794 GCA_013396955.1 Regulus satrapa | reverse complement strand
TTTTTTTTTTTTTTTAGCTCAGGCAGAGCTGAGAAAACCTTCATTCAGGTCTTTAGAGTTTTATGACCTACCTGTATCTGCTGGAATTTTTTTCAAGCTATTTTCAATTATTTTGATGAATTAGCTTTTATAAGTTTTCTCATGAAAAAAGTGTCATTTCATCATGTTTTGTTAGCTGTCTTGAACTTTGGGGTGTTCTATTTCTGTCATCTTAGTAGTTATAGACACTTTTAAATTTATTAACATCTGGTGCCAATACTTTGCTCAGAAATTATATATGACAATTGAAAAGTCCCTAGGCATCCCACAGAAGCTGAAGTGCAAGAGATTGATTTTGGAGTATGCAAAAGAACAGTTATTAAAACTGTCAGAAGACAGATGGGAATATATTACTTAGATGCCAAAAAGACCTTAGCTTCTTCCCTGCTGCATGTGTCCCCAACTCATGGAGTATTACACAACTTACTCAGCTGACTCCTCATCTCGCCATAGCAGGTAGAGCTTATTCAGACTGGAGCCACTAGAGAGTGTGACTGTAGCCCCGACACGGGAAGATTTTTGTCACAGGGTCTGTCTGCAATGCTGTTCATACTCTCAAGTCACATTAGTTTTGACCTGTACACCTGTTGCATTGAGGGTACAGACATTTGGCAGAAAATAAATTTGTTTGTGTTCTAACTAGTCCTAGGGGAGGTGGCTAGGTGCATCTGGACTTATTTACTGATTAGAATAAAATTGGCACTGTAAGTATGATCGCGTTCAGTAGGTACTTTCATGATCACAGACTCCTGAATAATGCACCTTATTGAACCAAAGGTCTGTAGATTCCTGTTAGATTGCCGTATAAGTAACTAGACCTATAAAATATAAACGTATAAAGCTAAGTGCAAGGGTCTGCTCTGACATAGTCAGAGGTGCAAACTTTACAAAAGAGGTGCTGCTGCTTAGAGGAGGAGAGAGAAGCAAGCCAATCAACTTGTCTGCAAGATTATTGCATTCTCATCCACTGCCATGAAGGATTTCAAATGCCAAATTTATACTTTTAGAAGAAGTAGCGATGAGACTGTAGTCAAATGTCCTGGTATTGCCACCATAAATGGTAGTAAGGACAGATAGTGAGGAATACAAAATATTAATAAAAGAGAGATTACAAAGGTGCAGATCTTGCACAAGGGTGAAATTGAAGAGTAATGTGTTGGTGTCACTCGCTCTTTTACCTGGCTGATTGCAGTGAGAAGGGCTGTCTGGCCTTCTGACATCCCCTTAGCATGCCACCACTTATCTCATGGTATATCTCATGGCTTTAGCCTCATTCCCACAACATCACTCACATTTATTTTAGCCTTGTGTGATCATCACAGCTTACAGACCCTACTTCTGAGGGTATAGTAGAATTTCAGAAATTGGCTTAATTCTAAAGGAAAACATAATTTTCTTTCTCTCTTTTTTTTCTTACTCTATATACATAGGTTTATTTATACACATGTACGTGTGTATGAACATTTGTTAAAAAAGCAGTTTTATTTCAGTAAATTTTAGTATATAGAAAAAGACAACTCCCAAATAATTCAAAATATTTTTGAAAAAAAATCTCCTTTTTTCAAGGTAGAATTTTTTGTAGCAATCAGAAAAATTCCTTGATAGGTATGGAAGCCATATACTGCACTTACCAAAGTTTTCCTAAAACTTTTAGAGCTTTCAAATTTTATAAATTGCAGTTGGTTGGTCAGGCACCTTTGTAGCACCCATTAGGAATAGTACAAAGGATGGAATAATTAAAATACTTCTCAGGCAAAGCAAGACTCCTGGTAAAGTAGCTGTTAGAGCTGTCCTTTTCATTGGCTGTAATTATTTGACAGAAAACATGTCTACAATTAAATGGACTTCTAAACGTCAAATATAGTTTACTCTAATGTATTCTGCCCACATTGTGTAGAAACTTAACCTTCAGGATTCATGTAATACACAGTATTAGTAGGCAACAAGCATATTGGTGCTGAGATTGACAGGCTGGGATATTGCTGTCCTCATTCAGTCTTTTCCTCATTGTTTGTCTTTATATGAAGGATAAACAGGGAATTTTTTTTTTTCCTATATATTAGTGCTATTTTAGCTAGGGAAAAAAACAGGAAAATAATCATAAAGCAAAACATCTGGTTAACTCCTTTATTTCATCTGTTAGTGTACTGTCAGAGTGTTCTAGCAATAATGCAATTCTGTGGAGTATTTGGAGAATTTCTTCAGAACTGGGAGAAATATTTGTACAAAAATATATTCAAAGCACAGATTAATTAATTTTTATTTGGGATTTTATATTGAATTCTTTTAGTTTTCTGTAACTATAAAAATCAGTAAGCTATACATCCCACACTTTAGCATTTTTACTCATGGATAACTGCTAGTTTATAACACTGTAAATTCCACTTTGTCCTTGCCTACACTGCTTTAAAATTTTTGATTAACACCATGTTAGTTAACCTTCCTCCAAAGGTTGTGTTCTAGTAGCATAAATTCTTGCAGGTCTTTACAAATTTTGTGAAGATACAAAGAACAGAGAAACTTAATGACTCTTACAAAAGCAGTCTTCTTGTGTATGTGCTGTATTTCAAATAAAAAATTTAGTTGGACATTATTTAGAACCTTTGTTATTATTTCCAAAAGTACTTCTCAGCACTGTTTGGGTTTTTGTTTGGTTGGTTGGTTTGGTTTGTTTGTTTGTTTTAAAGAATGTTGTCTGAAAGTTTTATCAACACTTTTTGGAAATATATTTGTTCAGAGATGACAGAAGACATAGTGACATAGTGTAAACATCTTAAAATTACTTTGATTTCTTTTGTAATTATAAACTGTATGGTGATGAGAGAAGGGAGTAGAAACTATTCTCTCTAACAGGTTTTGCATTTTGTCTTCCAATTAATAAATAGCCTGATAATCCCAAGATCATTTTTGTGACTAAAGCTAACACAATAAAAAAGGTGATGGTTCACCATATTGCTTTGTGACATAGGAATATGACCCATCTTGAAACAAAGTATAATGATCTATAGACTGGAGTTGATTAGCATAGAAATTTTGTTGTCAGTTATGAATAATGAATATGTTTTTGAATTAATCCTTCTTATAAAAAAGTTTCTAAGGGATAATGAAGTAGTTCTTCACTACCTTTTTTTTTCTTAACAGTTCATAGTGCTAACCACTCTTTGCACAGATATATCTTCCTTCATAGTGCCTCTTATGATGAAAGTGTAAGTATAAAGGCCATATGAAGAATTAGAAAATAGTTATCTAATTTGTTTGCAGTGCATTTTGTTTCAAATTCCTTATCCTACATAAATATAGATATTGTAATAAAACTATTTAATTTGAGGGGTGAGGGTAGTTCCTCAAGGGTAGGAAAGCTCTACAGAGGGAATTGGACAGAATCAGTGGGCTGAGGACAACTGCAGGAGGTTCAATAAGGCCAAGTGCCAGGTCCTGCACTGGGGTTACAACCCCATGAAGGCTACCAGCTGGGGAGGAGTGGTTGAAAGCTGTTTGGCAGGAAGGGTCTTGGGGGCTGTCTGACATGCATGACATGATGGCTCAGTACGGGCCAGCAGGGCGCTCAGGTGTCCAAGAAAGCCAATGGCATCTTGGCCTCTGTCTGCAGAGTGCAGAGTAGCACTGCCAGCAGGACCAGGGAAGTGATTGCCCCTATACTCAGCACTGGTGAGGACACATCTGGAATGCTTTGTTCAGTTCTGGGCCTCTCCATTTAATAAGGACATGGAGACACTGGAGCCTATCCAGAAAAGGGGAAAAATGCTCTTGAATGATCTAGGAGATGCATCTTATGAGGAATAGCTGCAGGAGATGTGCTTGATATAGTCTCAGGAAGAGGATGCTCAGGAGGGAGATCATCACTCCCTTCAAGTACCAGAAAAGAGTTTTTAGTGAGATACAGGCTGATCTCTTCTGCTGTGTCTGCAGTTAGAGGACTAGAGGAAATAGCCTTGAGACAATGGAGATTTAGATTAGATGTCAAAAAAAAAGATTCCACTGTTAGGGTGGCCAGGAACTGGAACAGATTGGCCAGAGAGGTAGTGGAGTCACCATCACTGGAAGTGCTTGATCCATCTGTTTTTGGCTGTGGCTGTTGTAGCTTAGGGATTACAGGGGTAGACCTAGATTGATGTTTGGACTTGATTATCTTAAGGGTCTCTTTCAACCTTCATGATTTGGTGATCCTATGATTATATTTGATGGGTTTTTTTGGTTTTGTTTTTTTTTTTTCAAATCGGCTTGGTGTTTGGGGTCCTTTTTTGTGTTGGCAACCAAAAGAAGAACTACTTTATCATTTTCATTATTCAGATATTTATTCATGATATTGATTCAATTGGAAGGATATATTTCATTTAATGAATAACTGCCAGATTGTATTATTCCACAAAAACAATGATCTGTCTGTATTGGACTGACCAGTAAAAATCCATAAATCAACATCTAAGCAAAAAAAGTATGGTGGGTTTGTGGGGGTTTTTTTGTTGGTTTTGTTTGTTTGTTTGTTTGGTTGGTTGGTTGGTTTTTTTTGTTTTTTTTTTTAAATACAGCTTTCACTTTTAGTGATTTAAAGATTTTGTTGAAAATTTAAAGATTAGGTTGACAGCAGTATATGTGACTTAAGAAATAAATTCTTACAGAAATAATGACAAGTCTGCCAGTGCATCAAAAAATAATGGCTGAACAAGTGATTAAGTATGTACAGCTTTTGAAGGCAAGTGTTTTGAAACATAATGGCAAAGATAAAATATAACTGGGGAGGGTAGATGTTATTGAATTGAAAAGGTGCAAGTACAAGCAATTTGGGTTTTTTCCTTCTTCACAGTGAAAATAAATATAAGTACAAAGACAACAGCATTGGGAAACGACTGATTTAATATCTGAGATCTTGAATGTAAAAGTATTATTCTTTGAAAGTATACTTAACACTTTTTCCTTTGTAGATGAAGAATTATGGGTTTAACTTCTGGGGCAGGATCTTTTAACGTGGCATCCAGACAATTTTATTTTATTTATAACTTCTGTGGAGAAACTTCTGAGAAAAAATCTGCATGTTCAAGTGTTTTGGGTTTTTTTTTTAAACATTTCAACAATACAACCAATGAAATGGAGAAAACATTAGTTTTCAAGATACTGAAATACTGAAAAGCAAACAGCTACATCTTGGTGAAAAAGTGAATGTTTCATTTCAGAAAACAAACATCAAAATTTCTGACCATTACTTTCTGGAATGGATATATCACCCTCTCAAAGGCATAGTAAATCTCAAGGAAAACTTTCCATTTCTGTGTCTGGTGTCCAGCCTATACATAAACACACTGGCATTCATGATAAAAGTTTCTTCATCAACACAGAGTTATAAGGTCACTCTTTCTAAATCTTTACCACCATCTCTCTCTGCTACCTAATAAATGAGGAAAGCAAAAAAGCAAGCAAGAAAATAGAGAATATGCCTGATAATTTGCCTAACATTTTTCCAATCCCTAACAGTGAAGTGCTACAGAATATGTTTCATTACTAATCAGCAGATGGAAAAACTGAAATTATTGTGACAATATTGCAGGTATTTTGAAATAATACTGTTACTGGTCTGTGTGAAAGGGCATATTCACAGCTTTATAAAGTCCCTATCTAGAAGAGACTGCCTTCAGCATCCAGTCTCATTCTGAAAACAGAATGTTTTTATTAGAATGACTTTTAAAATAATAAATAACAGCAACAAAATTGTATTTTAGAACTTATAATAAAAACTACTGTGCATAAATAGTTAATCTTTTAATCCCACTGCTAAGAATATGTCTTTTTTCATGACTGCATTTGGGTACCTACAGCAGGCTGTTATACTTTGTCATAACTTTAGCAGGAAGCTCAGCACTACTGTATGTCTTTTCCATATTTAGCTATGGATTTGTAATAATCAAGTCACAAATCAGTTTAATTCCTCATTCCAATTGGCATTAGCCATGTAAGCCTTATATTACAGGCTCATTTTCCAACTCAGTGGTAATTAATTCTACTTTCTTCCATAAGCAAAGAACATGAAATCTTTTAATGTTCCAGCCAGTCTTACCTCAGCTTCACAAGGAAGAAAAGAAATGCATACATGCTAAAATAAACTTTTAGGTGTTTCAAGATATACTTCCAACCATTAGACCACAGGTGGCCAGTGTGTCTGATATGATGAACTTCACATTTTTTACTTGTCTGGAAGGTGCCAGACATTTGCCACATACTGGACACCCAAAGATGTCAACCTGTGCTACCTATAACTCTCATAGAGTCTTATTACTCTCTGTATTCAAGGTCGTGAGCTACCCAGAAGATCTGCCCCTGCTGTTCAATCACACAACATAGTCAAGGTACAAGATCTACACTTACACTAATAAGGGGCAGACATACCATAATAATTTGGTTCCTTTCTTCAAAATAAAGTAATCTTTGTTCTGAATGTATGATCTTAAGTTTTGCCATTTATGACTGTTTAACTGGGAACTTCATATCCCTGTATAGAGGAACACAATCTTGATATTATTAACTACCCCAGCTGTCACAAGAAAGTGGGGTTTCCTTGAACTGTTCATGTTTGCTCAGTCTGCTAGTGCCCCAGGAAAGCCAGGACACTTGTGACCAACCCGCCTGTCAGCATCCTGTTATAGTAACTCCACTGATAGCCCACTGTATCTGGGGGCAGTTTGACTGACTTGTTCAGGCACATGCACAAATAGTACATGAGATAATACATGAGTATGTGCAATCTTTCATTCCATTGTTGAAAGAGGAACTCTTTCATATGCATCTTTCTACTATTGTTGAGTATAATATTGACTGCTTATGACTGCTGGAACCCTTGCAGGACTTAGGTGAAACAGTTTACAGAATAACTCAATTAATAGACATTCTGATAGTAGAAAATGGTGCCAGGTTAAGGTTTGAAAATTGCCATTGATAGTAACTGATTGCAAAAATGTATTTAAAGAAATATACAGACAAGCTCTAATTGCCAATGAAAATTAGCTTGAAATAATAGTAAGACATACATAGAGTAAGCTTCCTACCCCATATGCATCCCTACAAAGGAAAAGACAGGCTCAGCCTGTCACCTGACCCCATAAGTTAGGATGGAATCTTCTCTAACTTTTCCCTATCTTTAACTCAATTTTATACCATTTCTTTATATTTAGGTGTACCTTGAGTGACTGTAGTCCTACATACCTGTGTTACTGATAGGGTAAAATTCTGTTCACTTCTCTGCTAGAGATATAGTTAATAAAATATAGAGCCCACACCCAGTGAGGAGTGGTTATATCTTGGAGATAGGTAATTTTGAGATTGATTGATATAAAAAAATTGATTGGAATATTAAAATTGGATTATAATGAAGCAGTTTCATTTGCATAAAAATATTTTGCCACAGTTGCTGATTCAGCAGGACATCTTCTATCTCCCTTGGATGGCAGATCCTGGGCAGTTTATCAGACACATGATGCCATCAAGTTCCCATCCCTGCAAGGATTTGAACAGAGTGAAATCTGCAGTGTCTCCACTCCACTCACTCTCCGTTCCATCCTTCTTAGGGTGTGTTTAAGTGTCCAGGTTGTGTTACATGGGGAATCATTGTGGAATAGACTTCATGCATGCCAAATGCATTCCATGCAGGAAGTAGCAGTTCACCGTTTCATTCCCTAATATCTGTAACATTATACTCACATTATATAAGAATGTGAATATAGCTTTTCAGATTTCTTTAATTTTATCCCCAGTCTCTTCCCACAGCAAGTTTCTGTTTTGCGAATTATACTTGCAGAGAATTTGTAGTCTGCATTTTTGAAAAATGGGGTCTCAATATATGTTTAGCATTCCTCATTGCAAGGAGACATTTTAAAAAGCTCTAAAATGTTATTTTAGTTTATAGGTCATTTATTGTCAACAAGTTTAGTACTTCAAAACATTTTTGTATGCTCCTCTAACAGAGACATATGTTATTTTATCATCACAAAATCATTACTCAGTTTTGCATGTCCTTTATTTGAATTCTACCTTCTGAAAGAATAGCATGTAAAGAGATCATCTGTTTTTGAGAGAAGCAGTGGGACCAATTTAATAAGTTATAATAGAAATACAGTCGGGGGGAAAAAAAAAGAGATGATTCAGCTTGGAAAAGTACGAGCTTTATACATCTGGGGAGAAATACTACAAAATCAGATTCTGTAGAGGAGTACTGTGGATAATAAGAATGCTCAGAAATACATAAGGACTGTATTATACAGCAAAGCTTCTCTGCTTTTTGCATTGAATTAACATAATCGATAAACCAAATATTTTTCACAAATCTGCAAAGATCAGGAAAGGTTTTTTGAGTCTTAATATAGTCTAGTGAGAGCATAATTTCTCCAAATAGTCATCAGGGGAGCATTTCTGTGATGCAGAGAGTACTGATATAAACATTGACTCTTAACTTTACAGGTTTCTCACATAACCAACCAAACAAACAAAAACCAAACAAACAATGTCTGGCATCATAATTCCACCAAAGGGACAACTGTTCAGAAGACATTTTTGAAACATCCATCACTGGCTGTCTGGATAATAACATCCCAACTTGGATATGGCTTTCAAGCAGAGCTGAAAGTGTGGGATAAGCCAACACTTTAGAGTGAATGGAACAGGCTATCCAAAGGTTTAATCCACAATATTTGCCTATAAAATTACAAACTCTTAGAAGATGAATAGTTTTGCAGTTGTAGCTCTCTTTTTTTTCTCTATGTTCTTCATCTCTCTGCAGTAAACTAGGATAAGAGCACATTTGACTCTTCTTCAGAGTGTTGCTTTCAATAAATCAATATTTTCTAAAAGATAAAATGTTTATGTAAATTCCTAAACATCTTTGCTTTTAAGCTGTTTAGATACACAGTATTATTATAGGACATACATGTGCCCTGGGAAAATTCTGAGATAGGAATAAAGCTCTTCCTCCTATATTTGGCATGGACATGCATCTTATTATTTAGTGCTGACTAGAGGATCACCTTCTCCTCTTCCTTTGGTAAATCTCCTCTGATAGCTGCATCACTTCACTTGATGAATATAATTATGGAAGCCATTTAAATTATGTGGTATTTTAGGGCTGAAATGCTAAGTTTGATTTTACAAGTAATTTGTTTGTTGGTTATATTTTTTAATTAAATTAATATTAGTTTTCTTATACAGGGTCAGTATCCCTTTATCATGGATACTGCTGCAGGATATTTTGCTAAAATTAACAAATGTTGATGTATACAAACATTAACAGTTTAATATAATAATACTATATATTACATAACATAATACTTAAAAACATAATACTTAGTTATCTCATAAATATTAAGATAATTCAAAACAATTTAATCTGAATGAACTTTAAATTATAATCTGAATCAAAATCAGATATATCTGCTGTCATGGGTTTATGAAAATAAAAAAACAAAACAAAACAAAACAAGAAAATTAAAAAGAAAAAAAAAACAAAGTGAAACAAACAAACAAAACTCAAAAAAAAACAACCAAAAAAAACCAACAAAAAAAGTATCTGATTTCATTTCATGTAATGGATTATTTTAGTTTACTGTTTTATGTAATAAAATAACGTTTGAAATTTGACAACCCTCAATGACTTGCAAGTAGAAATTAATGAATGTTTCAACATGTTATATCCATATAATTTTTTTTTATATCTGTTGAAGCACATCATGTTCATAATTTTCATGCCTTGTTTTTGGTTTGTTTTTTTTTTGTTTGTTTGTTTTTTGGGGGTTTTTTTGTATAATTGACCATTGTTGCAATAGGTTATATATTAATTATATGGACATAGTCTTGAGGAAGGCAGAGGTGGCATGTGGGCAAATAAAAGATACTTCAAAATGAGCATCATAATGTCGTGATAACATAACAGCATGGCACAGTGAAATACAGTGGATTCCAGATCTCATATCTGAACTCATATTTCTGTAATGCATAAAAATGTACAGTAATGTGGATAAAAATAGACCTTACTAAATATGATAATAAAATACATATATGTTTATATGAAAATATTTTTATTTAATTCTGATGCATGCATTCAGTTCAGAAATATATATTTCTGAACCAAAACAAAATTTTCGTATTTTTTTATTGCTTAAAGACAAAAGACCTGAAAATACTGAGAGAAACATAACCCAGAACTCTACTGAAAATACAGATTGTATAAAAAAGAAGATGAAGACACAAAACTCCTAAAGGAGAAATCAATACTATTGATACTATAACAAATGGAGTGGCAACATGATCCCATTAACAGACAAATTTCCAACAATTTACTACCTAGGAAGTTTAGTAATATCAATATTCTCCAAACCTTATTTTACAAACAACATTTTTCTTGTGAAGAATTAGGCAGCTTTCACTGCATCTAAGAAACTTTCATATTTAATAAAGAAGAAATATGAAGAGGCATAATTAAATATATAGAGGATAAACTACCAGGAAACACTAAGGTATATGCATAGATATTGCATTCTAGATACAGGAAAAGTCAAAAGGAAACAGAAAGACTCTATAAGGAGTAATTCTTTAAAAGTTATCAGCACTGAAGCTATACTTTCAGTGGATAAAAATGAGTCTGAGGCAGGACAGATCAAGATTATTTTAATTATTAACAAGACACTAATCTCAAAAATGAGAGAGATGAGTATGGAAGAAAGAAAAGAAAAAAAAAAAATGTTTCTGTGTATTGAACCCAATTTTTTGGCCATTCTTAGGCAGCAAAATCTTCACTGATTTCAGCAATTGTTTCAATATAATGAGAATTGTAACCCTTCCTAATATCCAAGACAGTGACATAAGAAATAAGGAAAGCTGCAGCTCCAAGCTGATGGAGTACAAGAAGGGAGATATGAAGCATATGTAAGCCTTTCTACTTTCAAACTGATGCTATCACTCCTTCCCTGGGACAGCTTGCTTGCTTTTTTCTAATATACTGTCTTCAGATGTAATTAGAATCTACTTCAGTTTAATTAAAAACATGTAAAAAGAAACACAGAAATGTAATTCAATATATTGAGTCTACATTTTCTTTAAGCAATTCTCAGTTAAAACAGTTTGATCTGATATCAAATTTTAAGCTTTACTTCTTCAGTAGATACTGTGATTTACCCTTATTTTTATTCTTTGCTGCGTTATTCTAAAGATGAAACATAAAAACTAGTTTATCAGTCTAACTGAACATTTTATCACCAGATATTTCTGTCAAAGCAAAACTTTTTCAAGGTTTAGTGATTCCAAGTTTACCAATATTCATCAGTCGTTTAAACCTCATCAAAACTTTACTTGAAAAGTGCGATCATAACTCAACATTTGAAAGATGTTTTAATATGCTGCATAAAGAAAAAACCTGTTAAACGGGATGCATACAACCACTGTAACAATGAATTTGCTTAATTTTTTCCATTATCTCAGACTTCTTCTCTTGAATATGCATTTTCATAGAAGACTGTGGCTCTCTGAAAACTTTACTAAAAATCCCCTTCACACAAATTATTCAAAAGGCATCTTTACTGTTCATGTCATCTGGAAGAGAAATCAAATGTGCACTAATTTGACAGTACCACCAGTATTACCCAGTTAACTGTGAATCAAAAATGTAATTCAGAGAGGTCTATTAAACTCAGACAAATCAAGTTTTATCCCTACTTTTCCTGCAATTACAAAAGGCCTTCCAAGCATAGATGGCTCTCTTTAGATAGCATTTCATGTTTGCTTTCCCTGAAAGCTAACCCTAAACAAAATTAATGGAGCAATGGCATCCTAATAGAGTAATTGAGTGAAAAATCTCATGTTGTCTGATAATGATAGCTAGCTGGGAGCCACGCTAGAGCACTGCTGTCTTTTAAGTCTTCTTTTTCGCAAGATCAATATTGCTGTTTTTCAACACTTAATTACTTTTAATAATCAGAGAAGGAAAATAACTGGTTCAAATTGAACAGTAGAGGTCCCCTCTTAGTCACTCTTGTAAAGGCTAAACAGGCCCAGCTCCCTCAGCCTTTCCTTACAGGAGAGAGGTTCCAGTCCCCTAATGACCCTTGTCACCCTCCACTGGACCCTCTCCATGAGCTCTACGTCTCTTGTGCTGAGGAGCGCAGGTCTAGACACAGAATTCCAGATGCAGCCTCACTGTTGCTGGCCCTATTGGAAGTGTATCAGTTACTGTGGAACATAGTCATGACAGATGTTATCTGAAGCATTCAATTCCGTGAAATCACGTGTGAATACTCGTTTTTCTCTAGTGATTAGCATTGTCCTCTATGAAAAAATTAGAAGTTATTTATCTGGACTGGCTTGCCTACACAGATGTATACTAATGAAAGATAACTTAGGTACTATTTTATGCTTTTCAGGTGCCGTGATTTTTATGTATAGCTTGATTAGTAGTTCTCTATCAATTAAATTATTAACAATTTAAAAACTCTTAAAAATTTTCCTGTCTCAGGTTTACAGTAGACAGAGAAATTTTATGTATGAAATATTTAATATTTATTTATTAAGTTAGTTAATATTTTCAAAGATTGTAATTTTGGTAGTTTACAGGGAGGGGAGAACTGACTCTATTTCAAACATTAGCCATTGAAACGTCATTGTATAAATGTTGTTAATCAGCCACTTAACTCTTTGAGAGTTTCACCACTGATTCAGTTCAATTCGGCATTATGTCCATGGACTTTGTGTTCAAATATATAATTCTGTGCTGCATTCATGACCTCTGGTTTCTGTTTGTATTCTTTGTGTGCCAACTTCATTGATATCTGCAATAAATAGGCACAGACAAGGTGAAAATAGATATGATGCAAACTTTTCATATAATGCTTTTGTAGCCAAAACATCTTCAACCATCTCTTCAGGTTGGATGAAGCTCACTTTAATCATATTGCTGTCATCAGACAAGAACAGGAATTATTATTTAAGGCTCTGATGGAACAGAACTACAGTGGAAAAGTTTAACTTGATAGGGAGAGAACAAATGAATGTACCTGAAATATGGATTCAAATGTTTGTGTGTGAATAAACTGGTCATTTGGTTTATGTGTAGCAATTGAAGATAAGTAGCACACTATATTGGTACCTTTCACAACTGTTCACTCCCTCTGACTGCCAAAAATTAGCCAGTGGTTTCTCATGGATTTACAAACAAAAGGAAAAGTGATGTCATAATGACAGGTTTATAAGTACTAATCTGTCAACAATAAATTTCTTTCTTCACATTTATTTTAGAAAAGATAAATGATACAAATATTGCCCAAGGTTTGATTACAATTGCTTATCACAATACTAGTTACATTTGAAAATTTTGTCAATAACAGATTTCTTTACAGGTTAGAACCAAATGGGCTTTATATCAGCCAGTTCCATGTGGATATCTTAGATACTTCAGGAAGCCTCAAATTGCTTTCTTCATAGAAAACTGATCTGAGTCCTTGCTGTCTGACAATCTATCCGTTAATTTTACACTGAACCCTTTCCAATATTTTGTTACCTTTATAAAAAGATGTGCTTCTTGTTCAAATATGAATCCTGTTCAAATTCTCTTTCCTAGTTGAATTGCTTTTTGTCTCAGCTTTGGAGGCAGCTAACAAAGCTCAGCTGGAGGTTAAGGTCAACCTCATCATTCATCATTCCTCAATTTTACAGATGATGGATTCTATTAAAGGGAACTTCTCTTGACTAGTCCCACTACAATAAAAGGAAACCTGACAAGTCAATATTTACTTGAACGAAGTTTGAGGGGACTATTGTATAATTTCCTAAACTCCCCCTCCAGCTTAAAAACATACTCAGATATCGGTGTAACAGCTGAAGAAAAAAGCGACAGGGCTGGATGTCCCAAGTGTTTTCAACCCCTCTTCTTTTGTATTCAACCAGTCCTCTTTCCTACTGATACAGGTGCTTTAAAATCTGTTAGAGAAGCTCTGAAGCAATAGCTATGTGAGAATGTTCTTAGAGGAAAAAATGGATATATAAAAGAAAGGCCTCATAAAATCAGGCCTTGCTCTGCTAAATTAATAGCTAGTCACTTCTGTGTACAGCTGAGTGGTTTGGAAGTTCCCATGTGAAAACCATCCTAAAAATAAGGGTTTGTCAATAACAAGTTATTCCTTGCTGAAAAAAAACTGCACCTGCATTAAAGAAGTCTGTTTCATGACAGTCATGAACAAAATACGTAAACTAACCAAGAACAGAGAAAATTGATAGACAAGTAAAATTCCTTTTATTAACCAATAGAGTAATTGGTAAGAAAACTATTGACCAATTGGGGCAATACATGAGGTCTGTAAAAACTCTATAAAAATAAGTTGTGTGAATAAAGAATCAGCATTTCCTTGGTTCTTATTGAATCGTGAGTGTCCAGTTCTTTATCTTCTCATGATTGCACTCTTGAAATGTTCATTTTAACATATGGAGTTCCTTACTGAACAAACTTTTGCAGTGTGATAAAGTGCTCGAATATTTTTAAAAAAAGATCATACTTTTCTTGAAATTCAGTTAAAGATTGACAATGTCCAATATTAACAGAGAGTTTGGTATTTTTAATTCATATAATTCTCTCCTATTAAAAAAAATGTTTCAAGTTTTACTTTCTTTCTGTAAGATGACTTAATTCAAAGTAAAGCATAGAAACATTGAGCTCTACAATATGACCAGTAATGCCAGATGAATCTGGTAATATAAATGTCTCTGTTAATAGATAAAAAACCTCTTTAGTTTTAACAAACCTTTAAAATTGAGAGAAACTTGACAAAAATAACTTAACATTATAAAAGATATAATAAAAATAATATGGTGTACCTAATGTTAGTAAAGCTTTTCTGTCTCACAAGCAAATTGTAAAACATATTCTGTCTCAATAATAAGGTCAGAAACAATAGCTATCTCTGATTTGCTGTCAACATTACACCCATAGACAATAAACTGCCAAACAGCTAGGAATATAATATTCAAATATTTATGTTTCATGTAAGCAAATTCTGCAACACTATGTTCCTGGTATTAAATGGTTTGTAGTCATAATAAGTACACGGCAGTACCTCAAATTCTAATAATGTTAATGTCAGAAAATATTTTTGCAGAACATTACAATAAAGAAGAAAATATATACTGTAAAATATTTGTCAAAAAGGTACTTGGTGTCCTACTAGACTGCCACTCACAGGGTATCACTGTGCTGAGCCCTTTTGGTGGTCCCCTAGCCTGACTGAGGACACCACAGAAGGGTAGGTTGTGGACACTGAATGTAATTTTTCATATCACTAAAAATGGCAGCTGGCTTTGCACTGGGCTTCAGTGCCACTTATGCTCTGTAAGTTCTCCAAGGAGATCAAGCTGTGTGGTGCAGCTGACATGTTGGAGGGATGGGTGCCATCCAGAAGGACCTGGACAGCCTTAAGAGGTCGAACCATAGGGTTATCTAATTGCAGCCTTCCAGAAGATGAAGGGAGCCTACAAGAAAGCTGGAGAGGGACTTTTTGCAAGGGCATGTAGTGAGGTAAAATATCTTTAAATTGAAATAGGGTAGATTTAGACTAGATATTAGGAAGAAATTCTTTACTGTGAAGTTAGTGAGACACTGAAACAGGTTGCTCAGAGATGTCATGGATGCCCCATTCCTGGAAGAGTCCAAAGTCAAGTTGGATGTGACACAGAATAACCTGCTCTACCGAAGGGTGTTACCCTTCCCATGACAAAGAGGTTGGATGGACCTAGATGATCTTTAAGTTCTCTTCCAAGAAAAACATTCAGTAATTCTACAATAAGCTCTATTCCAACTTGCACTGAATGCCTGTTATCTTCACTCTAGACATAAGGGTAACATAACTGCTCAATAAATACATGTGTACATTTTCTCTAACATGATGAAGTCATCATGTTATGTATTGCTCAGTAAATAAATGCTTGTTTGATAGTAAGTTAAATCATCAGCTCTAATGTCTTTGATTAAAATTTTCTATCAGTAATCGAGTGTTAAAAAACAAACAAACAAACAAACAAAACTAATTATTTTGTCCATCCTGGTATAACTGATTCATATACTGGTAGAAAACATAGAAGTATGTCTGAATTTATTTGCCTTAAGAAGTGGAGCATCTAGTCAAAGAATAGTGACACATACAATTTTCCCCATCTCTATTCCCCTCCTCCAATGCAGTTTCTTTACTGACTTTAATGAAATGTACTTTCACTCCTTTCAATAGCCTTTCCTCTGACCATCCTTTCTTTCAAGAATCTCATTGCTTTCTTTTTTTATTTTTCAAATTTTAGGACATTTTCAGATTTTATCATCTCCCTCTAAGATTTTTATGAAAAATAATGGATTTTTATACCTGGGGATATTTTTTTTTTCTCTAAATCAACTATTTTTAAAATTTTATATTTAAAAAATAAGTAATTTGAGCTGTAAGAGGATACCACATAACTAACAAACAAATTAAATCAAAAGGAAAGTGATTAAGAACCCCAGGATTTATGCCACCTAAATTTTATCCTTTCATTGAAAGACAAACCCATAATTACATTAAAGTTCTGTAGTTTCCAATCTCTTAACATTTTCTTTTCTATCTAGACCTTTACAATGTCTACCATACAGTATTCCAGCCCCCACTAAAATTGACTTCTTTCCACACAGTTCCTGCTGGGTTTATAATGTTAATCTTGAAGAGTTTAATTTTATTTGTTAAATGCAAAAATAATACTTCAGTAGAAACCCCCCCTACAAAGAGTAGGAAGGGAATATTACTAAGATTCTTAAAGCATACATTACTGTACTTAATGACCTCAGGTGTCTCAGTCTGTGATGTGAATGAAAAATTATGAAAACTTGTCTACTCATTATATTACACAATATCACAGTAGGCACCAATTTATATTCTTTGATTACTCAGAGTCATCATTTTTAAAGCCGTGTTTTTTGTCACAATCTTAAGGTTTTTATTTACACTGTCAAAATACACTGAATGCAGCACATTGTTTTGGATATTGGCAAGTTTATCAGTATTATCTGTAGCCTGTGGGCATCTGCACTCTTTAATCAGCAGATCAAATTTCTAGTGACCAAAGGCTCTTTTGGCAGCTAAAAGGAAGAAATTCTCTGATGTCCTATGGTTATTTTTAAATAAGTGAAACACTGCTAGCCTTTGGCATGTTCTAAACAGGTCATAAAAGTACAAAAACTTCCTTGCCAGCTTTCCAATTAGACTACAACCTGAACACACAGCACTATGAACCAGATTTCCTAAATAAAACCAACACATCACCATGCAGGTGCCTTGTGACAGACAATATGCACCTTCTCATACTAATCAGGGCTCTTTTCTCTCCACAAATGTGCAATAAATCTATCCCTCCTCATCATTTACAGTGTGTCCATAAATGAAAAAAAAAAAAAAATAAATAAATAAAATAAACCTTTAGCTGGTTGCTTCTTACTTTCAGCAAAAATCAATTTTTTATGCTTATAAAGTAAACAAAAAAAAAGTGGTTTTAGTAAGATAAGAAATATTCTTAAAATTTAATTCTGAAATTCTTTTTCGAAATTGCAATTTCAGATTAATTTTTTTGGACCAGCATAACATTTTCATTATATCACTATTAACACAGTATGTTAGTATTTTGGTACATTCAGTTTTCACAGTTGCGTATCCCTTGTTAAATAAGATGTAAGCAATTTAATATCTTCTGGATACTCAATTTGCACTCAATATTTAGTTCAAGTATGAGAACCTTGCAAGCTAAAGACTTATGATATAATGTATTTTGAATGGAAACTGTGGAGTTATCTAACTCTTGAAGTTTCTCACCTTCCTAAAGAAGACCAGAATAAATCCAACTAATTTTCAGACTTTTGGATTATTTGATTGAAGATCTTTGTTTTTCATATCACCTCTTTTTCTCCCTTCTTCTCCACAGAAGTTAGTGTCTTCTGCTAATTTGTCTAAATCTATGGGGTGTTCCCTATCCCAAATATCTATATCATTATAATTCATATGTAACTGACAATTTTACAGTATGAGAGTCTGTCCTGACTTTACATTTTTTTTGGTACCTTTCTAGGTTACAGATAAGCCCAGTATTTTGTAGATTTCTCATCTGGACTTGGATCCCAGAATCAGTAAGTTGGAAGGGACCACTGGAGGTCATCTAATCCAACCTTCCTACTCAAGCAGGGTTCCCTAGATAATTTTACTCATAATAGTGTCTGGATTGTTTTAAAATAGCTTCAGAGAAAGAGACAACAGCCTCCTCACACAGCCTGTTTCAGTAGTTTGTCATCCATATATCATGGTGAATTTCAAAACCTGAATGTCTTAGTACACCTGGTGATTTTATTTTTAATACAGCAGATGAAAAGCATTGTAGAATTGTTCATAATTAATAAAAATACACATATATTTCACATTAAGATTTTTTTTCTGGTTTTTCTTCATCTTTTCATGTGTTCATGGTAATAACTTTAGCTGAGATATATTACAGGCAGTTTATAGTGTGTTCTGTGATCTTTGATTAGCAAAAGGCTTCTAAGGTTGGGGGTTATCTCTGATGATCCTCACTTGTGCCTAAATTAATATCAAATAGTCATGGCTTGGTTTATAAGAGAAACATTAACAGTCAGACTGAGTCCTAGCAGCTTCTTTCAAAGTATGCTGTGATTTATTGAAGACATTGTCTAACTTAAGGAGAGAGACATGCCCTTTAACCGGTTTATATCAATTTCTTTTTGCAGTCAGTGATGATTGATCAGCAGGACATGAGAGCAAAGGCAGTTATTTGTCTCACCTGCCTACAGTTTTGTTCTTACTTTAGCACAGTGATGGCAAGTTCTACCACAGGTCTTTTCCTTTTATTCTCCAGTTCTCAAAAAAAACTCATTCAATTCATATCAAGGCTTTAAACTGTGTAATATTCCCCTTAAATCAAATGTCAATAAACATAATTTCTGGAACATTATTAGCAATATTTTCAATGCTACATAAACTGTGAGGGGTAATATGCAGTTTTCCATATATTAGTTTTCATATAGATTTTTCAATTACGACTTGAGCAATGTTGAATTGAGGTGAAAGTTAAACTGACACAGTTCACAGTAAAATTACGTTTGTCTAAGGTAAAGTTCCTCTATGCACAAATAATGAAGGTAAAACTGGAGAGTATAGTAGGAGTGGATTCATTATATTGTCTCTCTGTTAAATTCTTAGTAGACAAATGAATTGTCTCAGATATCATATTTTACAGTATTTGGAAGGTAATCCATTATTTTCTTATCTTGAGGCTGTTTTAATCTAAATATTTGTTTTAAATATTCATCGTTCTAGTGAAAGAGAATGTAAACGATGCTAATATCACACACTCTTCTTCTTTCTAAGATTTGATTTTTGAGTTTTTCCCCTACCTCAAAAGCTTGAATAGGAGGTTTTAGATGGCTGTTCTACATCTGTCATCTGACAGGTACCTATCAGAGGCAACGTTTTAATATGTGTAAAGAATTTTTAACTGGGATGTCAGACCTCCAGATAAGGCCACAGGGAGGTGAGCATACACCATCCAGACTATCCACTGCATTTGGAAACACTGGGCTTATTATGAATGCATGACACAGTCACACTGCCATTAGTAGGTCTGATGCTTCTCAAAAGTGCCAGATGTCCAACACATTCCCAAAGGACTGTACACACGCACAACCCAGTTGCAAAAAGGATGTTTTCCTCATCCAGCATTTCCTTAAGTATTTCCTTTAATGTGCTTATCTTAAAATCTGTTGCATCTTTTTGGCAGTATCAGCTTCAATACAAGTTTAAATACTTCATACAACATGAATCAATGTCAGCAGTTTCAATCTGTGAAAAGCACTTATGTGGAAATCAAGGGAACTCATTGATTGACAACATTGATATTCATGCAAGCATAGTAAAGAACTGTATCTGGGATTTCTGCAGCTTAGGATATTTTTCTACATATTTAACTTATATAAAAGACTTGTTAAAGGCGCGATTCTTTTTAACCATGAAAAGTTATTACAAAAGAAATTATGTGGTGCGTTGACAGAGTATCTGTAAATAACTTCTGATTTAATAAACATACTTTCTTTTTTTTTTTTTTCCCTAGAATATATTTCAAAAATAGTTTCTAAGTCTATATAACAGTGAGTTTTTGGCGGGAAATTATACTTATTTGAAGTTTGAGAGATATATACCAAATTTCTTGTAACAAAAAAAATCTTCCACAATCTCAGGGAAATCCTGTGGTTGTTGTGTAATAAAATGCTGGGCCTGGGAGCTGCCTTTTTTATATACTGTTGCTCCATAGGTAGCCTGTAGATGGAAAGTACAGATTTGCTTCAGAAAAAAAAAA
>VWZN01010530.1:154622-182899 GCA_013396955.1 Regulus satrapa | reverse complement strand
GTCGCAGCCCAGGTGCGCTTTAACCACATCGCCACCTGTGGGCCTCCCGCAGCCCTGCAGCGCCGGCCTGGGCTGGGCACGGAGCCGTGCGCCCAGCAGCCATTTAGAATCGAAAGGAAAATCGTCTACCTGGGAGAAATGTACTTGGGAGAACGTAGGATAGCGAAGATACGTTTTGCTTCTGAATATTTAGGAAATAAAATATCGATATTTGAATGGCACCACAGGTGTGATTTAAACAAACACGGGAGAAAATTCTATTTCTGTGTTTCTCCATACACTGGAGTATGTTAAAGAGGACTTGGGAGCTCATGGAAAAGCTTCCACAGGGAAAGGGGAGAGGACCAGTGTTACGGTTAATTTTTTTTCCTCATAGGTCTATGAAATACATCATCTGGATGTAATCTCCATGTACATATTACATTTAAACATACTCAGCAGTTTTAGATTTGTTGTGTAGGATCTGGTACAATTTAAAATATATGAAGGAACAAGGCATGCTACAGATAATCAACAATCACTGATATTTTAGCTCTCTGACAGTTAGGAGCACAAGAACAGAGCAAATGCCAAGCTAAAATAAAATCTACATTGTCTAATTATCTAAGCCTGTAATGGCTGGAAGCTACCAAATTCAAACTCTGGGAGAGCCATTAGGACCTCTCCTTATTGGAAAAGATATTCTACCAAGAAACTGTGCCATAGGCACTAAAATGTTTACTAGTCTTAAAAATGAGAGTGATGCAGAAAGCAGGAATTACCTTCTCAAGAAGCAGAGTTTTAAATGGCTTAATGATGTCTTCCAAATAGCATTACAATGTTCATATCTTTTTCTGAAATCTGATCATCACTAATTTTTGTGATTAATTTTAACAGAGGAAACCTTAACTGAGAGCATTTTGCGGAGCAATATTTTTCTAATTTTTCTTTTGTGCAGCATCTGCTGTTGCTGTGCTGTCATCTTCGTTATGTTTTTCATTGTCTATGTGCCATAATGTAATTAGTTAGTTCAACATCATCTGTGCTATTAGATGAGATGTTTCTATGGTAAGTTAACATAGTTCTGTGTAATTGGTAGATTTCAGCAGTAGGCATGAATGTATCCATCAACTTTAGGTCGATTTTAGTCCACAAGATTTAAATTCACTTGGCATACGTTATCCTAGAAGACTGTTAATTTTGGCTGAATGGATAAAAAACACAATGCAGAAGAAAAACTGGCTGCTTATATTGCAGTACTGTTGGAGTCAGGGAAGGGAAAGCATAAAATTGCTGGCTTAGTAGTTGCAATTTGAATGTCTGGAAAATGTTATAGCCTGGGATCCAAATTGTTGCTAAACCTAGATGTGCCCCTAAGATACCAGTTAGTCCAGAATTCATCCGAGTCACCTCTCCATTCAGGAAAGGAGTCTTGGTCCTCTCCCTAAATGCTGCATTCCTATGGGAGCTCTAGGGTCTCTCTCTGAATAGTGCATACCCAGGTGACTTTCTTTTCCTTTTCTCATTAGACAGAAATGTCGAGGCTGCTGCTTTGAGATCTTCCATGTGGCGCTTTGCTAATCCACGTGTTGCAAGCCACGCCTTTAGAACAAACAAACTTCTAAAACAAACCCTCTGACCCCCGTCTCTCCAGAAACAGCGGTGAAAAATCAACAGCCACTCCTTACTTTAAAGTAATGCATCCTTTTACTCACGTAGAATCTTCTGGTTCAGGCCTCAATCAATTTAAAAATGCGACTGGATGAAGTATTTAAGTCAGATATCCAATGATATGTCAGAGTCACATCCTGGCAGAGGCTGGGAAGAATCCTGGATGGCCTCACTCTTAACATTCCTCTCTAAGCGGTAGACGGTACTGTTTGCCCAAAAGAGTAAGATAAGGTACGTTTAGAAATATGCGTATAGATTTTGACTTGCTTATAAATACATGAGTAACTTTATTTACAGGAACCCAGAACCATGGGAGGTAATTAGTAAGCACAGTTTGCTTAGGTAAGGGCTTGCAAGACCCTTTTATCATCACCGTATCCATAACTTAGGACAGGAGCCAAATAATATAAATGTCAGTAACTACAGATATATACTTATATTAACAATAAGGTCCACTTTTGGAAGAGCTAAGGCTGTATTTGTATGATGTCATATGGCTGAAATTATGTTCACCAATTTGTCCTGTGCACGTTTCTGTCAGGAGAAATTGATACATTACCACAAGCCATCAGTAGCAGCAAGTCCTGCAAGTGGGTTCTGCGACTGCAGGCACATATATCAGACTTTGAAATTATATGCAATTTTTGTTCAAACTTAAAACTCTTGAAAGGCCTCTAGAATATGGAAAAGAACACATTAAAAGAAATTGGAAACGCTATGTGAATTTTGAAAGAGGGCTATACGTTCCACAGTCTATAGGCATTTTTAGGCAAATCAATTAACATAATTTGCTACTCTTAAATATATGCTGACAATTTATTTTTGTGATGACATATCTGTAGTGATACTTTGTCTCAAATGTGAATATTTTAATGATTCATATGTCTCCATCTTTAACAGGGAAAAAACCCTTTGACAAATAGCTAATATAAACTCCTACAGAACTTACCCTTTGGGGTTAAAAAAAAGTTTTCTTCACAGATACTTTTATAGAACTGGCATTAATATGTTGCCTCTATTCACCTGCCACCTTAACAAATGGGAGGGCGGGACAGCACAATTTGGTGCTGTTTGGAAGACCCAAATTATAGACGAAAGTAGCCACAGAGCTACTTTAAATTTACAGTACAAAAAAGATCAGCTGGAAAGGAATTACAAAAATAAAGATCTGACTCAATCAGCTGACCAAAATGCACTTGCCTAATGTAGAGGTACATGTTTATAATATTATCATTTATGCAATATGTTGCAATAAAAAATGAAAACTTAACTCTAGCCTGTATTGTCTAATTAATTAGCTGAGTAACTTTAAATATGCAGAAAAAATTAGTGTATTATCCCTGAGTGAATAAATAGCATGTTTAATATTCTTTTGTGGTGTTGTCCACACAAAATACCATTATAATTGCATTGAAATTATTTTCAAAGGTGTGTGTCCAGTAGCAAATCCTGTGTAATTAGAATATCTGTCTGAGTGTATCCAGGAAATGAAATATTTACATGTAGCTCATTGCAATGGAGGAGTATGTCTGATACCTTTATGAAGTGGCCATGATCTCTGAACCCTGCTGGCAGAACAGCAGAAAGGCCCATGACCAATGTTTGCCACCTATTTTGCCCCTATCCACATAGAAGACCTCTGTGGTACCTGGCTTGGGCTGTAGAAAACCAGGGGAGGAACATCTGCTCAAGCTTTTGTCTTCTCTGTAGGTCTTCAGAGGATGTTCTCAACCTAGAACTTCATGGGGTGTTGTTGTATGATACATCATTTACGGGAAGGCACCGTTTTAGCTGGCCCATCTAGATGTTTGTGGTGACTGTTTCTGGTGGAAGTCTGACAGCCGGCGTTGTTTCAAAAAGCTGAGAGAAAGCAAGGTACAGGCTGAGTGCTGAAACACACACATCACAGAGGTCCCCTGTTGAAGTTGTCTTTTTAATTTAGGGGCTACCAGCAACGGCAGGAGAAAATGGAGGGTTACAAAAATGAAGAGGAAGAGCAGTCTGGTGACTTGTGTCTGGCAGAAATGCCTCTATCGTATTTGATTTGAAATTTACATAGATGCCAGCAGTTATGACACAACTGTCACTTTAAATTCACTTAACTGGACATGAAACAATAATGGCAAACAATCAGAGTGACAGTTCTCCTTCTATTCTGCAGTGAGGTTCTTCGTATCTCAATTCTGCAACATTTCTTCTGTTCACTCCACCAGACAAATGTGTTCCTGTTATTATGATTTCTCTGTTTGGCTCGGTGCAGCATTGCTAAAAGCAAGAGGGAGAGTTCCTAAGCTTTCTATTTAGTTTTTCAGCCATACCATTTATCAAAGAAACAGTTTCTTAGTAACAGTTTTTAGCATTAACTCTTTAATAGTTACCTTCCTGATGTAATCTATTATTTAAAAACATTGTGTTGTGTAAGAATATTACATTGTTTTTCATATTAAAATATAGCTTTCTACTCTTAGGTTGTTTTTCATAACTGGAGGGACGACTATACTCCATGACCATAACTCTTTTTATCGTTCTACTATGATTCAGTAGCTTTTGCTGCCTTATAAACAATCTTACAATTAAGAGCTAATGTTAATGGAATAGATTGTTGTCATAGGATAATGGTTTCCTGCTGCTAGATAAATGCTGTGGCAATGCTAGGACATTTATTGAAAGTAATAGTGAAGACAAAGCTTAGAGATTTATTTTTAAAGCAGGTGCCAGAGATCCAGTGACACCATTCTGTTAAAATTGTTTTATTTCTGTTTCACTAAGAGACTGATGAAGATGGAAGCATTTTGCCTGATGTATGCAAGTGCAGCAAAGTGACAGTGGCTCATTTCACTGTAACTGAATAAGCTGCATTGCACTTGGCTTGGGAAGAGATTTATTGTGTGGCTCACCCAATCAGAAAACAGTTTATCCATTAACTACGGCTTTAAAATATTTTGTATTTCCATGAACAAGATGGGGCTTGATGCTTTCTTTCACTGAAACAGTTACACAGGGCTCACAGAACAGGAGGGAAGTGGGGCCCTTCAGTGCTTGTTCCACCAGTCACTGCAGAATGCCCCCCTTTCCTCCGCGCCACAGGGATGGCTGGCTGGGGAGAGGGAACCTGCCTGTAGCGTGTTCTCCTCCTCCTAAACCAATGGTTCCTTGTCTCCCTTCTGCATTGGAGGCTGTCGTCTCAGTGTTAGCAAAACAGAAATGGCAGCATTGGTTCTTACCAGCACTGCTGCGCAGAGGGTGGACAGGAAAGTTGTTGTGTAGTCTGGTGGCTCCTTTGTCTTTGCATTCACAGGATCTCAACGTCTTGGAAAATATGCCTTCTTCCTTTCCCAGAACTTTCAAATTGCTCACCTCTGAATTCTCCAATAGAGAACTGTGAAAAGCAGAGCTTGGTAGAGCATCACAGGCCCTCTATCTGCTGTGGTGGAATTGTAATAAAACACCTTGATTGCCCCAAATACCCAGCTCCTACAAAACTGGAGTCAGTTGTCAGGAAGTACATGGGATCCATTCAATTCAGTGAGCTTTCTCTGGACAGATATGCCCTAATTGCCTGACTTAGGCTTCAACAAATCCTTTGTCTTTTCTTTTGAACTATGGAGCAGCTATTCCAAGTGGCAGTGCTCTAGCCATGACAGCTTGAGGAAATTCCACAAATAAAAAACACGATCCCTTCCTACAAACTCTGATCATTCTGAAGCATCTTTAAAGTTGTGTTGTAAAACAGTATAATGACTTTATATAACCATAAAGTCCCTGCTAGGGTTTCCTTAAGAAACAAACTAATTTTATGATTAAGGCCCACGGACCTTGACATCAAACCAGCAATTCACTGCTGCAAGGACTTTGTCTCTGTAGCTGCTCAAAGCGCAGTTCTGAATTAACTTCTAAGACCAGCGCTTGAAGGCAGTAAACAACTTTAACCTTTTATTGACCCCAGACACATTTCACAAACGGCAGTTCAGTAAATACAAAAATTTCACTTTAACCACGTGCAGATATTTTGAGAACTAATTCATTCTTCAATTTCTAATTTTGTTTATACTAACAAGTGGGCAAGTGTTACAGTACTTGTTCCAAAGGGCCATCAGGTAAGGTTGTTCCTCTTCTGGGCCCAGCCCCTTATGAAGGGCAAGCCCCAGAGAGAACATCATAGAGAAAAACAGAAATAGGAGAGACCTGCAAATGTTACAGAATTAACCATTGCAGCTGTGAGGGCTGTTGGGTCATCTGCAGAGCACGCAGTGCAGAGTTCCTGGATATATATATATATATATATATAAAATAGGTATTCTTCCAACTAAATCTCCACAACACCTTCTGCTTGTGCCTCCTGGTATCAATTTCCTATCTGAAGTTTAGGATTCACAGGAATGATCTAGGAGATGGAGAATTTCCACATCTTTAAATCATTGGAGTAATTTACCTAAGTACCTTTAAGGATGTGACTGTAAGCATTGTAAAGTCTTACGATTTGATTAAAATTTTTGGTGAACCTGTTTAATGTCCCAACTCTATAATCATGCTCTAAATACAAATCTGCTTTCACCTTTTTTAATAGGAATTTTGAGTCTTCCTGGTTAGGCATAGCATTAGTTCTTAAAGATCAGAGACAATGAAAATAATTTGTTCCCATTTAGTATTTTCTTTTAAAAATTATTCTCCATTTGATCAAATAAATAGTGAGGAGTCATGACATGGATTTTTAGATTGCCAGTACAGTAATCAGATGTCCTATCACCACACACTGAATCTGCCCAAGAAATCCTCCTCAACTCAAGGAATTATTATACCTATTTTGTTGATAGGTTTCTCCACATCACATGGGACTGCACACAATCAGCCAGTATTTCATTTCCATACCCCATACTGCTCCCCCAAGAGAGCCAGAATTCCCCATGTCAGTTATCCTATCATAAGGCAGATCCCCAGCCTCTTGCAGCTCTTTGAACTACGGCGGCTGTGTATATCCCACCTGGATCTGGCCCAGATGCTTTATTTCTATTGCATGAGATGATTAATTATGTGGTTTCTTTCTGTTTGTCTGATAGAAGCTGAGGTAAGAGAATGATGGTTGCTTAGTGCACTTTTATTAAAAAGCTGCTTTTGATAGCCCCGAACAGGCTTGAGTTGTGTGCTACAACTAATCATAAAGCTGCTTGCTTGGAAATGTAATGCTTGTTAATACTACTCTGTACTTTTATAAGTAAACGAAATTTTGATTGGCTAGAGTTAGACTATAATCAGTAATTAAGGGTCAGCCATCCAGTAAACTCATTAGTTTACACCAATTACATTTGGTATAGTAACTAATGATTTCAGGGATCAAGTCATTTATTTCTAAGCTTTCAAAGTATAATTATTGTGTAAATCAGATAGAGTGTAAATCTTTTCCATACGTTTTGGTTGGTAATTGAGAAATAAAATGGTTTCCAAATGTATTCTCTGTCCAGTTTTTGTTCTGCAGTAGATCTCTCTGGGGACTCTTTAAAGTGTATGGAAAAGGTGATGTCAACAGAAGTGTACGCTGGGCAAACTGAAACAGGATTAATTAATAGAGATGAAAGAGAAAAGTCAGCTCCTTGCAAATCATGGTCCAGGTCTCAACTTGGACATAACACCTTAAAATGACAGTTTACAATCTTAAGCATGAGTCACACAGATTGACAAGTATTCAAAATAGAAGAGAATTAAAAGTCCTTTATGTTTAATGTATAAAGGCCTTTCCAATATGCACTCTTTAAGATGGTGTAATCTCTGGAGCATTTTGCTTTGAAGTTTAATATGTAGCTCCTCACATCCACAGAACATTTTCAACACGTTAAACAAATTAGTCTCTGGTTACAGAAGTTTTTAGATATTTACAAGTTGCCGTTTAACTAAATTTAATATGTGCCAGCCAAGTTGCTCATGCACTTGTTCATTTAGAAAAATGCACTTTTGGAATGATTAATAAATAAACCAGCCTTTCCTATGCCTTCAACTTTGGTGTTTATTTGAAAGCAATCTACTTTAAAAAGACATTAATATCCCTAGAATTATTATTAGAATAATTGCTTTTACTCTTCTTGGAACACACATTTTTTCTCATTTCCCTTCAGCTCAGACAGCTTTTGACTCAGATATAAACTTCCTATTATTATTCCCCACTCCCCACCCCAAAAATGAAGAATAGGAATTATACACTTTTCACTAAGGAATAATTAATTTGTCTCAAGTATTAGAACAGAGAATTGTAGAATGACTTTGAATGGTAGTCTCTAAGGAATAGCATTGTTTGTTCTCTTCACTCTTTAATGAGCTTTAGTAAATGGCCAGGAAAAATTACCTTCTTTCTGTAATATGAGAGAAGCGAAGAATGAAGGAAGCTATAGAATCCCGAGGAGAAAAGGAGCAGCCACACACACACACACACACACACACACACACACACACACACCCACACACCCTGTACCACATCACTTCCAATGGTTACTGTTCTTCTTTGGAACTGTAGAGCTCTAGTTTTCCATTACAGTTAAAACATATAATGTCCCTAATATTTCTGTAGGAGAGAAAATTCCTGATGTCTCCCACACACTGACAATATCTGGCTTACGTTGAGGAACAACTGCCTATAGCTGAGATCTGGAAGTCATTCTGGCTTTCTCTATTTTGGCATTGATTTTGTATTTTAAGACTCTTTAGTCTATTTTTATTGTATTTCCACCTTTAAAAGCAATTTTCCTTGTAGTTCTCCAGCGTGCCCTGTCTTTTACTAGAATTCTTTTCCCTCCACCACATATTTGCTGTCCCTCCTGTCCGGAATGGTAAGCGAGGCAGCAGTGGCAGGTGTTTGTTTCAGCTACAGCTACAAACCTGCCACCATGGATAGCAGAGTATGGTGTATGTTCCCTCCCCGCTGCCCCCCTCCAGTCCCATATCAGGTCAGCGGTGCTGGGGCAGCTCCATGGCTGCTCTGGGGTATGAGGGAGCTGATCCATGGCAGCCGGGTGTGATCAGCACCGTTTGGAAAGGATCTTGTTGAGCAGGGTCTTTCTCTAGTCCATCCTGTTGGAGCTGTTCCAGCTTGTATGGAATAATTGAAAGGATTTAATTGATTGTTCTGTGTGCTTGCTCTCAAAGCACTACTTACAGCAAGAAACCTGGGGTTTGCCACTGTCTTCCAGGGAATATCTCCACACTTGGTTTGAAGTATTGAGTGGGGCAGGCCCTGGCAGATGTGGTTTCCCCAGCCCAGTGAGCGTCTCCACTAGAAGACTGAAAAGTCAAGCTCAAGCTTTCTCACTCAAAGAAAGGACTCAGGTCACCTCTCCCCGTAGAAGAGTTGACATCTCTTGGGCAGGGTGCAAATTCAGGGGGCAAGAGATTCAAGTTTAAATTGCCTCAGGCAGAGCTTAAATACAAGTCTCCCATATGCTGGCTAAACTGCACCAGCCAGGAGACTGAACCACAAAGCTCAGGAGTGGAAGATGGGCACAGGAGCAAGGAGGAGAGACATGCAAAAGGCGACAGTGCTGTCATTATTATTCTGTGAGAAAAACCTGGCACAGGTGTGAGTTCCTAGAAAGCAGCAGAGCAAGCGTGGTGAGTAGGTAAAGCAAGACACGGTGTTACAACACCTTAGTCTGATTGTGGCTTTGGATCATGGGAGGTGCTCTCATGGCAGACATCAGATTGCTGACTAGAGCTCAGGGTCACAAGGTACGTGAAGAGAGATGATGAAAGTGGGGAGAGCTGCCTGGACCTATCCCAGACATTCAGGGAAAAGATAAAAGTAAAAAGCTGATGCCAAAGTAAAAATAATTTCTATCGTGGGCTCTCTTCAGTGCAATTGTTGGAGAAGAATAAATGGAAAAAATGGTTGAAAGATAGATAGGAGACAGCAAGAATGGGACTAGTGAGTGAAGTAGAAATGTTGGAAAGAAGACAAAGAGGAAGAAACATCAGAGACCAACAGGAGGATTGGACATAAAGGAAATAAAACAAAAAAACTAAAACACATTACTTACCAGGACACTTCACCTCTCATTGCCTCGATCTTCTGGCAATAAAATAATAACAGTAAGAGAATCCCAGAGCATTCCAGTGACTTTGAAGTCCATAAATATTTAGGAGACATTTAAGTGTCCTGTTGATTGGATTGTGTTAAAAAGAGAGCAGAAAAATTTAAGATAATGTTTTGACAAGTCTAAATCAGGGCTATCAGAAAGGAAAAAAAGGACAGGACTTACATGTTTAATTTTGTATGTGTAACTGAGTATTACAGTCCACACCTAAGAACACTTATGCTTCTTAATAGTAGAAAAATTTTGGCCTTTTTCAGACCAGAAAGAACACATGGTTTAAGGCATGCAGCCGCTCTTTTTTCAGTAACAGCCCACTATAACTCCTATAATTTATTTCTCCCAAGATTCATTTGAACATCTGCAGTATCATTATTTGAGTTTGTTATACTATTAGCTTTAAAATGTTATAAGCCATACAGTAGGATAGGTGACAAGTTGAAAAGTTAAGGAGGGTTAATTTAAAAGTTTTAAAGCAAAGCTATTTTTGAGTTATATAAGTAAAAAAGCATCTGAATCCAAACCTCCATGGTTACATTTAAGTAACTCAGAAACTGCTGAAAGGATTTTCTTCGAACTTCACTCAAGACAAATCCCTCTGGGCTAAGACCAAGCATGAGAATTTAACTCAAAAGGTGATTGTTGTCTGAAGGGAGTTTTCTTTTTCCTTTTTTTTTTCCCCTCCCCTCTTTTTGCCTGTTTTGTTTTCAGTGTTCAGGGAAAAAAAAGAAAAAAAGAAAAAAAAAAGTAAGGGTCTGAAGTGTAACTGTTTCATATCCATTTTATCATTATAATAAGAAAAATGCTGTGGGTAAACTACCTCTTCGTTAAAAGCAGAGCTCCTGCTTTGCCTTCAGCCACTCTAGCATTCTTGGTAGCCACCTCTAGCGAGCATTTGCTAATGCTGTAAGTGGTGGCTGAACAGAGAAGTATCAAGCTGTGCTCTCAGCCCCATCTGCAGCTCCTCTGCGTGCCTCAGCAGCTGAGAGCAGCTCCAGCACTACCCTAAATGGACACCCGAGGATTCTCCCTAACAGGAAGCCCCCAGAGAGCGACGATCAGCGGCTTGTGCAGAACTCGGCCCTTCGCTCCCCCATCCCCAGGTCATGGGAGGTGAGCAGCGCTCCGTACCTGCACCCTGACCTAAACCATGTCGAGATTTCTCGCTGGTCCAAGATTTGGAAGGCAAGAAAGGCAGCCAGCAGTCAGGCTTTTCTCACTCACTGTTACCTTGGGGCATCTGGCACCGTCGTGCAGTCCTCCTCTTTACAGCCGCAGCCAAGGGACTCGCCTCCTAGTTGAGTGGCTGAAGGAAGCCCCATACAGGAAAAACCTGAACAACAAAATTGGAAATTTCTATTTTCTTTTTTTCAAAGGCCTTGAAGTCAGTCATCTTTCATAGCAGCATCATGGGTCCTGGTAGCTTGATTATCTGGATTAAAGAAAGGGTTAAAAAAAAAAAAGAAAAAAAAAAAGGCAGTGGAATTTTTTTTTCTTCTGCTCATTTCAACTCTCTCCCACATTTTGGTTTCTACAAATTGTCCCAGGGCAGACAAGAGCCTTTCCCTCCCCCTTCTACCAGGCTTGTTTCTGATTCTCTGGCAGCACATCCCAGTTACTCACTCATCTGTTTGTTTGTTTTTCCATTTGCAACTTTTGCCCCCTCTAAAGAGCTGGCTTGCCCAGGGAAATTACAGTAACTTATTTCATTTCAAATGCATTCAGAAAGGCATTTTAATTGTTTCTTTTCATTTAGAACAGCATCCACATTTGGAATTTGTGAAACACTGAAAGGCAAGGTTTAGAATGTATTTGCTAAATAATTCACCACACTTAACCCAGGCATCTCAGATATATGCAGAACCAGCTTCCCTTGCTTATCTTCCATATACATGACCTGGATTAAAAGCTGCTTTGGGCAAGGGCTAACTCATTGTTTGTGGCAATACTGTAACACCTGGGGATTTGTTTCTGGAGATCCTGATTTTGGAACCAAAATACAGGTTTCCTGATGACTGCTAACAGTGAACAGTGGGAAACACAGCTGAAATGGGCATAGAGGGATGAATCGGGAATCCACAGTCTAAGATGCAGTTCTTTGTTTTAATTTTGAGGAAGTCTACTGTGGCAAAACAGAGAGGCTTCAGAGTTGATATCAGAGTGTGGTAGCCAGCAGAGGGATGAGCAGCTCCTGGAAGCTTGCAGCTGTACCACGCTACAGGCACAGGCAAGTTTTGGCAAACATTGGAAAAAACAGAAGAAAGAACAAACAGAAAAAAAACAGAAGAGAAACTTTAAAGAAGAAAAAAAAAATCACAATATTTAAGCAATCAGAAAGCTTTTCCATTCATAAATGTCCCATCTACTCTCCACCACCAAATTCTGGGTATCATTTTTCAGTCAGCAATTGGCATTCAGCACTTTTAGCTGTCTGCTGCTATCTCATTCATACAGCTTTTTCATTGCAGGTCAATATTATCTGACTAGGTTCAGATTAAATCTTAATACACCGTTCGTCTGAAAAACACCAACTCCAAGCACATTGAAAAATTGCAAACATAAACAGTATGGTTTCCATGGATGAGGATGTATTAAAATGTATTCCAAAGGGAAGAGTAGCAGGAAAAAGAGGAAGGTGAATTTATGATCACAGAAGAGAATGCCCTTTTTCAGGTGGGATTTTATGTAAGAGCGAGAACGAATGTGGCAAAGAGAAGAAAGGTCTGTCTCCTCACTGCTGCCTCTCTAGCAAAGACGATTCTCACATCAGCCATGGTAAAATTAGACAGAGGAATAGCAGATCTGAATATTGTATGGGAAGATGTGAAATGAGGAAGGGTTCAGTGCAGTTCAAGGATGGCAAAGTATAATGAAGGCAAATGGAAAGTAAGAGCTGAAACTGGAAGAGATGAACTGAAGGAGCCTAATATGAAGGCCCAAGTTTAATTAATAAAGACAGGCAGAGAAAGCTGAACAGAGAAGACTCGTTTAAAATGTCAAAATATATCTTTAATTCTGGCAGCTAAAGTAAGGCAACATACACAGAAAAAACATGGAAGTTGCAGGGTACAAGATCAAGTTCACGGATGGGAGTGCTGTGAAAACCTGAGACTACAGGAAAGCTCCTCTGGGAGACGTTTCCACCACTTATTGCTGTCCTCCAAGAACCCAACATATGGTCCATTAGAAAAGGGATCACAAATCACCTAATCTGTTTAACTTGAGGCAGCCAGAGTCATTTCACCTGGTAATGAACACTTTCTTTCTTTCATTCTTTCTTTCTTTCTTTGTAACTTTCTTACTTTTTTTCTTTTTAACTTTCTTTCCTTCTTTCTGACATGTATATACACATGGGAACCTGAGGACCTTTCCCTCTATACTGCATTAGGTTTGGATGCATGCCAAAGAACTATCTATCTATAAGCTGAAGGCAATGGGGAAAGGCAGTCTGGCCCACCAGTCAGCACCAGCCTCTAAAACAAGGTTATGAGATACAAGTTAGGGGTCAAGCACTACCCATAACCCCTAACTGATGATCAGTTGAAGCTATTCCAGGGCTGCTGCAAGTAGCACCAGAGCCCAGAGAGCAGCCCCAACACATATCTCAGGACAATGTCGAGGGTCACCACAGCTCAGCTGGAAAGGGCTGGATCAGTGCAACGCAGACGATCTGGAAGCAAGTTCCAAGAAGAGGGTTACACAAAGGTTTCTTCAACCTACATTTTGGCTCGTTGCCTAGGATACTACAAAACTAAAGTACCTTTGGGTTTTTTTCCTAAGTAGGTCTTCAAAAAAGGTGTGCAATGACAACTCTGTCAGAATGCAAAATGAAGTTTATAATAAAAAGACAGAGGATAAATATTCATGTACAACCATCAAGTCTGCTTTGGCATCGTTCTCATTGTGTGACTTTTGTTGACCTGACAAGGCTGTGACCTGAAACACAGACTCCAAGACAGCAGTATCTCCTCAACTCCTGTCTCCTCTCTGTCTTGTCCCAAAGATCACTGACCCAGAGGGATGAAGCCTTCGATTTATCATTCTCAGACCTCCATGGATCTGAGTCCACTCACAAACAGCTGCCTTCTGCAGTACTAGTCTAAACCAATTCGCTTCACACACTTGTCCAGGCAACAACTCATCCAGTCCCAAGCTGTTGTTTCAGACATGCAAAATAGTGAATATAGACTTCTCTGAGGATATGTTCCTGAGCAGATAATCTTAAAAACATGACTACCAATGTCAGGTGTCTTTGGCTTCACAGAGAAAGTCAAGGTAAAGCCAAAGGGAAAAGCAAAATAAAGGCAATGGATATGGGTACAACATAGAAAACCAAAATGCTGCTGGAACATCAATTCATCATACAAAAGAGAGCTTGCAAGGCACATTCAGATAGGGCTGGTACTGGTCACCTCTGGTTATGGTTACACTCCTTCTCTACCATGAGGAGAATGGCATCTATGTTAGATTTTTGCTTAGGTGTCAAAGGAAAAACAAAATTATATTAATCATGTCTCAGAACATGAACAACTGAATTAATCAATCATTTATGGTTGAAATTCATTTAAAAGCATGTTTATCTTAGCTTATCAAAACACACTTATTTAAAATAAAAAATTGGAAGTTCTGTGATGTGAGAACAAATAACACTGTGAATGGGATGTCAGGACATCCCCAGCCTGTGGGATGGGAGTGCCATCTGCTATCAACATCTAGGAAACCTACTTTTGGTGGAAAGTTTCCTTGCAGGCTCTGTCTTTGTTAGAGTAACTGAGTTTGGCTCTTACTGCTCTGGTCCTATCCATAACTTTGGTTCAAATCTAGGCCTTGCTGAGGATCCAAGCTCACTGCCCTCTAAAAAGGCGTAGTCCTCTATGCTGGTCTCTCGGTAGAGTCATGATAAAATCAAAATAACGTTGCACAGGCACAAGAATCCCTGCTGCCAGGTCCCAGACCACAATACAAATAATGCTTGCCTTGAAGAAAAGCCAGCAGAAACATTTTGATTATATTTTTTTCTCTCTTAGCTATGTGTGAGTGTAATTTATTTTTGTATATTTTCATATCAAAAATCACACTGGACCCGAGAGTCCAAGTATCCCCTTCTTCCCGTTGGTGTTTGGTTTCTTATTAGAAATGTTATCAGAAGGTAAACACAATGCACAGGAAGGTTTGATGAAAAGTAATGAGGTTTCAATACCATACCACATCATGCCAACAACACAGAAATATTTTAACAGGTTAAAAATATTTTTGGTAATTACAAAGAAATTGAAAGAAAAAGCATTCCCCTTAAGCTGACAACATATATTTTATATAGAAAGAGACAAGATATAAGACCATGAAAATTGTACAGACACAAATATTTGAGACGTAACTGAGAGGCATAAAAATATATTAAAATTATCATTGATTGAGCAACATGGCAAAAATTCTCTCAGCAGGAAAAAACGGATTTTTACAGGTCTTTGAGAAAGCAGAACAGACACTGTTTGTGTGACAATACATAACACTTTCACCTGAAATTTTACAGCCACTTCTAGATATTGATGACTGTCTCTTTTGATATAGCTATTATTGCTTTTTTTTTTTTTTTTTTTTACAGATAGAGAAACCAGGCTTCCAGAAGGACTAAGAGACTTTACTAAGGTCAAAGTCAGGGATAAAGACAGAAACAGACTAGTTCTTCCCAATCTCATTCTAAATCTACCCCATTAACAGATTGTACAACCATGAAAAACGATCTCTTCCATGTGAAAAGGTAGGTTTTGCAAGGAAGATAACAAGTTCCACCCGTCTCTCCAGCTGATACTAGCAATAGTGAAAATTTCATTCTGCAGAAAAACTGCCGATGCAGCACTTGTAAAAAACCTCCAAATTCATGTGCAGATCAGAAACTGCCGGAGCGCTTTCAACAGCTGCAGCTACCACAGACTTGCAGAGACTCATTTGAACTCATCAGGTCTGACTCTGGGACAGACAGCAAAGCCCAGATGGCTCGGCTGTACACAAAGCCCTCCAGCCTCACGTGGGATGAGGCACAGCGTGGTTGAGGCCCTGCAGATTTTCTGGGCACCAGGTTAAGGTGGTAGAGCCCAGCACAGCAGCCCCGCTGGCCGCCCGCAGTGCCACTAAATGGGGGATGCGACAGGACACACACACACATGCGAGCATCTAAACAGTTGTTACTGGGGACTACACGAAGGCCTACAATAGACATTTTTGCCTTGGGATTTTTGCACTGCTCTGTTGAGGAAAAAAAAAAAAAAAAAAGGCAATAAAAATATCTGCTAGTCCGGGAGCTCTTTTTCTGCTTAACCAGCCCCTTTAATACTGTGCAGCTTCTCTCAGTATATACCCCTTTCTCCTGTACTGCTCCAAAGGGCAAAGCTCATACCTCAGGCAGGGGTACTCGACAGTCTTTTTCACTACAGGTCAGACTGGAGTGGATTTGAGGGTGTCTGTCCACAGGCCTGTACAAAGATGGCCCATTCAGCTGGACCAGGTGCCTGACCTGAAGGCCAGCCTGGCTGCACAGGGTGAGTGAGAGCCGTTCCAGCCCTGCATCCAGCTCCGCCGTGGCTCTGGGAGCACCCACAGCAAAAGGGTTTTCAGCAGCGCCGGCCGTCCACATCCCTGGCAGAAACCAGCTGGAGGAAGCTTGGAAAGCCCGGCCTTTTTATTCTCCAGAATTAAGACTTTGATTAGCTGCTGGCACAAGACCAAAACTCCATCTGAAATGCTTTACACAACCCATCTGCACTGGGTTTGGGAGTCTGAGGAGCGCATGCTGTGGCCCGCTCCTCACCCGTGCCAGGCAAAAACAAGGGAGAAAGCAGGGGGTGAGAGAGCCCAGAGGCAGCGGGAGTGCTCTCACCCACTCTCACCCGCCTCACACCGCCCACGGGGCCTGGCCCGGGGCTCCATGCCCGCCCTGCGGGGCGCAGGCAGCCCCTGTGCTTGGGGGGAGCCTGGGCTCCTCCTGCACCCCACCATGGCTGGGGGTCTTTCCCTCGCCTGACCCTCACACACCCCCGTGGTCCTTCATAAGCACTTCATGATAAATTCCATAATTATTCAGCTCTTACTACCAGCACCAAAATACATCACTCAGAGTGAGTTAGCCGAGATTCATTAGAATAAGACATCTAGTAGGCACATGTATTTTATTAGCCCCTTACACCAATAGTTTTAATTAGGTACATATTTCACAACTCTGAAGCTGCTCGAGTGAAGGGCTCCTTTTATCTCTTTTATTTACAGTAACAAGCTATCAAATACCACCATAATTAAACTCAGATTTTTAAAAAGGGGGAATAAAATCACTTATGGTGACCTACTCAAGCCTTAGGTTTGGTAAACTTTGAATTTTCAGTTGATGAAAGAAACACCCTGCAGCCGGACAGGGCTCTGGGGCGGGTGCCCCTGGCTCCAGCCCTGCCTCCATGTCACCTTCAGGTGGGGAGGAAAGCGCTGCCTCGGATAGAGACCGCGGGGATGAGAAAAGTGATTAAAATCCAGAACGTTGCTAAATTATTAATGAGGAATTTAAATGATGTTATAAAAGAGGGAAATACAGGCGAAAAATGTTACACATTCATGGAATTTTTACTCATGCATAATAATAAGTTGAAAACACTTTAGTTATAACGCTTCCGAAATCGCAGGGCGGCCAGGGGGTGGGCGCGATGCGTTTCTCGGGCCCGCCCGCCCTCACGCCACTCGCCGAGCAAGGGCGCCACCTGGCGGACACTGCGGCGAATGGCGCGGGGCCCTTCGGCGATGGCGGGGCCGCCGTGGGCCTCGATGGGCTCTGCCCCGGCCCCGGGGGCTCGGGCCGCCGTCGCGGGGGGCAGCGGACGTGGCTGCGGCACTCCCGCGGCGGCACCCTGCGTTATTGGTTTTCTCACCTGCGGCGCAGACAGGTTTTCATTTCACAGGTGTTGGCAGAGCCCACCTGCTTGGGGAGAGCAGCTTGTCTGCGTGCATTCCAACGCCTCGTCAGCCTCTGGGGCGAATGCTGCCTATGCTGTGAATAAATAAATAAATAAATAAATACATACATACATACATACATACATACATACATACACACATACATACAGTATTGCCAGGAACAGGAGAACCCCTTTCTTCCCCCTGCATACCCAGAGCCCACCTGCTCCTGGGCAGCAGAGTGGGCCGCCTCTGCCCACCAGCCCTGCCAGGGGCTGTGGACACCATCCGAAACCTCCCCCGGCCACCACCTTGGGAGCAACAGCAGCATTTGGGACACGGACAACAAAAGGCTTGCCCACGGCAAAGCTGGCACATATCTCACAGAGCTGCGTTTTGTCAAATGTCTATATAGGCTTTTCTGTAAAGTCTTACCACACTGTCTCTTGAGACTCCCCATACCAAAGTGCAGCTTGTCTCACCTAAAGAGTCACATCACACTTGAGGGCCTAATTTTTAAAGACCTGTTTAAGGTTTTACACAATCAGACAGGCATTTGTCTACCACAAGTCCCAGGCATCATTTTCCTCTTCCATAGCAGGGGAAGAAACCTGCAAGCTCACAAAACTGGAACACAACCTTAGCCACAAAATCTATTAGACTTGCATGTCCCTCTGGATGAATTCCTTGGGGACATCCTGTACTTCCAGGTGCCTTTCAGTCTGATCAAGCTGGTTTTGGTAGTTCCGCAAAGCAGAGAGCCACCAGCTGATTACAGTGGAAGCAAATAAGGCAAGAACAATCCCAGGCCATTCTGGGCTGTAAGGTCTATACAAACCCTGGAAGTCCTGCTGAATGCTAACTGGCAGCAAGCAGCAATTACTGAGTAATGGGCTCTCCACATGCCCCTTTACTTAATAAGTAGACACAGTCTGCACTCACTTTTGGAGCTCAGTTGTCTCTGGTTGTAACACCAAGTGAATGCTTTGCAGAGGGCCAATCTCACAGTGACTAAAGCTCAGATCATTATAGCAAAGTCTCAACCAAAAGAAACTGCCATGCTCTTCCCAATTGGAGCAGATGAAATAAAGGCTCTTGGGCACAGTTCCTACACAGGAGCCTGCCAGAGCCTAAAAATTGCAACATGCTGTGACTCTAAAATGAATGTGTCATGGAGAGATACCCGGGCTAATTCTGAGGGAGTGAAATTTGCCTGGACAAAACTCTTCATTAGCACAGTGTTATTTCTACCACTGCTCCAGCCACTTGTGGTCCCTTTACCTGTGTCACTGCACAGAGCACATTCCCTATTGTGAGCCATGGATGGCAGCTGAGGTCCCTCTGGGCAAAGCAATGACATCCAGACCTGAAAAAAGTTGTGCTTTCTTTCCTCCTTTGCTTCCTATGAAATCTCAATTGACCGTATTATTATTATTCCTTTGCCTGGACAACGCTACGTAAAATTTTTGCTGAGTTTTAGGCACTATAGTCCCTTCACATTTTCTGTCAAAGGACAGCCCTGACTTTGGGGAGATGGAGATGCAAACCAGGTTTCATTGAATGCTCACGCACCACATTTTCTCCCTAGATCTTCAAAGGAATATGCTGAAGAGAAGATAACAGAGAAGATCTCTGTGAAATCATGGTGCAAAAAAAAAAGTTACTGCCAAATAATCCCAAAGCGTCTGAGATAGTTTCCACAAAGAAAGCAGCAGGGACTCCTAAAACACAGTTTGTACACATCCTTATTAGGAATGTGACACCATTACTATCACAGCTAACACTATGAAAGGCTGCTGAAATGTTCAAAGGAACTTTGGTAGGCTTATTTTTCTCTTTGGGAAACAAAAGTTATCACTAAAGGCCTTATAAAAGGTAAGAAACTTTGACAACCTTGAGTCTCTGCAGGCAGCAATTACATGCAAAAGTTGCCCCCAATTTATATCCCTTAGCTCTTTTACATTTTTGACACTGAAAGGAGGGTGTTTGCCGTCAAGTAGTTAGCATCATGTTATTGTTTAATGAAACCAGCTGCATAAGTGTAATGCCATGGCTGAGACTTTTTACATGTAAGCAAGTCAGTGAATTCAGAACCATGGTTTTGAAGGAGCCATGATTTTCACCCCATGTAATATGGACTATCTGACAGTATTATAGACAAGAAGCCATCTCTGTGTGTGCCAGAAGGGAGAAACCAGCCACTAAACTGAGGCCCAGCTGAAGTTTTAGGTGTCCCAAAATACACATTAAATTCCAACTTCAAGGATTTATCACCATAGATTTAATTGATGTGGTCATTTTTTATCTGTAATTAGTTTCACCCTAATTTTGTATATAATGTGCAACCCAGTGAGGTAATGATAACTGTCCCATACACATATTTTAGTTCTATGCTGTGACATCCTGTTAAATGTAGTTACCAGAATGGGCTTCTCTTTGATTTTAATTCTGGGAGGTGGAAATAGAACCCAGTGCCTGCACTAGTTCATTGTGTGAACAAGCAGCCAGTACAGATGTGGAACTCTGTATTCATGCCTCAGCATGGGTATCTCTTCAGTATCGCACCTGCAGGTATTTATATGATCACACACTGAAATAAATGCAGCATGTGTGGGTGTGTAGAGCTGCACCTGTACATATAATGAGACAGTCAAAGAAATACACCAAGTTTTGTTGCAAACCCACTTGACAACATTCTTGTCCATTTTGTCCTACTTGTTCTGTGTTCTGTAGCCTTATCCCTGCTGCTGCTGAATCTTTTTCTGGTCTGGACCGGACTGTCCTATGTACGCACCTGCCTCTCATCCCAGGGGAAAAAACCTCCTGGTTTGTCACTTCCTCACTGCTTTCATTCTAAAGACTAAATTCTGTGGACCATCTGCTTGTCCAACTTCTGCTGAGCTTGAAGTAGCTGGAAATTGAACTGGACACAGAAGGCAAGTTCCACACCCTTTGGGTTGGCTTATTTGCCTGCTTTATAGAGATCACATGGGCTTTTCCTATAGGGCAGCTACTGACTGGCAAGTCCTGCTCTGGCACAGAAATATTACACATCCTGGGTTTGGTTTTGAGAGCCCTCTTTCAGCCAGTGAAAGAACACAAACTTAAAACCCCATGGGGTTTGTGCAGAGTAGAGCCTAGTATTTCATGTAGTAAAAATATTATTACATTGAAGAGCACAAAGAACACAGACACTGTTCTTCTCCCCATTTTTCAGAGGAAGAAACTGAGCCAAAGCATCTAAGTAAACTGCCCAAGAAAGCATCAATTAGGCTAAATGTTGGAACATCCCTTTTTACATGGAATTTCAAGTTGTGAGGTAATTGAAAGCTCCTTAAGACTGAACATGTGCCTGCCAGAAAGGTTAGACATCACATCATTGGTGGTAACTTAGACTGCAAGAGAAAACACGAACAAAATTAAACCATTATTGCAATGAAAAAGTTCTGAAGCCACTGGACTTAGAAATATTCAGACATTGTAGTTCCACTCCATCATAAAGACTTGAAGTCTGCATATCTGTATATATTTTAAGGAAACATGAATATTAAGAAATATAAGTTGTTCCTTAATACTTTACAGGCAGACTTGGCATTTCCTAATGGTAAGTGTAGGAGAAAGTGCTACTCAGTCTTTAGGCCAAGGGACTGTCAGTAGAGGAACAAATTCCCCTCTGATTTTTTTGCCTCATAACTGGCTCAATCAATCAATCAATCAATCAATCAATCAATCAATCAATCAATCAGTCAATCAATCATTCCATGCCTTACTTAACACATCTATATCACAGATAACATCTCAAAGTATTTTCTTTTTCCAAAGGGGAGGGCCCCTGTTTGCCCAGTCACAGATTCTGTTTTCCCTTCCCTTCTGACGGATGCTGTGGTGAAAGAGAGATTTGTTTTATGACATTTACTGTGTTTGTTATGCTGACATCACAGAGTCAATGAGAACAAGTATTTATACTTCTATTATACCTTCATTGAACTGAACAAGGTGTTCAACAGGACATTTTAATTATAATCCCACTTCTAACAGCATGAGTAAAGGTGTTTAAAAAACACAATCAAGCATGAAATAGAACAGTAAACATGCCATTTCAATTACAAAATTATGTATAAGCACATCCTTGCAAAGCATAACATTTGAAGACAGCAAGAGATGCTAAAATCCTCACTGAAACCCTGGGAGGTTTTGTACATAGGATTGAAGGAGCCAAAAAACTCCTTCCTCACACTCCTTTGTAAATTCACACTGAATGTTTGACTCCAGAGAGAAATTCATAAAGCCCCAAACTGACAATTTTTGTAGAGATTTCCATGGAGAAAAAGTAGCCTTGAGCTTTTTTTCCCATTGCACTGTCATGTCAGACACCTGTTCTGTTTGCAGAGCTTTTTCACTTCCCAGCCCAACAGTGGTAGAATTGAAAAGCAAATGTCGTGTCAGATCCTTGCACCGTTATCTAGCCCACCTACCTGTACCCATAAAATGCTCTCCAGCAGGAATGTAACAGAGGAAATCCTATTTCATGTTTATAGTTACACCTGACCCACCAGAAACTTATGGACATCTGTGGCTCCTCTGGGCACAGGAGAATACTGGGCTGCCCTGCAAGGTGCTGTAAAATCTCCCCAGGCTGCCCCTGATGTCCTGTGACTTCACCTAGTCCCCGGTTCAGGATGCAATACCTTGTTTTACAGTGGACACTTTGGGGAACTTTGTTTCCCAAGCTGCACCCTGGAAATGGCTGGGAAGCTGCCTTCTGGTTGCACAGACACTCCAGGAGCTTCTGAGCGAGTATAATATGATGTTCAGTTTGGCAAATTCCACCCTCTCTCTCTCTCTTCAGTGAATCAACATCAACACTGCTTAGAATAATACAACCAGGTTGTCACAGAAGTCTGACAGCTGTGACAGGCTGCTGTAACTCGGATTTTTTTCAGCATTTTAAACAAAAGAAAATGTTGATGCTTTTAGTGGTTAGGGCTGGGGACAGGACAGGGAGGCCAGTTCCGTCCAGTGTCTTGGGGTGACCGAGACACTGTGTGGAGACAAGTGTGCAGAAAAAGAGCTGCTGAGGTGGGAAGATAAAGGTCAGGGGCAGATTTGCCAGCTTTCTGCAGCCAGATGAGGAGGTGCACATGCTAGGTGCGACTTTCCCCTGTTCTTCAGGTAAACTCCTCTCTCCAAAGCAGCAGAACAATGACCTCCTGTTTCACTACGCAGCCCCAATGAGGAGAAAATTGGAACAACTTGCATTTCTGCCGTGCAGATTAGACTTCAACCAATGCTGTATGCATTAAGCTCACAAAGACATCTGGAAATCATAATGCGAAATCTGCTGCTATCTCATGATCTGGACTATTATCTTTTCCACAAACTGTACTGTTCTGTTTAATAGACTATGTGATTGTCCATGGTATAGAGTATTCTAGAAAATTTGACCTGAAAATTACTCCATTATTGTAATTTGATATTATTAACTTTTTCAAAAAAATTATGGTCATTTAAATGACCCTGTAAATACAGTCAATAATTAGTGAGGTATGCATCAATATTTAATAAGCTGAAAAATATATATGTAAAAGCATTTAATTGACAAGAAACTGTATGGGCATCTTTTGGTATTTAATAGCACAGACATCATTAAAAGTTTGACTGTCATCCCATTTTTGAAATACAATTTGTTATTCTTTCACTAGCCTTTCAGAACTTAAGGAAAAACTCCGCATATTTTTTCCATTTCTGGAAGAACCTGTCTTTTTAAAAATGCCAGAGCACCTCATTAGTGGAAGCCTTGGTTAGCTTGTAGATAGCTGGCAGAGGTGTTTTGTTGTGCTTGTTTCCACTTCCATTTTTCTCCACTACTAAGTAGAAGTAAAAGCACAGTTTTCATTGCCTTTAATGGGAGCAGAATCTGCTTTTACTTCATGGCTATTTTCCATTCTTCTCCTGGCACTACACAGGAATGCATGTGAGGTGAGATGCAGTAGAGAGGTGACTTGGTGGTGAGGGTTCCAAAAGCCAACACTAAATGCAGATAACATATTTTTTACTAGTTATGCACATCTACAGGCCCTGACAGAAATTTAAGAGAAGCCCTGTATGGAGAAGTCATTAACCAAGATTTAAATTTGGGAAATACAGGAAATATGGAGGAACTAAAATGAAAGGCTCACATTTAACATCTCTACTTAAAGCAAATCAGCAAACGAGGCAAAGCTGTGAAATTCATTAATACTAGAAGAAATGAACATGAGACCTACCTGATTCCTGAAGCTTGTCCTTGAATGTACCATTTTTGTTAGAGGACAGTTATGCTGCTTCTTCTCTCTTTCAGAAAAGCTGGAGCCAGTTCAGGTCCTCCTCAGCTTCTGGATAAATTGAGTTTCAACATCTACAACTGAACAAACACACAGACGGTTTTGAATAATTTTGTCTCCACCAGATATTACTCAGGGCATAATTTTAAATTGGGATCATAACTAGTTTGTCCTGAATAGTTACGAGAGGTAGCGATGCTTGGGAAGGAAAGCATCTCATTGATGAAGAGAACATAATTTTCAGGGTCCATTTTAGAAAGCCATATGTTTTATCTATACATTTAACACTGAAACAAGCGTGGCATTTGAAAGGTCGGATTTTAAATTGAAGCCATTGTTCAAACATCTTCCCTTGCAATGAGAAGAAGAAACAGCCTGGGCAAAGCTGAGTCTTTCCTTTCAGGCTCTCTTGTGCACAAGGGAGCTGGATTCAAGAGCAGTCTCAGGGCTGGTCTATCTGTGCCTGCCTCCAGTAGGCATTTCTTTCTCTTCCCAGGGACATGCATGCCCAAAGGATGAAACTTGTGCAGGATGAGTTTCTGACCATTGCTGCTGAGCATTGCTGAGGCCCAGAGCCTGGACCATGGGTCACCGTGTGCTGCTGCAGGGCTGGGCACCTGAAGCACCAGCCAAGCCACAGATGGGACAGGGGGCAGAGCGGTGCCATGGGCTCATCAGCAAGCCCAAGAGGTGTCCACACCTTGCAGGCACAAAGGCAGAGGGGAGTGGAAAGGAATCATCTGAGAGATGATACAACTGCTCTGCAGAGCACAGCCACAATGGGAGCTGTAATCACAGAGGAAACAGAGTGTCTGTCTGAAACACTATTTCTGCTTTTTTGTATAAATATAGGAAATATGACCTCATGTCTCACACTTTGAGAGATGTACTCTTGGGCTTGTTTTCTTCCATATCAGAGCTCTAAGAAATCCAAAACGTGTCTCTCTATTTCAGCTCTGGCTGGAGGTTAATCTCTAGAAACAAGTAATGTAACATTTCCATCTATCTTTTCTACTCTTTTGGCAGTTTTAATTATACTAATATGCTATGACAATTTAAACAAGACACATCTCAGCTTCTGGCCTGCTCTGTAATGGTTCAGCTGCTACATGTGCTCCAGCATATTTTGCTCAGACAGGCTGCTGCTGGAGGCAAGGGGGAGGCAGAATAGTGCCCTTCTGTCATGAGAGGTTTCATTGCACTGATCAGTGTATGTTTGACAGATTCTTTGTCAATGTCAAGTGTCTTTTGTGGTTAAGCCCAGTAAAGCTAAAACAAAAGGTCTCCTAGATATTAGATATATAGTGACATTACCAAATTCACTTGGAGGCAGTAATTTTTTGTCAGCCTATGAAAAGAAAAATGGAGCTAATGGAAAAACAAAAGGAAGATGCTGGCATGCCTTTTTAGCTATTTTTGTTTATGTCAGACATTGTGATTGACATCTGGCCCAGAACACCCCTTCAACCATTGAGCCTGGTGTCATGAAATAGAACAAAGAGAAATTGCCAGCCAAGAAAACACCACTGGCTCAGAAAGCGCTGCTTTTTGTTTATTTTCTTTTAAGTGTTTCATTTTCAGTAATCAGTATTGTTACACAAAAGTAGTTCACTCACATGCAACCCCCAATTACTACTTGGACTTTTAAGTTTCCTTCATGTTTGCTTTTTTCCTGCTTGCTTGAATGGCAACAGAATGCTGGTTTGGTTGGATGACAGTCTGTCATAACAGTGATGTTTGAGGTTAGTGAAAACTGACGTGAAAAATACAATCCACTGGCCTTTAACCGAAATAGCAGCTCTGGTTTTTGTGGAGTTGGCAGGCAGCATTTTTAAACCCCTTTCACGGTGAAGGCAGTTACAACATGTTTTTCTCTGTATCAAGCAGTTTCATCATGAAGTATATTATCTACATCTGTTGTCATATCAGGATATTGCCTTTGAAGAGCAGTCTGGTGTTTCTTATGTGGGCATTGCTCTTTTGAAATGTCCTAAAAGGGTTAAAGTAATTTTATGGCCATTCTCCAGGCCAGGCCAAATACAAAGCTTTAAAATTTGTTTAGGAGTGATTTTAGGGAAATACCAGAGAGCAGAATCGGTCCTGCAGTCACAACACCAAACAGTTTTTTGTCACCATCATTACACAAGTGCTGTAGATCCAGTCAAAATTATGTATCAGCAGGGGGAAATTATTCCTTAAATTTCTAACTTCATCTTGAAAGTATGATGCTGAACATAATTGCAAAATCAGACTCTTCCCAAGATGAGAGCGAGACAGTCCATCAGCCACTTCCCTCCATACTCTTATATGCTGATATCATATCAGAATATTTACCCTAATAAAAAAACTGCCTTAATCACTTTTTAGAAGTCTGTGGAAGTCGGCTCTTGAATGCATCACATGGGCTGGAAACATTCTTGCACCATTTTAACAGGGTGCCCTTCAGAAACACTGGGGCATATTCTCCTGTAGAAGCAGACACTTAACTCCCCTCAGCATAAATAGCAGATATACTTACACTTCGAGTGGAGAATTTCTCTCTCTCTTTGCACAGTGCTCTAAGAAGAACTTTGAAGAAATTGAGAAAAACAGAGAGCACAGTATATTAATTTTAAAGAGATGAAAGCAGTACATGTCATTCCTAAATTTCATGGAAAATGCACCGTTAGTAACAAAGATGAGTAGAAAATTTCAAAATCATTCTGAGCAGCATTAAAATCAGTCTTCCCTGATTTTCTGTTTTCCCCTTCTTTTCAAAGCACATACATTAAACTCATTTTATGCTTATAATGTATATAATGATTCTAGACAACATAAGAAGGATGCTGAGATTCTTCCTATTTCGACGTATAAAGTGGCAAGCCAATTTATGCAGCTTAAACCATTGCTAAAGAAGATGTATCAAAAATTGCCTGTGATCATTACAAATAACAGCCTGAAATGTTCACAAGAAGCTGTTTGCTTATCATATTTTCATTAAAACATCTTTTCACCTGATTTTCTTTTCCCATGCCTGTAACCTGCATTGTAATCAGTCTTATTAACTGAGAACATAAATATGATTTATTATGGTCTGATAATGGAAGCTACATGGACCAAGGGATATATTGTCCTTTGATAAAATGGCTCTTTTCTCTCAAATAGAGCTCTATCATGAGAGCACGCAGAATGTAGTGAGTGATTATTTCCTGAGGGTGAATGATGGCAGAACCCTACAGAAAATCTTCTTGTTGGCCATGACAGCCTCCGAGTGTCCCCAAATCTCACTGAGTTTGACAACCTGCAGACACTTTTGATGAACTGTATTCTTCTGTTAGAGACAGCCTGTCTGGGAGGAGAAAAGGGAACCTTTATCGTCTGATCTGCTATTATTGTCTTGATCTTTTATAAGCAATCTCTAATGCACATGAATATAATATCCTTTCACAGAAGTGCCAAACATAATAGAAATGTAGTTAAAGGACCCTTTTCCCGGTTATGTAAATGTCCTAATACCATAATTAGAAAAGATGGGTTGTGAATGATAGCAGCAAGGAAAGGGTAATCAAAATGTTTTAACATTATCTTTCTGTTTTAAAGACCAAAATCTGTGATAAATAGCATTTATGGTAGATATGGGGAACCAGCTTGTGTGGAAGCTTTTACCTAAAAAGAAAATAGTTTTGAGTGTAAAACTGTTATATTTTCATAAAACACATAAATGGCAGCTGGTCTTAAGCCAGGAATGATTACTGGCAGATATGATTTAAAGAAAATGAGTATTCCATTCAAAATCCCTCCATGGCTGTTACAGAAAGAACAAAGTGTTATTATTTAGTAGTGTATTTGAGTGTATTTGAACAAAGGGGTGTTCAAGACCAACTAAGTTCGCCAACAAATGTCTCTTTCATCTACATCCAGAAGAACAAGCATACCCAAATCTTTTTCAATTAACAGCTGCACACATTAGCAAAACACCGGTCTTTCTCAGCTCAAGCATCTGGCTTATTTATCAGAAAAAAATGAACTGTTTTGGGGGGAAGGTTTCCAAGTTCCCCAGTAAAAGCAAGATACTTGATTTTTCATTAACCTTTTGACATCTGGAGCTGGGATGTCCCAATATTAACTACTAATGGTCTTCTGCATTACCAGTTGGTGTTGAGAGAAGTCCCAATTGTCAGAGTCAAAAGGTTAATCAGCAATTTCACACCGGTGATATGGTCAGCATTAGCATGTTACTGCCTAAACAGGACGAAGAAGAAAATAAAATCATTAACAGAAAACTACATCCCAATATTATTAAATCCCTCTTGGTTTT
>VWZN01010530.1:100872-154533 GCA_013396955.1 Regulus satrapa | reverse complement strand
TTTTTTGTTTTGTTTTGTTTTGTTTTTTCCTAGAAAATATTTCATGATCTGTTTACTAAATATTCTGACTTTTTAGAGGACTTTGCAAATCTTTCCTGGGAAGTCCAGGTCCAGATATGTGACCAACTTCTTCTGTTTATTCTACTTTTCAAAAGGAATAAAAGCAAAACTTTACTTACCTTGCAAGTGCTCAGTCCAGATCAGAGAATATTCTCGTGTCTCCAATCCATGGAGATTTTGGTAAACCTTTCCAAATGGCCTAATGCAGCCTGAGGGTTGTGTCCTCTCTGCTGGAAGTGAAGACATCTGAGTGTCCATTCATTCAGGGTGAATTTCATAATGCAGATGCTTTATCAGATATAAAGAACCCTCCAGAGCAAAAACCAGAATGTAGACCTTCCCTCCTGCCCCTTTTTCTGTTTTGATTGTAGAAAATAAGCCAACAGCAGCATTCCCTTAACAAATATGGACAACAATACTATTTCATGAGAAAGTACTCACATAAACAGCTAGGTCAGTACCTCAGCTGGTGTCACTTTACCATAACATACTTTAACTTGGGGCTCAAGAGCTCTCCTATACGTAGAAAAAACAGATTTATTTTCTAAAAAAAAATTATAAAATATCACTGAAAACATTACATCCTAGCGTTTGCTAACCATAACAATGTTCACACAAAATAACTTCTCATTTGTCCTGTTTTATCTGAAATTGTTTACCATTGCTTGTCTTGTGTTTAGTCCTGATCAAAAGCCTTATTTATCACTATATTTATCAGGTTAGTTCTATGGTTTTGAGACATTCTATCTTTTTCCTGTGTCCAAGACAAATAAGTAATGAATCTTGCCCGAAACAACCACCTTCATCCTGGATATTTTCTGCATCAGATAGTTCCTCTCATCTCTTTCTCCAGTTCCAACAAAATCTATAGCTGAAATCTTTCCTCTCTTGATTGCCTGGGTTTAAATGGGGTCAGGATTTTACCTGAGAATGTTCTGAAAAAATACCAGTCTCTCCAAGTGCCCTATTACTTAGCCCACCAATTAGCTGTCTATGGAGCCTGAGTGTCCTTGTACATCATCCCAGTCCCCACCTGCACACTTGGCTGCATATGTTTATGCAATTAGAAATGGCAAAAATGTAATAAAATTAGGAAAAACCTGAGCAAGCTATAATTCTCTTAATCTCTCAAACTGGATTGTTGAAAACTTGCTGAATTCCCCAACTCTCTCTCAGGTGCCAATGAGTGAGTCAATATCATAGCAAAGATCTCACAGCACAGCAGACATAAATTCTACTTCCAGAATCTCATACACCCCCTCAAATAATGAATCTAATGTCTCTAAAATGCTGTCAGGGGAAATAAAAAAAGAGCAGTTTTCTTCCAGTTACCAGCATTGTCCTCAGTGTCCCAGAGTGTAAAGAAAAGAACACAGGGCAGATTTGTGTGGGGAAGGAGAGGTCACTTTAAAGGCCTGTGCCTTCTTATACTGGATATATACATATGTACTGGAGCAATCCAAGTCTCCTGCCTCCAAGGGAGGACCACTGACATTAGCACACTCGGCTTTCCTAGGTGATGTTGGCAAGCCCTGAGAAACTCCACATGATGGGAAAATGAAAGTTTGCTTCATCTCAATCTGATGCCTCTCCACACTTTACTTTTAAAAGCCTGTTTTGCGCCTTGTTTTATAGTGTGATGGCTTGCATAGAATCACAAGTCTAGAATAATCCCAGATCACTTCAAAAGCGTGACTTTGGTTGAAATAAGAAGGAAATTTCCTTGAATGGGAGAATAGAATTACTTAGAGTCAAAGCACAGTAGATAAATTAATAACTCTGTTCTTGGAAAAAAGACCCCGAGATCTTTTAACTCAAATTGTGAGGGTTTGGGGTTTGTATGTAAGCCAAACTAGGTATTTGTTGCAGAATGGCTAATATCAGCATGAGGAGGAAATTGCAAGTTTTGTGGCATTGGGTCCATAGGTAAGAAGAAAATGTTGTCTGCAGATCAACCAATTCCTTTTCCCCCTCTATATTAATTTTCCTCATAGACTTAATTTCCAAATCTGTGCCTTGTTTACTCTTTGAGAATTTCAGTGAGGAGGTGACCAGGTCAGAAACAGGTTTTCCGTGATCACACAACTGAGGTACTTCTCTGACTCATGCATCATGGGATGCTGAGATCAAAGAAAATAGAACTGGAAGTCTTCATCCAATAGCTGGCAGCATTCCGCAGATTTTTGACTACTCTGTCATAGAAATGCCCCAGTGATAGGTACTTCATCATCACTCCAGTCAATTATCCCAACAGATACTCTCCTTTCCTAAGTGACAAATACAGTCTAACTGTGAGAGAGACCCATTGCTTTTTTTAGGTGTTATATATTTTGCTCAAATACAACTTAGATGTATTTACACCTTTCACCTTGTTTCTTCATTTATTTCTGTCTCTGTTAGCAGTCCTTCACCATTTTTTACTTAACCTTTCTCCCTACTACCATACCATTTCTCCATTAAGTCGCTCCCTTTCTTTTTTGTCTTCTGAACTATGTGCTCATTGGTACCCTTGCGTTTCTTTTCTTCTTTGTGTCTTTCCAAACACATGAAAAACAAACTTTCACATGCCAGCAGCCTTGCTACAGAGACCTATCTCTTGACATCTCCCAGAAGGCAGCTAAAACACTTTTATTCACTAATACACAGCTAAAACACACCACACTTTTATTCACTGCATCAGAACAACTTTCCTTAAACAATGAGAAATTAAACAGATGTATTCAAATTCAGGAGTAAAGGTGATGTTCTTGAGATATGACTGAAGACAACAGCTAGCTATGGGAAGCAGACAGTAGGCTCTGAACACACATATTAAGGAGCAGGCATTACACAGCCTCTAAAGAGGGAAATCAGAACTCCTGGCAGTCATGGAAAACAGATGCTTGCTTCCTGATGGCTGGTAAGGTGTTTCATGTACAAAATGAGTTACAGCACAGGCCTGGACCTGCAGGTTCCAGAGCATCAAATTAAGTGATTTTGCCTCACATTTATACCAGGTAAAGTACCATCAAAAAGAGATAAGATGGAGCATCACCATAGGCAGAAAATTGTTTTACTTTTGTTGCCTCATATCAGGCCTCTTGCAATATTGTAAGGTACAGGTAGTACAGAAGTCCAGTACTGTCCCTGGGGCACTGAAGGTTGCTTGTTCTAACAGGCATTTGGAGACCACAAGATAATGTCCAAATTTCAGAGCAGCTCAAGCACCAGTGTAAAAATACCCCAACTGTTTCAACTTATTCTTTCAAATTTGGACAGAAAGTTATTAAAGAGGCGACTGTGCTATGTTGCTGCTATGGCAGGAAGCAGTGTGACAAATAAATGGGAGGACTAAGGAAACTTACTCCCTGCTTACAAGAGGAAAACAAGCTTGTTTTCCTGCACCTTTCATAATGCATTGTTGCTACAAGATAAATTTTGTGAACTGCAGTATTTTCCTATCTGCTTTGACTAGGATCTGTGTCTGAAAGGGCTGAATGCAGTGGCCTGAAGCAAGACTACTGAGGTCATCTGACAGAGGAGCACTTTGCATTAACACTCAGGATGCACAGCAAGGAGCTCAGGCTGTGCCTCTCCATGGAAGGTCCAATATAAAGCAGGGAAACTAAACTTGGACTTGGGAGGCAGAGGTTCTTTGTTGCCTGCATGGTCTTGGACAACATATTTCCTCTATCTGAGATTAATTTTTTTCCCCAAAATAGGGACTGACAGCTTCCTGTCTCCTCTCTCTGGGTTGGTGGCTCTTCTGACTAGTGGGTATTCCTGATTTGGGTAGGTCTGATGACTGTGAGTCTGACCTCCAGGAGGCCTCTGGACACTTCTATATTATATTTGATAATGAAGCCTCCTGTCTTATCCAATCAAGACAAAAAAAAAGTAATTCAGATCAGAGAAAACTGTCTCAGCACAAAATGGCAGCCTCAGTGCAGCAAAGTCAGAGCCATTAGCTATTGACTACTATAGAAATACTGAAACTGCATCAGGGATTTCTTTCTTTAATTGCTATTTAGGGATTTAAATGAGATTTTTAAAAAGAGAGAAAGACAGAATGTTTAGTCTACAATCACTCTTTGCTGCCAATACAGGCTATCATATAAATTACTTAGACACTTTTAAAAATACATTATTTACTCAATAACCCATAATGGGTCCAGAGCTCCTTTTACACGCTATTATAGAAGTACATAATTGCTGAATTTTCAAATGGATATTTCTTCTAGGCAATAGTCTGTAATGGCTCCTTCAAAGCTCTTAGGCTTTTATCATATGAAGGCCTAAGTAGAAAATGTTTAGTTCAGTGATCATTGACCTAATAGAGAGCAACAGCTTCTCTGGAACAACTATTGTCTGTTGGGGCAGATGATATATGAATGACATTTAAAAAAATTCTTGGAAGTATGTGCTAGGGAAAAATTACTGTTCTGTACAAAGCAAATACTGCTAATGAGCTCCTCAGAATTCTTTTGTTTGGTTCTGCTTGGTTTAGTTTTTTATTTGCTGTGTGAGCCCAAGAGCAAAAGAAAACAGTTGGTTTTGTGTATAAAATTCAAAGTCAGTCTAGGACCCATTCGGGTCAATGAGAGACATTTTGATGTTCTCAGAGGTCATACAGCTCAATTAAAAGTTGTCTCAAATGAAAATGCAATGTAAGAAACTGAAATCTGAGATTAGAGAAGTAAGGGATGCTGCAATGGGGCAAATCACATTTCTTAAAGTCGTGCTGAACATAGTAAAACACACAGGCCTATCCTGAGCTTGATCTAGAAAGGAAATAGGCAACTTGACACGTTTTCAGCACTACTGCTATGAATCCCACAATCACTGAGCTGCTATTCTCTTCTTACATTTAGCTTTGAAGTCTGCTGCTTCCATTTCAGACACAAAGAAAGGTTCAGGTTCCTAAAAGCTTGGTGCAAGAGAACACATTTTCTCTTCCCACACACTTTGGGCAGTAAAACCCTTGGTATTAATGCCAAATCAATGATAACTGGATCTAAGAGCAGGACCAGCGAGGATAAATGTAAGCTGGGGACAGTCAGGCAGAGACCCTCAGAGATGCTAAAGGACACCTCCAGCTGTGAGCCTGATGGGCCAGGGGAGAGATCCTTGCTGGGTGGTACAGCTCCCTCCAGGGCTTGGGGCAATGGGATGTGCAGTTCACCAAAGGAGGCTACTGAATAACCTGTTCAGGAGCTGGGTGTGATCTTAACACCGTGTGTCATCAAACCAGAGCAACTATCCCCAGCACAGCCCTGTTTTGTATGTGATCTGACATCAGAAACACTCCCATGCTTTCTATCCTTGGATTTCTCCAGCCTAGTGAGGCTGCCTGGGACTCCTAATATTCTGACATGATTAACACAAAAAAATACAGTCGCTGGCAATTCTAATAGTTCCCACTGTCTGATGCATCTGATCGAAGAGAAACTGAAATCACAGACCAATATGCACCCAGGCCGCACCAGTTAGCCTCATCATGCAAATGAGGCACACTTGCAGGTGAACTTATTAGAGATCAAATAGTTTTAGGCACTGCAGATAATGAAGGCAGAGCGCTTATGTTGCAACAGTCAGAGCTGGAATTTAATCATGTTGTTGATACCTACTGCAGCAGCGAATCAACACAGAAACAGCCACCAAAAAAAACAAAACAAAACAACCTCTTAGAATGAAAGGAAGGTATAAACCAGAAAAATAATAAGAATAAAAAACACCCAAACCAAGCAGCACAGCAGTTTTTGAGAAGGAAAAAATCTTCCTCGTTAGATCTGGAAAGACTTTGAGCCCTGCTTTGTTCAGCCAAGCAGCTGGATAAGTGGGGGTTGCAAGGAGAAGCTGATGGGGTGTCACTGTCTGTTCCAGGAGAGAAATGGCTCCCACCTTTGGAGATGGCCCTGCAAGGAGAAAGGGGGATGCCAGGCAGCACAATGCTTGAAATCAATGAGAGGCTTAAACATAGCCCACACTGGGAAGCAGCATCTACTAAGAAAGAATTAAGAACGAAACAGAGAAACAGCTTCCTGGGGTGGAATTTATAACAGAGGTTACACAAGTGACAGGCTGGATTAGCAATTTGGTAGACATTAAGAATAAATACATTATGCAGAGGCATTAGCCCCTTCTGTTTCAATAACCCCTCACATGCACTTACTATCCTTTATGCAAACATCTGGAGAGAACCTGAGAAGGGCCACTAAGGTTTACTCATTTTAAGAAGCAAAGATGAGACCCAGCAGGTGAAACCTGCAAAAGGGAAACATTTTAATTCCTTTTGGCAGACAGAAATGGCTAAAAATACAGCTTGGCATTTCTTCTAATACCATTTGGTAGTAGAAGATCTCCAAAGATGTCAACAGGAAGCCCTAGAGGTTAGAGGGAATGATGTAACCATATGTGACATAATGCTTGTTGTAGAGATTTCCTGGAAGTGATTAGTGCCATTCATGATAACAGCAGCCAGCGAGAGTGTGAGGACTGGGTGAAGGCCCAGGCAGCGTTCAGGCATTGGATATTTTTCATTCTCTTTTAACACGATGTCTGGTCTCTCTTGTTTCAGATGCATAATAGAATAACCATGTGGTATTCCCATGCAGCTTTGTCTGGGAAGACTTGGAAGCAGCACACTTACTAGCAATGTGCAGCTACTCCCACTCAAAGGGCCACAGAGAGAGAACTGCAGAGGTGGAAGGGCAACAAATACTCTGAGCTCCTCCTTCTTCTAAAATGCCCTCCCTTCCATTCCTCTCTTATTCCCAGGAATATAAGGTGCAGTCAGGTCATCCTCATCAGGATATTGTTTTATGCCTAGTCTGTACAGAAATGCTATGAAGTGCCATCTATATTTAACAGGAAGCCTCTGATCCGTGTGAGTGGGTGGAAACAGATAGTGAGTGACATGGATGCTGACAATGGCACACAAACTCCACGACACTTCTTAAAACTTTTAATTGCATTTTAAAGTAATGTAACAAGGCAATGTTTAATGAGTACTTTGTTAAAGAAATTCTGACTTTATAAGCTAATTAAAGAGAAGGGAGGGTTACTGCACTAGGGCAAGAAATCCAGGCTGCTGAATGTCTATACTGTAGCAACATGTAATTCAGATTCAATTGGCAGCTTTGCAAATCTCCAGCCAGCCAGAATGAATGATTACTTTTTTTTTTGATGGGCAAATAAATTATTATTATCATCATGATTATGTTAATAGAAAAAAGTAAAGGATAGGCAAGTACTTTTTTTGCCAGGGCTGGTAAATTTTCATGACACTTTTTGCAAAGCTGTCATATGGCTGGCTTAGATGAAACTGGAAGGCTTTATGTGGGTAACATTTAACTTTAAGCATTCTTCATGGAAACTTACATGGCACATAATTTACATATTCAATACCAGTGACAATTTACTTCTCCCATCTGAGCAGGGCTTTCAACTATGCCACTTGAACTAAATTAATAAACAGTAATTAGAGAATGTTGTGCGAGCGAGCTGTTGATGTTGAGAAGATTCTAATCAACACCTTCTTTTAAGGGCCAATTAAAGCTGAATGTATGCAATATAAACATCTTCTTGTATTTAGACATGAACTGGTGAACAAGGTAAAAAATAAAAATCAGAACAATTACAGCAGGTTAGAGATGATCCGATGGAAAGATGAAGCTTCATTAATAGTGAAAACAGCAGTAATTTCTGAAAACCAATGACCACCTTCCATGGAGAAGCACTGACAACTTGTACAAGTTAATTCTGACCAGGATAAACCTCAATGCTTTCCCTGCCAGGCTTTTCTCTGAAAGCAGCTCTGTAGCTGCCTCAAATTTCCACTGCAGTAGTTCCCTGTCTGTAAGACAGCCCTGCATCTAAAGTGAGTCCAGAGCTGCGGCAGGAAGGAGGCCTCCCTGAGGGAGGCAGTAACGGCGAATGGAGCCACCCCATTACTGCTACCTCACAGCAGAGACAGGCTCCCTGGAAGGTGATCTGGGGAAGAATTTACACAGCCCCCAGCAGCACTGCTGGTGGGAATACAAACACAAGGATGAGCCTGAGTGAGAGGTTAAGCTGCCCCACATTGTCTCAATTCTATTACCAGGGAAAGGAACAGTTAGGCCAGAAGAGCTAATGCACTTGTACCTGTTACCTGTGAAGAGTCTCTCAGCCCACCACAAAGGTAAGGTTGTTTACTTCTGAAAGATGAACTTAAGACAATTCCAGAAGGACAGAGGGAAGGCCACATTTGACTTAAACAGAGAGGATCCTCAGTGTACCAAAGGGAGCCTGCGGTAGCAACCGAGACCTGTGTATTGCCACTAAGAACTGTCAATAAGTTAAAACCAGGTATAACTTTATCCAAACCACAGCTCACTGCTTCCTAAAGCACAAATTTAAACAAAACAAAACAAAACAAAAACAAAAAAGAAACAAAAACAAAAACAAAAAAAACCCCAAAAATCATCTAAGCTGGTGCAATGAAGCACATGCAAAATTTGTCCTCCAAGTCAGAAGATACAATGGGCTAATAAAGGTAAGGGAAACATCTGTTCCAATACTACACCAGTGTAATTTGGAGAAAATGACTGCATCACTTACGGCCATTTGGTATCCAGAAAAACTACCACAGTAATAGGATGTTGTCACCTCAGGCTCTACTGAGATCTACAGGAATTTTACTTGTTTAAGAATATAGGATTAGGCACATGATCAGTGTTTCTTCCCTTTGAAAATAAACATTTTCACTTACCATTTCTATAGTGGTGTGAGATCGTTATCTTATGACAACATTTCGTTTCACTGGCATTATCTCCTAATTAGCTATTTAAAAATATATGTAAGGGGGTGGAGGTGGCGAGTGGACTTGCAAACCTGACAGGTCTGATGTGCTCTTACAAGCTCTGCTAATCCCAAACATTGAAAATATACTAGTAAAACCAAATTAGCACTTTAAAGAGCAACACAGCAAAAGCCTCATGTCTTGAACCCTGTAAATTCAGCATGCATCAGAGGGGCTCTTACACCCAGAACAAAGCCCTTGGGCAGGGGAGGGGAGCAGGGGCAGGGGGAAGTGAGGAGCAGCATGCCAAATGGGAAATCAGCCCTGGGAAGAGAGCACCACTGCAAGACTGATAACCTCTAGGTGTGGTCAGCCCTACATTACCGTAGTATCATTACCTAAGGTGCTTGGTGTAGGACTTGGGGACTTCTGAAAAGTCAAGCACAGGGAAGTTTACCATGGATGAAAATATACAAGTAATGCCAAGAGAAAATACTTAACAAACCCTGTTCAGTACCCCCTGCACTTTCTCCAAAACCTCAGAGATTAATGCATTTATAGGCACAAAAAATCACAAAAGCTTCCTCCAAGATGCTTCATAATATATGAGCAGGTCTGGGGTCTCAGTTGTGGAATGGTGAGAATTAGGAAGGTAGGTACTCTGGTAAGCTGGACTCATTTCTTCTCTCAAGAAGTAGGCTAAATTCCTAACAAACTCTCCTTGCAACAGAAGAAACCAGGACACATATATCCATGACAGGTCATTTTGGAACTACTCACACACACACAGGAAGGATCTCCTCAGCAACAGTATTCTTCTAGCCTGCAGAGCCCAAAACTGTGATTTGCTTCTGCTTCTGAGTTGTTTTTAAAACTCAATTCAGTAGATATCTTGGTGATTTTCAGGGTGTTCTGAAGGAGCAAAGTAGATGTTTGAAGAATACTGATAGTATGAGACAGGCTCTAAACAGGCATTTATTTCAATGTCTGCAGATCAATTTAATATGCAGCATGCAATATTACTTTTTTTCTGATCAGATGGAACTTCTAGGCCCAAATCTGCTTGCAATAACCATGATCCATCCATAACTTCACAGAAATAAGGGGGTGCAGAGGGAAAAACTCATGTAAGCAGGAAGGGAATGAGTCCACATTAATATCCTCTATAGATTTTTGGTTTTAATTGAAAGTTTTCTCTTGCCTAGCACCACTTCAGAGAATGAATTGGGTTGGAAGGGACCTTAAATAATTATCTAATTCCAGCCCCTCTGCAAGAGGTAGGGACACCTTCCACAAGAGCTGGGTGCTCAAGGACCTCCCCAACATGAGTCCTTTTACACACCTCTTCAAGTCCATTCGGTGAATAAATTAAATTAAATTCCTCACTTGCTCTTAATACTTTTTAAACACAAGCCAAGCCTCTTGGTTTTTCATACCTGGACATCTACATTTTTTAAAATGCTGCTGGATAATTTCCCTCTCTTTCATAGGCTGGTGCTTTGACCTATCTGCACCCTGTGCACTCCCTAAGGCTCATGCATAACTGCAATGGACGATTAGTCCAGCTAAGTCTCCAGCAATTTCAATGGCTTATGCAGAGTAGATGGGGCACAATATGTCATTTCAGCTTTTTTTGTAAGGTTTTTCAATCTTTCCATGAACTAAATCATTTTATCAGTTTCATTCTCTCTTTCTTTCTTTCTTTTTTTTTTTTTTAATTTGTCCCATTAAACTACAGAACTGGAACATATTCATGAATAGTTTCTTTCTGCTTTAACTCAAGGAGTTCCTGACATAACAAAAACTGGTAATTAACTGGCTCGAAGACTTTTACAATAGCTTCTTTAAATAAGTCTTAGTATGCGGCACCTGGAGCACTGACTCCACATTGCTGATACCACTGCAATGCACCCTGTTTAAAACAAGGTTTGCTACTCCACCTCAGCAACAATTCTTGGCCGTTTTCATCGCCGCTCTCCTGCTTGGAAACACCAAAGTCCTTCCACGTTTCTTTGCATGGAAAACGCTACTGAACTCCTCCAGGATGACTCCCTGCTCTCAATCCCCTTGGCTCTGTGACACTGCCTTAAACACTCCATGATCAGAGGGCCACTTGCCACCAGCGCAAGGCCCAAGTGGCAGGTCTCCAGAGGCTGGGCACGGCCTGGCCTCCCCTCCTAGCTCGTGTCACAGCTGCTGCGTGCTGTTGGCACAGATGCATTTTGGCACACTTTGGCAATCCCCATGACCTGCTTCTGCCTCGCACCCTACTTAGAGCAGGAAAGGGTCTTCCTGATAGAAGAATCAGGTTTCAGATTTTCAGGTGTCACTCAGCAGCGTGTGATTTGTAGCTGCTGTTGCATGTTGGCTCTAAGCATAGTCAGTTTTGCCTACTCACGCTTATCTCCCCTGGTTACAGTACATTTTGTTTCTGATGAAAATATTACTCTGAGGAGTATTTGGCTCCACCATACATTTATGCTCCCTGCTAACTAGCCCAAGCCTTATTGTTGTAGTTCCTAATATTTTGCATCATTTGTAGAGCCAGCAATATAGTCTGTAAATAGCATGAAAGAAAACTTTAATATATATCTTCCCCTAGTGTTCCAGACAGATTGGTTCACTGTGGAACAATTACATGTGTTAGCCTATATTTCTTCTAAAATCAAATCATGTGAGGACATCTCAGCCAGAAAAAGCCATAAAGCTAGATGAGGAAAGGAAAAAAAAACCCCATCTCCAAGTACGTACAGCTTAAGTCACAAAACTATAAGAAAATAAAGAAAAATTGAAAAGAGCAAAGGAGACAAAATGTAAACACAAGTTTTATACACTGTGTGAATAACATTGAACACAGAGTGAATGTCATTTTGGTATTTTGGTATCATGGGTTGCTAGTGTGGTTCAGAAAAGAAAGAGATATCTCCAGAACTATGGCAATATGGCAGCTCTCTCACATCAAAGCTGGTTACAAAATCTATGCTTGTGGCTGCTCAGTCTAACTGCCTGCTTGGAAACTAAACAAGGAGAAATAATATCCTGAATAATTGTATTTAAAGTGTCCAGAAAGATCATGAATCTTCAGAACCACCTTTGGAAATGCAGCCCTTTTAGTGGGAGCTCACAACCACATCTCTAGGTGCAAGGAGTACCTTGTGGCAGCTGAAAGTCCCCCAAACCTGTTGCACTCAGGCCTTCTGTAGGACGTCAAGGAAGCAATTGTAACACATAACTACGTTGATTTTATGCCTCTGAAAAATCTCTTTTTTAACACAAATACTCTATCACTGTCAGCTGAACACATTTAACTTTTGAATTAATACTATTTTTCAGAGGTCAGACGTGTGACAGTAACAGAAGTCTTTTGCCAAGACATGTATTTCAGGTCTGCATCTGAATTTCCCCAGAGCCTGGTGCTGTTTAAATACAAATAACTGCTTCTGGCTCATGGCTAATGCAAAACTTCTGTTCTCTGGACTCCTTCAAGGCTCTGCTCGTGGCTTCCTTCCCCACACAGGTGTGGGGAGCCACACCCCCTCAGTGCCCTCTCAGAGTAGGCACTGCTTAGCAGGTTAGGCAGACCTAACAGCCAGAATGCAGGAATGATGGCAGTCATTTTCCCTCCCATTTTGTCCCCAGCCCGAAGACTGCCAGGTGTTTTGGTGGAGCTTTAGACGGTAGCCAGGTGGTATGTCAGAAGTTATGCCTCTAGCAAGGGCCCCAGCTGCCAGGTTGCCCTGGCACCACCAGTGTGGCTGCTGGTCTGCCTAGCACTCGTGGGACGGTGGAGTGCAGCAAAAGCCTCTGGGAAGAGGGATAGCAGCTGCCCACTCACACAGCTGGACTCTGACAGAGGAAGACAAAGATGGTCTCCACTCTAGGGATGGCGTCTTTTATATTACATTGCAACCATATGAAGTACCAAAGCAGCACTCTGTACAGTAACTTTTGGTGGTTATACAGGTCTAGGATGTTCAGAAGTATTTCAGGAAGCACAATTTGTGGATATATATGCAGCTAAAGAGGCCTAGGCTCTGCTTTTTGCTAGAAACAAATAACATGTCTGCCCCACCACTCCAGTCCCTGTGACTCCAGCAGCCATTGATCAGTTTGAGTGAACTTTGGGACAGGTCTGGTCTGTGAGTGCTTCCACAGCCCAATTCCCCTGCTAAGGGAAGTCACAGATTTCTGCACTACAGTTTCACAGCAAGCCTGCTGTCACCAAATTAACTATTAATAATACTAACTAATATTGCATAAACATTGATGTTAGCTTTCCCCAAGCAATAATGCTATAAATCCTGATCCTCTGCTGTGAACTGCTGAGAGGATTTGAAGGACACAGTCCCCCTCTCCAGACCTACCTCCAGCTGTACATGGCAATTCCCATGATTCTTTTTCTCTCTGTCTTTCAGCACAGGTGGGGTCCAGATCTTCTGTCAGTTAAATTTTATTTTCTGGCCTGCTTAGTAATTCAGACTGTGTTTTGGTTCACTTGGCTGGCGCAGAGTATTTTTACCACACCCCTGTCTCTTCAGCAAACAACATCTTTTCTAACCACTGGCAGAGCCAAAGCTAGTGAGTAAGAAGGAACAGTAGTTAAGGCATAATAAATAAAGCCACCCTGAAGAAATACCTACACAAAGCAAGATGAATGGACATCAACTACCAGGACAGTGCTGCTGCTAAACAAGGGAAGAATAAATCAGACATGTCAGGAGCACTAGGATACCTGACAAGCGGGGAACGACATTTCTTGAAACCATAGTTTTATCTCTGCTTATTTGGATCAAACACTTGTAATAGTTGTGGATTAATTTCCTTCCCATAGTCAAAACAATAAAAGCCAGGCACCATTTTATTAATTTCCAAACCAGCGTCAGATAAGCAGAATTGCATTTAAAAAAGTAAACAGCCTGCCATAGAATTGGAGGATATGTAAGCATTTGGGTTTTTTCTTTTTTTTTTTTCCTGTGTCTATAAAAGGGGGAGGGTTTTAACATTATGAATAGATTTCATTTTGTAAGTTGTGCTACAAAGCACTGATAAGGCCACGGGAAAGCAGCAGAGATTGAAGCAGAGCAGGAAGAAATACCACCCATATTAGGAGACAGCCACTTACTTAGTGGCTCCTATTTGAATAAAGATGCCATTGTTCAGCCAGAAGAATGCACATATTCACAGGCCCTGCACAGAATAGCTCAGTGTATCTAGAACTCCAGAAGTGTCCAAATTACAGCCGCGGGGCCAAAACTGTCCTTGAGTCTTTCTGAAGAATGACCCTCTGCTTAATTAATCAGTGCTTTAACTGTGAGTGATCCCAGGACACACTTTTCTCAGGCCTTTTTCTTAGCCCTGCTTGTTCAGAACAAACCTTTAAATGTTCTCTGAGTGATTTTTGACCATTTTTTCCCCTTTCAAGATTATTATTTCCTGTTTTACTGTGAAAGCTCATTAGAAACGAAGACCAGAATCTAGATGATCTCAGTCCAGTTTACTTGGATAGGAAATGACTGACTCGGGATGGAGAGACACTGGCTCCCTTTCAAGGCCTCCCACAAAAGATTAAGTGCACAGACTCCCAGAATATTGCAACTGCAATTTTCTTTCCATATATTAAGTTCACAGAGTCCCAGAATATTGCTACTGCAATTTTCTTGCTATATAACATGTAAGAATTTATAGCAGGGCTGATGAGCTTGTATGTGCCGTATTTGATCCCATTGCCATAACACCAGCTGTTGTGCATGGGATCTACCAAGATCTCTTTCCTTTTACTCTACACAAGACAAGTTTGAATTTTCAGCACTGAGTATTCCTTGCTATCACAGGCCAGGTTGTCTGGATTCTCAGAGAGATTTTTCCTTTCCTATCTGGAACAGAACAGAGATTTGATTGCAATGAGAAATACATGAAGGCAATGAAAATCATTGTGCAAAATTTCTCTCCAAATGAGACTCTACCTTGTCCATCTAGCTTTGATTATAAAATTCCTCCTATTCTAACTGAAGTTAAACAAGGAAAGACAAAGGTTTTGCTTAAAATGAAAACAGCAGCATATTTTTTAAAACAGTGATCTTTACTGTGAAAACCAAATTAATTTTGACCACATTTATAAACTTGTAACAAAATATACAAACTAAAAAATGTTAGGACTTTAAAAAACTTAGCATGAATGTTTTGAAAAGCTATAGTGATAATACAATCTGCAGCTGGGGAAGCTGGAGCCATACTGTTTGATAGGCTCTATCTTATGATATCCAATATTAAGCTAAGTAAAATGATATGACCGGATGGCCTAACTAAATTTAGTAGTCTGGTGAATTGCCACTCTACTAAATTTAGTCGGCCCATAATGGGCATTGAATATCTACAGCCCAAATGATAAAATCTGTCTTGCTTTTTTAGGCTCCCAGCAAATGCACAATATACTATGTTGCACTATTAAGAAATAAGCAAATCTGCGAGGGAAAGCATGAGAACCTTAACGAGGTTAAGGTCCTAACGAGACCCTTAATGAACACAGAAGGAATCAGGGTGTGTCAGTCCACATCCTCATTATGCAGCAGCAGATGCAGAGCCATGGGTGCTCCCCAGATATGTGACCAGAAGGAGAGGAGGAGGAGGAAGACTCTCTAGGCACCCTAATCCTCCCCACTATAAAACTGCCACTCCAAATATAACTTTGTGTTAGAGCCATGGGAAGAAGACTGGTTACAAGTGGCAGTTGGCCTCTCTGAGCTTTGCTGCTCTTACAGAACATGTGCTGGTTCTGGTTTCATACTGTTCCTTTTACACTTTGCACTTTGGGCTCTGCAATCCTGATGGGAGACAGGTATTTCTGCATAGATTTCCATGCATTAGTGAGCCAGCTTTACAGCTAGGAAAACTGCTAAGTCACTTTCCTCAGAACCATATTTGAGGTGTTAGTTACACATTTCCTGCTGTTTAAGGGGATTTCTTCTCAGTCCATAGGTGTTGTGACTACTGGTGGGAAACCATATAGGACACATTTTTTTATTATATGTGAAATATAACAAGACTAGAAGCTTAAAAACATTCTGGTATTCACAAGTAGAAAATAGTAATTGGACATGAAAAGGAATCACCATAACATTATTCTTAAAAAGAGTTGCATCCTTCTGTCCTCACATAAAAATCTATCGGATGCCCCATGCAACTCAGTGATGCTTTTCAATAACAGACAAGAAGTAGTGCCCTCGTCCCCACTTCAGTGCAGCAACAGAGACATAGGCATGATATTCAGGAGGTTCTGCAGACCTAGCTTTATACTGAAGGTTGAATATCATAAACTGCAAGTGAGCTTTGATCTGCTCCCTAGAACAGGCAGATTTAACCTGTCTGAAGTTCTGTAAGCATCATTCTCTGCAAGAAGCAATTTTATTGATCATAGCTGGGAGCACATGTTCAACAGTCAGAGACTGGCTTTAAAGAATAATATATCTCAAAATAATCAACATAAAAACTCCTTATTTACTTAACCATTTACAATAAAAGAGAAAAAATAGCACTTTGGAAAAATGCTTTGTCCTTTTGGTAGAGGAGGATGGGAAGCTTCTAGAGTAATAGCTGAGAAGTAGGTATGAAAATAAGATCATTACAGCTGTTGTCTCTATGTTCTACATCCATGTAGGAACAATGTTTTAGAAACAAGAGAAAGGAGAGGGACAGGGTGTCAAAATTCAGAGCATTTTGTTCATTCATGACATTCCAATTTTCAGTCAGAATTTGCTCTCTTTCAAGACAAGTCTGAGCTCCGAGTAAATGGTTGTGGCAAATGATATCACTGAGTTCCCTCCTCAGAACTTTTGGAAAGGTTTGCCATTTGACCCCAATTACATTTGGAAGTTGTGTAGGGATCAAACACATGGGACTATCACAGATATCATGAAGTGCACCCCTACCCATGCCCCCACTGAGGTGCCAGCCCACCCCTGCCTCGAGGGGCTGTCTCAGAGGAAACCTATCAGCCACCTGAGAATCTAGCCACAGTATCTAAATACATCAGGAACCAGAGTGTCCTAGTTTTGCTGCTCACACAGTAACTTGTTTTTCTTTTTATAATTATGTCTTAATCATTCTTTATGCTGAAATAATCATAACATATTTACAACCAGACTCTATTTTAATTTTTGTCTTCAGATCACTTTTTATGCGGCCTCATACTGCCATTCTCAGCCCAAATGACACCCTTCCTATCAAAGCCAATTTGGATTTATTTTCTCAAACACAAGTTTGCAAGGTATCTCTGTCAAATGATTTACTCAGGTTCAGATGTTGCAAATAGATCTGCTGGAGTAAAGAGGCAGAGCAGCAGTTCTGTATCTGACCCAGCAGGTACTGGGTTTCTTATTGGTGTATTTTGAAACTCTATAACGATACCTCCTTTGTGTACCAAGGCTTCATAACCCAAAAAATGTGATGTTTAGCTTCATAACCCAACAGACATGTTGCTTGCCTGCTCACTCCAGTTGTGCTTCTAGCTTTGAGTACAGATGAGTACTTACTGACAGGCAATCACTGGCATCCTTTTTCCAAACGTCATTCGCTTTTTTGAGGTTGTTGTTGCTTTTTTTTCTTTCCTGATATGACTTTTTCCTCATCTGCCATGGGTAAATATTTGGAAAAATCCATTAGTTTCTCATTGTTCTTTAGATGAGTTTCATCTAGACTTGCTCATTTAAACATACTCATGTTTTACAAGTTCTTTCCCCCTCACTTTTTAATCAAACCCCTGCTTTCACATGTCCTCCAATTCTTCCTAATTGACAGTCCTTATTTTTGTTCAGGACTGATTTTTTTTTCTTTAAAAAAAAAAAAAAAGCAGCTCTGACACTCATCCATTTTAAAATCATAATTAACTTCATCTCCTTCCTCATTTGCTAATGGGTCTATTTTCTCTCCAGTATTTCCTTTTCCCCTGGTAGACTCATAAAGTCACTCTTGTTTCTCTTATTCCCTTTGGCTAACTTTAACTCATTCTGCCTTAAGCTGGGGAAAGGGAGACATTCACAGCACAGTGCTCAGAACTTCCACACAATTTTATACTTCGAAAGTCTTTTGCAGATGTCAACTCATTAACTCTCATAACATACCAGTGAGGTAGAGAAGTATTTATAGCTTTATTTTGATAAGAAAAGGGAAGGGGAGTTCTTGCATAATTGATGCTGACTGCAGAGGGGCTGCTCCAAGGGCCGAAACCCTGTCCATGTGTCCAGGCAAGTAGACAACAAAGCCTGGTGGTGCACACAGCACCATCAAGAGGAAAGTTGGAAAACAGAGCACAGGGGAGGAAATGACAACCTTCCTTTCAGCTGCCTTTATTTCAGTTTATTTTTTAGATGAAGATTCCACAGAGGTTACCCACCAATCTTTCTGTTCAGTTCTGCTGGTCAGATGTTCCTCCCCAACATTAGTACATCTGGCCAAAAACCACCAAGGGTGAAAGCAGGGCAACTGTATGCCTAGAGGATATTTTAAAAAAAACTTTCACTTTATACAAATGCCCGACAAATATCTTTAATCTTTGATAGCCATTACTCTTAGAAAAACAATTTCAAAACCATTTATGCTCAAGGTGCTTGAATTAAGATTTAACTAACCCGTTTCACACAGGGGCATATCATGGGCTAGGCTATTTTTATATGCAAATATGCCAGCCTGAGTTTCCTGAAATTTCTTTTCGTTTTCTTATACCCACACAGCACTGTGAGTACAGGATTTTCAGTGTTTCTTAGCATGTGGTCCATGGGCTACAAGCCCACTGATGGGCTACAAGAAATCAAGAAGTGGTATATGGAACAACTGCACAATCTCCAAGGAAGACCAAGAGCTTAAGCCATGCAAGCACTTTTCCACAGTGAGTAAACAAAGCGAAGAAGCGAAGGGGATAGAATCAAATTTTAAAATGAACAATCAAACTTATCTGAATTTTTTGTTGGTTTGCAAATGAAAAGCATTGTGGTTAGACACACAACACAGCCTGGGGATATTTTTGTCATGATCCTAAACAGTGGTTAAACACTGCTTTGTATGTCTGGAAATCTAAAAAGTCAAATTATTTTCTTAAGACTCTTTTTCTAAGCTGATGTCAGCAACATCTTCATCAGCCTTGCTTGCTTGTGGCACATCACAACACTGCTCCCTAGATCTTATTGAAATCCTGCCCTGTACCATTGCTGGCCACAGGGATCCTTACTGAGCTCTCTGAGGAGTCCTCTCCCTTCCCATTCTGTCCACACGGCCCCCATTGCCCACCACGGCTCTCTCTGAAATGGCACAGCCCCTGCCCAGGGCTTTCCAGAGGGCAAAGCTGGTGCCATGCTGCAAGTTGTGGGGCTGTCAGCTAGATGAGGTACAGACCTGTGATCTTCCTCTCTCCTGGGGACTTCCCAGGGTGGAAAGTGAGATGTGATGTCCTAGTTCCTCCACCTCCAGTGTCTTTTCAAGAAAATGGTCCACTTTAGATCCTGGATCTCCATCTGTTTTGTGCGTGTGTGTGTGTGCAGGGGAAAGCATCCAACGCACAAAAGGGACTTGCAGGAGAGGCTCAGCACAGAGCCTGCTTAGCACTCCCAAACTGTGCTGGCTAACTACCCAGCTCTGATGTTTATGGAGTTTTCTTTCTGAGGGCTGAAAGTTTGCATCTGTGCTTCTAGTTCAAGTTCTCTCACAAACTTGAACAAAGAGCTTGTAAAGTTCAGCATCTTCCAAATTGCCCCATATAAGTCACTACTGAAACCACATCCAAATGGCTCCCCCCGCCACCCCCCACCATACCTTCCACAGAAATGACCTAAACTTTGTCAGGTTCACATGTCCCTAGAGATGATCTCATTTCACTGCTTCAAAAGAGCTTTGGTCTGCACAGCCTGTAGCAGCAAATTTACACTTCAAAAAGCAGACAGCTTTTTCCACATCTTATTCACTTAATGGGTGAGAATGTAAAATTAGTTCCGTTGCTGATGAGGACCTTGAGCCAAATGAAAAGTGTTCATTTGTCAGCACAGACTTACAGCCTAAAACATGATTATATAGCTAATCCAATAATGGATTTTGATGCTGAGCATTTATTTATATACAGAATGTCTTGTTATCTGTTGATAATCAGGCTCTGCAATTTACTCTCTTTTGTGTCATTAGCCATAGAAACATCTTCCAGACATATTACATTTGTGTGTCAACATACAAACACACACAAAACCTTCCTGGCCAAAATGCTGTCTTTGCCTATTTTCCCTGAAAAAGCACTGGAATTTGAGCTTTTTGTAGTTTGAAATATTAGTAGGAAATGAATCATTTTTGACTGAGAACCTCTCTGCATCTTAGAAGTCTTAATAGATTAAAATTTGAAACATAAATTTTGTTTGTTATGTATAACATCATACGAACAATGATTTATTCTTTTTTTTTCCTGATATGAATGTCAGTGCCTAATTATCTCAGGTATACATTTGTATACTTTAAATGGTCCCTGTCCTAAAGTATTCCATGTCCTGACATCAGAGGCTATATTAGACTTTGCTAACTATATGAACACCATTATTTGATGCTGAACAGATCCACCTTTTATAGAAAAGTAAGTAAAACATGTTAAGGTCAATATCAGGCATCGATCCTACATCAGGTACATTAAAATCAATCAGAAAACCAGAAAGCTGTTTGAGTACCCTTTTTCAACTCTCTAATTGCTGTTGCTACCTGATACTCCTACAGTTGTGTGTATGACTGTAACTATCTAACACTGTAGTACTGGGACAGTTTGCTACTCATTTAAATACAGAAAACATAAAATTAATATGTTTAAAATGGGGAGACATTTTAATCGCTATGCTCCAGTAACATTCACCAGATATTAAAAAAAAAAAAAAGTCTGTGGGAAAGTAAAATCACTCCGGTATTAAACTGGGAGTTAATTGCAAATGTGGGGCACACCTGCAAACTCTGTGAACAATCCTACCACACCACACAAAGCAATTTCTGTGCTAAAGGATAGCTCTGCCTGCAGAAACACCCAGGGACACCTCTGGAGGTTGGATGAAGTCTTTTCTAAATTTGGCAGCCAGAAACAATTTAAAAGTAAAGTCATTAAGTAAAATTTACCTCAAAGGATACTGCAAATCAAGGGAGCAGGTGAGACGATGTATGAGCCAAACTCGAGCTGTGCCACTGCCTCTCCTAGAAGCAGGATCAGGCCTCCCTGTGTGCTTTTGTTCAGCCGAAATTTAGTCTACAATAAATACTTATCTATTGCTGCAACATGATGTTTTATTGGGTTGCACTAGTTTACTAAAAACAGCAGGCTGGTAATAGCAGTGCTTGTGGTTCTGCCTGTAATTCATTTGTGGATGGTAATGCACAGGGAGAGATATGATACAAGATAATAAGACAAATTAAAAAAACTACTAAACGCAGTACTGGCAGTATAGAGTATATTAGGACCATGTTCAGACAGGCTGATTCTTTGGATATTTTTATTTTTTGTTTTACCTCAGCAAGGTAATTCATTAGATATTCGCTTGGGTAAAGAATAAATGAATATAGCATACATTATATCCTCACTTTAGTGGCAGAAACAAATCTTTCCTGTACCTGCCAATGTAATCTTCAGAGTTTTCGTTATATAAAACACCTCAAGAAAAATGCACCTTGGTAAGATTTACACTTTATTACTCTAATGATTCTACAAACACTGCCACAAAGTGATGAAAGGCAAAGCAGTCCTGATCTGATTGAGAGCTAATAAAAATCAGTACTGAAAACTGAAAATAGCACCCTTATCATCTTTCTTTCATTTAGACCTGATTACTAGGGGATTATAATGCAATCACAGCTATGTGTGAGAGGTAGCTATGGGAACCAGTTTTAACTGTTTATCTAGCCAAAGATCTTAATTTAAGTTTGAACACTCTGATTCATTTATATGTAAGACACCAAGGAGACAAAATGCAGAAGAAACAGATGCTCACTTGTTCTTTCCATTTAACTTCATAAGCTACCAGCCAATTTGTCTTTCAGGGACAAAATTAATTTCTGATGACAATGTGAGCAAGTAATAAACTAGGAGTTCCTGTCCTGGGAAACTTGTTAAGGCCATGTAATGTTCTGGAGTTATTTAGAAAAAAACAATTTGCTCATAGACTTGCAGGGACATCTGTAACAGAGTTTTCTTTGTCCCTGTGCTGTTACTCATTTCTGGGGGCTTTATGACACCTTTTCCAGAGGCTGATTTGAAAAAGTTCAAAAGGAAATATATTTCCCATTATTTCTTTCCTTTGGGGTATTTTCTTTTTCTTAGTCTGTTCCTTTTTTTTCCCCCTTCATATTCACAAATCATGCAAACCTCAACCCACTTGCTTTGCTACTTTCAGACAGCCAGAGAAACCAACCACCCGCCAGGAGACCTACAAAATTAATCAAAAATTATCTGCAGAAAAGAGTTTGCTGGCAATTTTGAAGTAAGTACACAGCTGAAAACAGGTGACAGAGCACTATGAAAAAGTCTGTGGCACATTTAGGTGGAAGGAGCTTTGCCCATTAATGCTGTAAACTCAGTTACGTTACCGTCATGGACAGGGGAAAAAAATGTCAAAATGAGGCAAGGAGAGACCAAAAGAGAGATATCTCTTCCTGAGAGCTTGCATTTCCAATATGGACTGTGTGTACATGCTCCTGCAACACTTCAACAAAATGTTCTCCATCCTTCACTATCTTTACTGGCACTATTTCCCTGTTTCAGTATTTATTTCACATGTACAGCTCTTTACTCTGGTAATACTTTTCTATCATTTGGCTTTTTTATTGGGGTTTTATCCTCACCTGGCAGGCCCTCCACATCTCAGGTTTTCTCTTAGGTAAATTCCTACAGTGTAATGTCTGTCCATTAGCACATTTAAAATCGCTTCTTCTGCTGTGCTTAACACTCATTTATGGCTTATGTGCTTCACATGAAATGTTCCTTTTCCAGCAGTTCTTTTGAAGAAAGTTTAAAGTAAGTTGCAAAATGTTTCTTTTTCATCTAAACAGGGAAATGAATTTAAGAAAGGAAGAGAAGAGCCTGAAGGTTTAGCTCTTTCAAAATTTAAACAGAATTCAAAACACTGTTGGAACACATCTGTCAGAGAAAGCATGAGAGCACCTGCATTTTAAGAATGAATCTCATCCCTAACTCCCTCTTTGATAATAGCTTGCACGAACAGCACCTTTAAACCACATCAATCCCAGATGCTTTCCATCCATCCAGTTATTATTTCCCTTGGCACTGAAGTGCAGCTACCTCTAGACTGAAGCTTCTCAGTGATGTTCAGCCTACTGTACAGCACCACGGCTCACAACAAAAAGTCATTACAACTATTCAGATGAAATTATAAAACAAGGGGAATTTTAAACAAGAAATTCAAACCTCAGCTTGACCAGGAAAATGCACAGAGCAGTATTAACTCTTAATTTAAAGGCCAGATGATTTCAAGCACAAGTAGTAAGAATGAACTTTGGATAGGAAAAAAAAATGAAGAATTCAATGAAAATTATAAACTACTATGGTCCTGTTTGTATTTACATAGCAGGATCTCACCAGTCCCCTGCTTAAACACACAGGCTCTGTACCTGCAGTGAACAGCACACCACAGCTCAGCTGTTTCTCACTGCCCTGCTTTGCCTTCAGTTAGTTTTCAGTGATCAAGACAGAGCTTCTAGACACAGCCACCCAAGTGTGGTGGCCTGGCCATTAGCACCAATGAGGGTGTCACTGGTAAGGACCACTGCAAACTTCTGATCAGTGGGACCCATCAGAAATTTAATTTCATTGCTTGAACAGCTATTTCTTTTCATACCGCCTTTGCCACACAGCTTTGAAGGATTTTATGCAAAGGCAGGATACATACTGAGGCCACACAGATGAAAACAGAGCTTTGACTCATGTTTCAAGAACACAGAGTAAGGAAAGTTCACACACTTTAGAAAAAAAAAACCACAACACTTTGCAAATTAAATTAGTGCTTGGGAGAGATGAGATCAGTCAGTGCTCTGGCATCCTCTTTCACAGGGATCTGCAGTAGGGACATAAGAGCAGAGCAGTATTCCTTTAGGGGGATGCTGATGAAATTTCCCACCAAGACACTTCACAGGTTTGGGACATATTGATTACCAAGGCAAATTTAATAAAAAAAGACTATAAGGATATAAAAGAAAGACACTGTTGAGAAAGTTTGAGTAGGGGAAGTTTGACTGGTTATGTGTAGAGCGCTGTGACAATTCTGAAAATTCATGTTGGCCTACTGGGAAGCCGAAGAGTCACACTGAGGGAAAAAAAAAAAAAATTTGTTTTTCTGGGCTGCAGGTATAGGAAAGAGGTGGCTGAGGTAGGCCTACAGTTTACATAATATGAATCCTCCACACACACACACAAAAAGTTAATTAGCATAAAATTAGAAAGTAGAAAGTATCCTTACGATGAAAAAATCCTAAACCAATAATGTAAATGAGTCATAAAGTACACACACTGGAAAAAAAGAGTATTTCAGTTCATGTCAGTTACTCAGAATCCCTGGCAAACTGACTCAGTAAGAGCAGTTTAAGGTGGGGAAGTACATAAAGGAGAGGGGTGGAGAGCTGGGCTGGGGCAATTTTGGGAAGCCTGTTCTACAGAATCACATCTGCCACTTTATTTCCTCTGAAAGTCTGAGACCTGACAACACCACAGAAAATTTCTTAGCTATATTTTTTTAAAACCTTACAGACCAGGAAAACATTAGTAGAACAATGAAAAACTTGGCATTTAAATAACTCTATAAAGTATTTCCAAAAGCAAACAGATATTTTCCACTCTTCCACAAAGCTCAATATAATGTAACTTATTACACATCTTAATGCAGAAAGTCTTACATAACCTGTCTCCATTTCAATAAAACTGTAAATTTGGGGGCTGTATATATGACATGCAATTTTGATCAAGTAAAGAAGGGGGAATAGCACAGCTGGGCTGGAGTCACATGAGTTAGAGAAAAGAGAGATTCCATAGGCCTCTTTAAAAAGCTCTCATCACAAAGTAAACTTATAACATTGCCTTTATGGTACTGAGCCCACAAGACCAGAAGCTTGTTTAGGGTGGGAGACGTTGAAGCAGAATGCCCGTGCCTTGGCCTAGTTTAGTGTTTTACAGATTGTAACCACCATATTCCTGCAAAAACAGAAGCAACATGAGCTCCCTCAGTGGTACACTAGGGTCTAAATTGCCAACAGAAAAAGGAAATGTTTCTTTTAGCCCTAAAAATTAGTGCAAAAAGCATATGTGAGCTGTGTCACTAATACCTCAGTCTTCAGTGAAATGATCCCAGACTGGTTCACCTCTGATCTTGGAGGCTGACAGTTTTCAGAAGACCAACAAGTCAGCAGATGCTCATCCTTTCTGCAATGCCTCAGTAGAAACCATCTTTGTTTCATGATGCATAAAGGCTGTGAAACCCATGAAGCTCAGAAATCTCAAGGACTACAAAATAAACCCACTCCTGTGCAGTGCTAATACAGGAAATTCCAGTGTGAGGGAATGCAGCCTCTGTCCAACATACCACAACTAGCCAAAGAATGTGGCTTCCCAGGAAAAAAAAACAAAACATTTTAACTGGTTCCTAATGGGCTTATGCGTAAGCTGACGTTGTGTTGCTGTAACAATTCCACTGGTCTGTTTAGCCAGGGGTGTATTTCTGTGAGAGCAGCAGAGCTGGGGTGGACAGTCCGCTGCGTGTTCCATGGGACACATCAAAAGGGTGATGCTGGTGAGCTCAGGGGAGGCAGGCAGTACTGTGAAAATCTCTTCTTTTGTGTGAAATTACAACTACCCTGAGGCTACCACCTTCTCTCCCTTCTTGTGAAGTCAGTAAAAACCATCAACAGCTAGCATATTAATTTAACTAAGTAGAATGTATAAATTGAAGCATATCCTGTATCATGAGAAATGGTCTTCAGTGTCTTCTGCAGCTGGCAAGACTAGCAGTTAGCCCACATGATAGTGTCTGTACCTGTGTAACAGTAACCTGACTACTGAGACCTAGGGCACAAACCATGGATACCACACATGGCCTTCAGAGACAGCTATTCTGGAAATGTTGGGGGGGAGAAAAAAGAGAAAAGAGGAGAATTGGACCCGGAACCTGGCATAGTTCCAATAATGACAGCTTAGAGCCTACCACTCTCATCTTTCCTGCGATGAACAGGTGGCAAGAGAATACAAAAGACACAAACTTGGGTCTGAGAGTCTCTCTGAAGCAGTCCAAGCAGAATGGCACCATGCCCAGGGGCACTGCAGGGTTGGTGGCAGAGTGTGCATTGGGTTGCAGGTCCCAGAGTCTGCCTTTTCCTTCCCTCCCAGTTCCACCTGCCTCTGTGGCACTGGGCAGGGACAGCATGGATGCACCTGGTGCTTGGAGTTTGTTACTCACAACAGTTCCTTACAATGATGTGCCAACTCAGCTGTAGTATATCTAGGCTTTTAGGCTTAATTATATTATAAATGTTAGCCAGTTATCACAAAAACAAAATCCACTCCTTTTTTACCTGAGGGCTCTCTCCATCACCCAAGTGGAAGCTAACAACTTGAGAGCAACTGTTACCAACACATGAAAGCTTGGTTGTTCCAGCTAGATGAAAGGCCCCAAACCTGAGACAAATATTTTGTCAAGCCTCATGGGGAATCTTGTAAAGCCATCTCCCATCCTGTAACCGCTCTGTGGTTAAATAGCAGCTTCAGTTTTCAGATGTTGCAATCCAGCACCTTTCAGAGGCATTAAATTCCCTCTAAATTAATTCTAAGAGGGGAAAAAAAATGCTTTCTGCTCAGAGTTGTTTCTATTGCCCAGTTATTTTATATGTATCTGATAACTAGTTTCCTGCTACAGAGGTTACATCTTGAATACTTAATGCCAATTTGGAAATTTTTTAGACAAAACAAAAACACATCTAAAACATAAAACACAGTTTAGCTAAGTGTAGAACATTAATGCAAGGCATGATCGTAAAAACAGCAAATAAATTGGAGGAGGGGAGCAAATTCAATGGCTATCTCTCAGGGTTAGTACATGCTATAAGTGGTCATTCAGACATTTCTGGTTCTGAAAGTACATTCTTTTTAGCATAAAAATCTCAGAGTTCAACAATTTTTAAAAAAAAGTTAGAAAGAAGGATAGAGTGCAGCCAAAGGATAGCCTTTAACAACCATTTCAAAATAAAATCTAAATATGCTTACATAATAATAAATGTTGGCTTCAAGGGAAGCTTTACAACACTCTTAATTCCATCCTGGATGGGATATATGGAATTGTTTTGAATTTCCATAAGTATTCAGAGTTCTCTGCTAAGCACACAAGCTGATATTTTGATTCATATAAGAGAAGCTATTTTTCCCCTGAAGTAACTTAGTGGGCTCTCTTTGGCAACTTTTTGGTTTTTAATTTTGAGCCAGAGTACAATTTTATTAATAGGACTATACAGTAATTACTCTTCTCATATTTTTATCAGCTAGTGATAACTCAACTGCCCTATTTTTTGCTACATGGATTCCAGGATCTACGTTTAAAAAAAAACCAATCCAAAGTTTCTTCCCCCCATTACTTAAAACTCGGGAAACATATGGATTTGTATATTGGTCACAAGGTTCACTTTCATGCTACTCCTCCATAGCAAGTTCTTTGGAAGGTTTTCTTATCCTTCATAGCCAAACCAGCAGTGGCCAGACCATGGTCTATGGCCCATCACACACTGCATGCACATATGCAGAATACCTGTGGAATAGAAAAGTTAAGGCTTGACTATCCCTAACCTAAGATACTGCAAGATGAGACCCAGTGAGTTGTCTGAATGGTGCAATGACCTAAGGAAAGAAAGAGCAGGCCATTATATCACCAGGAACAGATGGAGAAAATGCAACTCTGAATTTGAAATGATCAGACCTAGCTGAGGTTTTCAGATGCCTGAGAAGAGTAGGCAGGTACCTGATCCTGAGAGACACCAGGCATCCCTCCACCTGTATTTTGTCCTTGTTCATATTCAAGTAAAATGAGTTAAAAAAAAATAAATATCCCTGTAAATGGCTAAATCAACCGCTGGTTGTTAAGAAGAAGCAATATATCAAGAAATGCCTTTTGACACTGTAACTTCAGCCTGGTACAGGCAGCCCATTTCTCAGTGCTGGCCTAGCCCTCATGCTGGCAGTGCCCCATCCTCCAGTGCTGGGCCTGGAGACGTGGAAACAAAGTGGCACCAGTTCCTCCCTCTGCAGGCCTGCTCAGTCACTGCTTCCATGGGCAGCGCCAGCAGCTTAACACACAAACACCTCCTGAGGAAAGTACAAACAAATGCAGAGTCCTCAGGCTGCTGGTGCAGCCTGCAATGGCCACGGACACTGGTGATGACAACCTTTCTACGCACAGACTTACAGGATTAATTTGCAAGCAACAGACAGAACCAAGGCTGTCGGCCAACATGTCATATTTTATAGAGCTGATGCCATATGTCATATATTAAAAGTCTTACATCAGCAAAACACATGGCTTAATGCTAAGTCCAAGGGTGTCCCAATGAAGCCTGTTGTACCTCTCCTGGTCTTCGAGAGAGCTATCCAAAGAGTTGCACAAGTGGAGTTTAATTATTTTACTGTAACTTTCCTTTATCTTAGCATCCTTTTTCAGCTTGCACGTTTAAAGTTGAAGGAAATTACATGAGAAAGCCAAAGAAAATTAAAGTAGGATTCATAGCAAAGTAAGTTGGTACTTCGATTTTAAAGGCACTTAACATTAGGGAGGAACTCAAAGGCCAAAGAAAATGTCCCATGGTGCTAAACAATTTTTATAAGTTGTCATTGAGTATGATGCTTTTAAGCAGATCTATCACTGAAGGCTGTCCTCTGCCATTGAACCCAAAACCCTGTACAATGTTTCTATCTAGTCTAGCCTTCCATGGCTAGTGTATTTCAAGACAGGAGGGAGATCTTATCAAAACAGCAGAGATTAGAAACAGCAAGCAAACATGCTCAACAAACAGATATGAATCTGGAGAGCCACCCTCTCCTGACAAAAGCACATCCTACAGCTATGGGTTAAAAATAGGTTTAAATGGCTATTTTTAAAAGTTGAAAAAACATTTGGCTTCTGCAGACTGAAAGGTGATTTCACACTCAAATTGCTCGTTGGGAAGAGGTATATGCAAACCCTTCAGTATGGCTGCCCAAGCAATAGCCCAGGAAGAGTAGCTTTCACAACTTGGCAGCTGGATGTGCAGATAATCATGTGGATATGGGCCCTGACCTCTCTGCTAGAACAGATANAAAAAAAAAAAAGAGGAAGATGGCAAGGAGATACTTGATTTCTTTGGGTAATTATGACTTGCAGTTTGTTATCACACTTAAGTGGGACATCAACGAATTTTGGAGGTTTTGTGAATTTTTAGGGAAAAAGGATAACATCAGCAGTCACATATCTCCTATTGCCACTCTCTTGGTTCCTAACACAACTAATATTTCAGACCTGATTGGCTTCTTTTGATCACTTTAAGCCAAGATGTGGGGTAACAGAAAATGATTGCAAAAGATGGCAACTGAGAAGAGGCTTGCCTGGCCATAGCACTAACCTTTTGTGCAGGTGCAAACCTGCACCATGGATGTTATGTTGTTCTTGGTGTTGCCTCCGCTGGCAAGCGTGGTGACTGCTTTGGCCAGACGGCTTCTTCCTGGGATGCAGGAACCTGCTCACATCAGCCCTTGTATTCTCTCCAGTGCCAGGAAGAGGTTCCTCCACCTTTGAAAGACTGGAGTGGATACCTCATTAGGCCTTGATTATCCTCAAGCAATTGCTTAGATTTCTGCCCTATTACTGATCTGCCTTTTTTAGCAGGGGTCGTGGAATGGGCAGTGGCTGTCTTGTCTTCGTTATAATGCATGATTTGAAACTTTTCAATTAAGCTTCAGATCAGGCCACAGTACTGAGACCACTTTAACGAGGGTGAGTAATGACCTTGTGCTGCACGTGATTTCTGGCACACCATCAGTTTTAATTCTTCTTGATCTTACTGTAACCCTTTGATACTTTGGATCAAGGGTTCTCTTGAAATGCTTTAAGCACATCGTAGGACTTTCAGGGACTGTTCTGACATGGTTTCTATCCTACTCGTCTCAACGTAGCCAGACTGTCACCTGTAAGTTTTCCATATAAATTCAAATTGTCAAAGATTAAAAGGGAGCTGAAAATCTGGCCTGTGTGCAGAACCGGGGAAATCTGGTGTGGGTCCCTAGAGTGAGCGAATCTAAGGAGGATTCTGCTACGAGAGCAAGGTAACCCCTTTGATGTGCCATGCCCAAGTACAGCAGTGCTATGATTAGAACAGAAAGCTACATTATGCTGGAGTAGTGAATTTAATAAGAACTACCGAGAGAGAGACTTCCAGAAATGCAGACTTCCCAGACATATCTTTACGTTACCTATAGGTCAAACTAAAAATCTGTGGTTTTAAACATGGCATAGACCCTCCTCCAGTTAAATCAGTGATAGAAATCACATTGATATCAGTAGGATAAATGTCTCACCTTTGAATTAAGGACTATTTGGACCCAGATCCAAATCCAAGCCTTGTAGCTGGAATCAATTTCCAAACAGCATGCATGGACAAAGCAGATCAACCTTGGTATTTTCTAAGTCCTTTCCCAAGACTTGAAGTCTCATGAACCTAGATTTCCTTCTCTTGTGAGAAGGAACAGCATCTAAATATAAACTTAAACTCAGAATTAGTTTCTAGAAGGCCCTTGACTTCTCCTAGGTTTGTAGGCTCCCCACAGCTGACACAAGACTTCCCTGAGCACGAGGCAATGAAACAGATACAGGTTTGGTCATAAAAATCCATAAAATACCTCCCATACAAACTCATATATTGCTTTTAGATATTAATGTTTCACAATGACTGGATGCACAAATCCTCAAAACAGAGTCCTTCTCCACAGGAGCAGTCAGTTCCTATTATTAAACACCAGATGCCCTGAGGGGCCAGACTCAGCATCCATGAGGGACAGAAGCAGCTACAAGCCTCAACCCCAAACCATGGGCAGTACCAAGCAACTTACCTATTGAGGAGACAGTGAGAATGGGACTGCAGCCTATGCCTTGCACAGGTATGTGGGAGCCTGTGCTGCTCGGCCCGTAGCCTGCTCTGTCCTGCCAAGGTACCCAGCACATTCTGGATGCTTGCTGGATTTGCCAGAGGGGTGAATTCTTAGGTAGCTCTTGCCATCTGAAGTCTTCTCTTCAGACATCCCAAAAGCTCCTCTCCTGGCTGACAGGACTGTCACCCCTGAGCAGGCTAATTTACTCCTGGCTGCTGACAATCTCACAGGCTGCCTACCAACAGAGCAAAGCAATGAGACATTCCCCTCCTTCTACAGTTTCACATTTAAAAACAATGGACTGAGCTACTTCAAACAAAAATCTCCCTGTACTTAGAAAAAAAAAACCAAAAACAAACCAAAAACCAACAGAAAAACAACTCTTGAAGCTTTTCTTACATGCAGTATGGGGTGGGGAGGGATGGGGGAGTGTATCTGAAAGGGTAGAAGAGAAATTCATGTGTTTTATTGCAGTTGGATGGTACTAACAGGGAAGTGAAAAAGCTTTCAAATTTGCTATCAGCTATTTGATATATGCAGGGGCTGATTTTTATTGATATGCCTCTAGTCACCAATGGAAATGGGTTGTCTTCTGTTACACCTTTTGTAGGAGACCTCTTTCACTGCATTTGCCTGCTGATTTCTGCAGAGCTGGTAACATTGAGCAAAACTCATTTCCCAAACCAAGCCTATTGGACAGAAGTATATTTTTTTCTTAGGATGTAGCAAGCAGGAAACACTTTCATCTGACACTTTCTTGCTTGCAAGGAGAGCCAAACAGCAGCACCATAAGTGTCCTACAAGAGCAGGCACTGAAAAGAGGTGAGGGAATCCAATGGATTTCACTCTAGACAAAATTATCATCGCTGTGTCAGGACTGACTTCTTTGTTAGCCTAACAAGGTCACACCTATTAGCATGAAAAAAGGCACTGGTCATTTAACACAACCCTCTTTACTGTGCACTGGAAACACACATTCCAGCTCCTTTGACTCTTAACAAAGCTGCAAAGAGCAAATCACAGCAGTGTGCTGTACCCCCATCTCAGGTCCTCTAGGCAGCAATTATAGAAAACGTTTCTGTTATGCCACATTTCAAAGTCAGAATATGGCCATGCTGATGTGTAGCTCTAAATCCAGTGGAGCTTGATCTATTAAATGCATAAAGGGGTCTGTATCAAAGGAGTCTGGTCTAATCAGGGGACAGAAACCACAAACTTAGAAATTCAAAACTGAGATTTCTTCGGCTATTTGACCAACAATTCAGAGGAGCACATCCATACATTTTAAATTTCACACTCTAATAGGAATACATAGCAATGTGCCTTTCAGAGGTGTTGCATTGATTAATAAGCTTGTCACCAACGATGGAAATTGCTACATAAGTGTTAAACACTGTTAGCTAATGATAGACAATTCCATACATTCTGGTGGAATCTAGAGAACTTCAGCAGAAATTATTAGTTTCATTTGCATTTGTACCCTGTCTGACAACAGTGATCAAGCTGGTGAAAGTTATTTCAAATGTTTCTGCTCCATGACTGCAGAAAAAATTAGAGGGAAAATTCTGGCTCATAAGGGAGAATCGTGCCTGCTGAAAAATCTTTAATTTCTGAAATACATAAAGAGCACAAACAACAATTTCTCTCATCAAATATGCACACACCTCAGTGATATTCAACTTCATAACTGTGCAAAGAAGGAGTAGTATTGATGAATTTAAAATACAGAACAACATTCAGCAGGGAAACTGCTAATGCTTTCCATTTCAGTCACATGTCCTCATTAAGGGCTCAGGCTTCCTGGCAAACTAGAGAACATCTGTTTTAGCAACTTCTAGCTCTGCTCTACTGTGATTCACCTTCAATGCCACATCACCAATATGAAATACTATGGACCACCTGAGACTTTACTGGCACGTGGTTATGGGCACTGCTTTTGTATTCTCAGAAATCAAACTGTGTTTTTCCTCAAATAAACCAATTGGATGAATCTCTGTATCTCTAAATTGCATCATCCTGTGAACACTTCATGTGACAGAGTTTGGGATTAAAAACTGCATCTTTAAACTTCCATTTCTATGCCTTTGCCATAAACCCATGGTTTCTCTTGATCAGATTTGTAAACAAATAAACAAAAGCAGCTGAGCAAGACTGGCAGCTTCTGCCTCCAGGACTTCCAGAGAAGAAGCCTGCTGAGTTTGTGAGCTAGCAGATGGTAGGCTGCAAGTCTCAAGAGCACAGGATACCTCTCTGACACTTGCCTACTCCGTGATGAAGCAAATCATTTTACCTCCAGATCTTTCCCCTTTTTGTTTTTCTGGGTCAATGCTGTCTCTTAACTGATGTTGATATTGCATCTCCCAGGACAATGGTGTTCAAACGGCCCAATGTGCTGTTAGAGCATGGCTTTCTCTCTGTTCCCATTGTTCTAACCAACCATTTAGATGTGGAGAGAGATTTATCTCTCTTTCTGTTATAGTTCTATGGAAAGAAAAAAGAAAAAAAAACCACTCAACAGGCATAATTTCCTGACTTATTTGTACATGCCCATTTTATCAAGGGATGTGCTGTGCATCTGCTGTGAATTGCTGAAAATGTAAGGTAGCTGTGAAACACGATGTTCGTGTGCTTACCAGCCCTTTGCCTTTAAAAGATCTGTAGCCTAAACAGGCAGCTTTAAGAATTCTCCCGGCTCAGTTGTAATCAAGATACCATCTACTTAAATAAGCATTTGTACTCCCAGTGATTTTAGGAGATGAATTACTGATCTTATTACCATAGTAAATACCCTTGAGGCAGTGTACAGGCCAACAGAATATTGCTTTCCACTGGTACAGTACCCATTTTCAGGAGAACTTTAGGAATATTTCTAGTCATGTGGTAATAATAGAAGATTTGCTTTGACTATATTTGCCAGAAAGTCCTATTTGCAGAAGTGGCTTTTAAATCTTTGACACTGTTCATGGGAAACAGCTTGTCAGCTATGAAAATATTCCTACCAGCTCCTGTATATCAGCCTTACCACCGGGGAAAAGAGATTTTCAGGTGGCATAGCCCAATAGCAAGCAGAGAAACTCTTCAGCTGATATGATGAGTGGCAGGGCAGCATTACCTGGATAGGAAAAGATGGTTTTTGCCTGCCAGCAGCAGTGCAGCCTGTGGCGCCCTTTGAGGACAGTCCCCTTTCCATGCAGAGCTCTGTGTCTAGGCAGGCAGTGGGAGGCAGAGGACAGGGAGCGATGGTGTGTGGGAGGCCTCCAGCTCAAGCACACTCCATTTATTTATCACTGAACCGTCATCTGGTCAACAGGAAAAGTTGATAAAACTGTTACCTTCGGGGCTCTGCTCTCCTTGGGAATAATGAAAAGGTGAAGCTGGTTAAGGTCAGTGCACAGGAGGCCCTATTGAAGGTGGGAGCAGGTTGGCCATGAATTACTGAGCATCATCTGGTATCACAGATAAGCAGAATGGGTAAGAGACTAGGCAGGCTCTACAATAAGGGATGGATTTAATTAACAATTGCACAGAGGGAGCAGACCATAGCATTCTGGCACGAGGACATCCTACATCTGACAGTTGCTTAAAGAGACAGGGACCACCCTTTTATAAAAAAAAATATTACTCCTCAATGTATTTTTTAAATTACACAAGAAACAATAACATATTGTATTACCCCTTCTCTCCAGAGCTGCCTGATTACACCAGCACTGAGCACTGCAGGCTCTCTGCAGATATTCTGCACTGGGGCCTATTTAAAAACACGAGTCCAAACTTGGTTGCAAAAGTACAACACTGTTGAAGTCAGGGGGTTGTGCAGATGTAACTAAAGGCAGATGTTGATCCATATTAACTAAACTATTAAATACATCAATCTTACCCAACCATCTGACACCTTGTCCTACTTCCCAATATTTTGTTTCCCAAAAGTTTATTTAAATTCAGACAGCTGACAATTTGCAAGCTTCTGGGCAACACTTTTTTTATAATTTCTTGCTTTGCATCCCAGCTCCCCCTCCCCTTTCTCTCTCTCTCCCTCCAAACCCTCATCTCCTTTAAAGTTATTACTTTAATGTTAAGTGAATCTTCTAATTATTTTGAAAGTTCAACATGATCATCATTGCACAGTTCTAGCTGTTCCTCTCTTCAGTCAGTAAAAAACAACAACAAAACACCCAAGGAAAGAAGCTGAAACAAACCAGAGTTCAATTCTTATTTCTTTTCACATAAATATTCACAGCAAAACAGGTGATTAATGCACAAGCTCCTTAACTCATGGGTCCATGTTAAAAAAAAAAAAAAAAAATTGTAGACAACTGACTTTGATGGTCCCAACTTCAGTCCCAGTGGGTGTTTAACCACATCCCACAGACCCAGTGCAGCTTCAGTGGATGGATTCTCTCCCCAGGGAGTCAAACATGGGACACAGCACTGCTATAATGGACGTATATGGAAAATAGAAAAATACAGCCCTGAAGACATCTGCATGAGTAAATCACCTTTTTTCTTCATTAACCTGAATAAAGCACTGCCCAGTCACTGGAAACAATAAATTAGTAGGGAGTGGGGGGAAATTGTTTGCTAACTAATCTATAGGAAAAAGGTTCAGAAATTTCAGAGCTTCCCTGCTAGTAATGCATCTGATTTCCTATATTACACCAGCTTTGACACCATACAATATGACTTACTCTGGACTTTTTCACAGATGACAAGCTGTATCCTTGGCCTTTTGTAAACATTTATGTTTACTAGAGCCCATCCTGTAGAAGTAGATAGTTTTTTCTGAATCATACTTAAAAATCAGTGCTGTAAATTATACTCTTAAAATAAAAAAGAAAAGAAAGCCATAGAAAAGGTGTGACTTGAATGCATAAGAATTTTTTGAATGAATAGAGCCCTTAATATTTAGTTCTGCCTAATGAAGTAAGGCATGAATGTAAAAGGATTAGTATTCCCGTAACATTCAATTCACACACACAAAGTGTAATTCATGGAACCTGGCTTTAATTTTTTTACATATAAATAATTAATGCTGCATTTAAAGCATGTTAAAATGTTTTATTTCTTAATCAGCTAATTTGAGTGAGAAACAAAGATGCCTTTATTTTCATTTTTCTTGACTAGCGTTACTGTAGTAAAAGGTCCCCTCTAGCTTTTGGCTTTTGACTCTCAAGTTTGCTGCTGCCAATTAGTTTTCTAAAGTCACTATTTTGCAAAATGTTTCTCACTTTTTAAAAAATGTAATTGAATGTCTGTACATCACAGAGTTTCTTGTGTGCAGACACAGGGTGTTAAACATTCCTTGGGTTGACTTGGGTCAGCTTTAAAAAAATCTCAGACACTGAAACTTGAGAAGCAGTCGTGTGCTAGTGTTTTCTCCACATCCTGTTAAGTATTAAGTGGTTATTTAAAATAGAGTTGTTATACTCAGCAACTGACTTAAAGTGCTTGATATAGTTTACAAGACGATTAATTAAATGAGAGCATAGCATGTGATGCACATGTATTTCCATAATCATTCACATTGGCCTATAGTTGCCCTTTAATTTTCATACTAATTAAAGTAACACATTGAACTGCAAATTGTAAATGGCTGCATTTCTCAGTAGATGTTAACACTGATGTAAGCTGAATGGCAAATAAAAAACCTCAAGAATTAAGGAGAGTGTTTTTTGACTCTGATCTATTCAAGTTTCCCTACCCATTCTATTACTGGACCATGTCCACATTTTAACAAGACTGCATTTTTCCTGTGTTTTCAGCCCCATATTTTTCTGAGGTACAATGTGTGTAGCTTTTTGTATTGTGGTGTCTGGTTAGTTGGTTTCCATATGAAACAATAGAGCAGTTATGCAGGATTTGCTATTAGAATAGTTTTTTTAAGTGATGGTGGGGCTAAGGTTTGTAATCTGATGGGCAGAAAGAAAGAAAACCTATTTCACCAGTAGTTTTACTTCTTACTTACATCTGACCCATTATCCTCCTTGGTTCTTGTTCAAATCTTGCCACGGCTGACTTGGAACCTGAAATGCAAACTGGAGGGCTGCACTTCCAGGTTGCATCAAGGAAGGGGGAAGTTACTCCCTAGAACATTTACTAGGAGCTGGAAAAGAGAAGAGATAGGAACAATTATCCTGTGGCTCACACAGCTGCTGGCACTTTGACTTGACACGTGCTCTGATGGGGACCACTGCATCCTCCTCAAGCAGTCTCCAGCATGTAATGGACATATGGTAATTGCTATTGAATGAGAAGTAACCTTGGACTATAGGCATATGAAAGACACCTTTAAAAGAAATCCTTGACAAAAAAACCCCCTCTGTCAGGGCCAACAGCTCAAAAATTAACAACTAATCACTCCTTTCAATGTGTCCTCCATCTAATTGCTTCCATGATGAGGTAGGGTTTTTTTTTCTTCTTTCAGAAATGAGCATTATAAAAGATTTCTTTTTAATTTAAAATGAAAAATTCCTCCACTCCCAGGTGACCTATCCAAGAGAAATAATAATAAGCACTCGATTGCTCAGAGAGCATCAGCTCTCACACATATTACAAGGCTGAGTGTTCATGCTCCCCTCCACCCCACCCTGCTCCCTTCCCGCAGCGTGTCCTATCTCCAGATCCTAACTTGGCTTGGCCCAAGATGTTATTTGTTAAAATTAACTTTCAGATCAGGCTGGAGTCAGTGTACTTGGCAAGGAGGGGAGGAAGCAAGACTGCAAGGGTGGGAACGGCTTCAGGAGGCAAAGAGGGAAGCTGGAGCCCAAGCAGGGTTTTGGGGAGCAGAAAAGGCCACAGCAGCATGGCAGCAGGGCACAGAAGTGAAACCAAAGTTTGCCCCCAGTTTTGTCACTGCCACCTTGGGCATTGTGGTGTCCTGAAGCCCCTTGTTGAGGGCCACACAAAGGCTTTCCCTACACCTGCCCCAGCCCCCTGGCCTGCAGGCAGGCAGGGCTGAGATCCTGCCCCTGCCTTGGTGGGGGCACCCAACACGACTTTGCTTTGTGAGATGCTTTGTTTCAGCAAAAGTCTCCTGAAGTTCAGCTGTGGCAGTGCTGAACAGCCATGCATTGCAAAATGAATGGAGTCATGCTGAGGAAAGACTGATAGACTATGGTAATAATGCAAGACCTCTTTTTCCCCTCATAAACCAAATTTCCCATACATTTCTGGAAGATTAATTTAGATTTAGGGAGGCTTCAACTGAGATACTGGAAAAAAGATTCTAAATGCAAGGTTGGTTTCTACCTGACCTTAACTACTACATCAGCTACCACTGCTCCAGTACATTTATATATAAAATGTTCTGGCACTTCAGCTTAATTACCTAAGGACTCTACAAAAGAAAGCCTTTAAAATGTTTTAATTGCAAATTTAGTCTTTCTCAGTACACAGCAGTGGTATCATGCATTGAATAATTAACCACGTATTTAAGGAAAAAAATAAAATAACTCGCAGCTACATGGACACAGTCCTGCTTGTCTTAAGTAGATGATACATGTAAACATGTGCACATACAGAATTAAGTAGCAATTTGAGTGTGCTAGATTTGTTTTTCCTTTGAGACTGATGGGTGTAATTATAACATTAGATTTATTTTCAAGTTTATCCTCAAACTCTATTGTAACAAGGAAGGGATTATAGAGTGAGGAAGGGGGGGGAATCCTAAAAGAAAAAGCTTGTGAAGATTTCTGACTCCAGTGGCACTAAAGGACTGCTATGTTTACAAGTGGGAGGTTCAGTTGGCTCTTCCACTTGGACACAAATCTCTTCTCCCCCTCTCTCATTCCTCTAACCTTCATTTGCAGTCACCTACTAAATACAGCATGGACTTCCTCCTCCTGTGTTGCAGGCTGCAGTTTGCCCCCAGTGGGCCCTTGCTGCTGAGGTGCAGGGTGGTGGTGTCAGCTGCTGGCAGGGCAGTTTGCTGGGCTGCCACTGCAGCCCCAGTGGGACCACAGAGCAATGCACAATACAAGCAGGGCTGAGCAGGGCTGCTTCAGCACAGCAACGTGCTGGCCATCCAGTAAGGGTGCTTACATAAAAGCCAAGGGCCTGGGAAGTCTTTCATATTTCCAGAATCAACCCCTTTTTTTACACACAATCATGACAGCTGGTTATGATGAGCAAATTAAAACTAATTTAAAAGTTACTCTCGGGCACAATTGTCAGGCTTTTATTCAGGAAACTCTCTAAACAAGCACTTAAGTTTAAGCAGGTGCCTAAATCCCACTGAACACGGTAGGATTTATACACCTGTTTTAGTGCTTTCCTGGGCAGGGACAGCCCTCTGCAAGCAGTATGTTCATCCCGCGAGTCCCAAAGTCCAGGTGTCTTATTCTCATCCAGGTTTAATTGCCAGTGCCCAGGCAGCACTGGGATAACATCATTCCTAATCGGATTTTTATTTTAGTGCACAAACCTGCTGCAGCCCCACAGGCGGCTCTCCTGCTAATGAGCTGCAACACAGAAATCCGAGCATGAGAGCCATCTAAGAAGGTTCATAGACACAAACTGCCACTGTGGATAGCAATGCTGGTCTTTCAAGCCATGAACAGCACACTGAGCCATTCCTTGAAGGTGCAGCAGGGTCTTTTCTTCCTTTTTTTATTCTTCTGAAGACCATCATTGCAATCAGCAGGGATAGCACTGGGAGTGCCAGAAGTCCTCTCCTACCACAGAAGCAGCGTGGTGAGGGTGGACGTTCATGGTAATCTCCTTTTTACAAGATACAGATGAACCTGCTCAGTGGCAAAATTAGCATGCTGGGAACAGCTCTTCTCACCCCAGAGTAGCAAACTGCAGAGCTGGTGGGAGGAGAAGGGAAAGGAAAACAGGAGTCTGGCAATATGACAAGTACTGAGAAGTTTTTTGTTGGTTTTTTGTTTTTTTTTTAGCATTAACACTGACCTAGGCAAGACACAAAGTTGAAAAGTAGCAAGCATTTTCAATGAAAACACCACCACGTTTCCTAAACTTTGAGTCATTCTTGTTGCTTAATTGAAAAACAAACCCAGAGTTTTCATTTCTCTTTCTCTCCATGCTGGCAAGAGGAGGATGGGAAAGGAAACAGAGAAAGAAAGGGTCACCACTAAGCTTTCTAAGGTCTTTCCTTTTGATACTGTGACTTGTTTTGGTTATTTTTTCATTACTTATTTTCACTGAAGTAGGAGGTCTCCAGGAAAGCATTTGCTTTGGTTAAAATCAAAATTAAATCTGACCTATCATGGAGGTAAAAAACCAACTGACTCTAAAGAAGACAAACTGTATCAGTGTCCTCACATATTAAAGGGGCATGTGCGAGTCAAATTGCACTGACAGACTAGCACAGGTCATATTTGTGAAAAAAAAAAAAAAAAGAAAAAAAGAAAAGGATTTTAACAATCTTTCAGCCCTCTCTTTATTAGACCTTAATTAAATTAATGGGTCAAAGCAACAGAGGGAAAAAATGGTTCAGCTAGGGGACACTAATCAAACCCTTTCAGTGGGCTGAAAAATATCTTAAGCAAGAAGTAAGCTTTAAATCAATATCTGCCTCATGTAAACATAAACATAGACAATACTGCTTAAGAAAAAAGTATTTGTAGGACCTTTTCTAGGAAATAGAAAACATATATAAAAAAAAATATTGCTCATAATCACTAGATAGATCAGTGAGCATGCTTGAATGAAGACAACCAGGGAAATCCTTTGGAGTTTGGTTGAACAGAATCCTTACACATGTGGTGAATTTCAGAGAACACAGAGCTGAACTGAGCACCAGCTCCTGAGTCATGGGTGGGTGCTCTGGAAATCAGACAATGGCATGGCTGTGTTGACCATCAGACCTCTGAGTAGCAGCTGAACCATTTAACCTGATTAATACCAAGTCTAGACTTGCCCTTTTTTGTACCCACAAATTTTGTCTAGAAACCTGAACACTGTCTAAGACCCCACTCATATGCATGACAGAAGGGACAAATTCAGTTACATCAGTGCAACCTCAGTAGCATTAGGAAAACAAAAAGGTTTCATCCCCATGACTGAGAGTGGCACTTGAGCCACCATGGCCAACGTGACTGACTGAGTGAATGTTGGCAATACTCAGCAAGAGAGTCTGGTCCCCAAACCAGCACGTGACATCCTGCAAGAGCTGTACTGCAAACAGACAATACAGACAACACACCAAAAGAAAATGGCTAAGATGAGCATTCTGCCTTGAAGACATAAATGATTACTTTTGAGGATATTCAGCACAAAAACACATTTCCTGATCTTCACAGAATATGTACAGTGTGCTTGCACTGCAGGAGCCAAGCCAAGTGGTGAGACTGAGCCAGCATGCAGCATGGCTGTATCCCTCTGTCCCAGCACAAGCCCAAGGGAAGGAAATATGACTCAGAGCTGGAGGTTTTTCCCCTACTCACTCCTGGCTGGGGAAGCTGAATTCCCACGTGCCCGGGTTGTGGCTGGGAATGAGGAACACCTCCCTGGTTCTCATCCCTCTGCTAGGTTTGGTGCAGATCAGGTCATCTTGAATACATTTCTTCTCGAGATCCAGGCAGCTTCTGTTATGGACTCACAAAAGACAAGACAGATTTTGCCATCTTCATCTATGCTGCATTAAGAGATAATCTTATGTCCTAAAGGTGAAGCAGTAGTTTTTAACTAAAGTATAAAAATCAGTAATGAACAAAGTCTGATTTGCAATACTTACCTATTAAATAACATATAATACTTCAAATTACCTTAAAATGGCAAATCTGCTGGTTCAGATTTTATTGGTCATAGCCAAGTAGGTAACATTACTAAGGAAATCACTTTTTACCTGAAGAGCGTTTGGACCACACTCCATGTGCCATTTAGCCAACGAGAGTCTTGATCTCTCCAAACACAACTGGCTCCGTGCAGTTTTCATGACAGGCTGCATCCAAGAACTACCACCAAGCTGCCATATAATGTCTTGCTTATTATAAAAATTATTTGTCTGTACTGCTTAAACCACTGTTGCATGAGAAAGTTAATATTTCCAAGGCATTTGGAATACCTTTCCCAGAAAACATGCTCTCAACAGGAAACCCAAACACAGTGCTAGAGAGTTATCTTAAGCAGATTTAAATAATTAAATCCAAAATTCTCAAACCACTTGCTGTTTCAAATTTATTTCTTTAATAACATGCTTGTTTCAGCAACACACTGGATTAGGGTTTCATTTATTCCAAATTTAAGGTCTGTCCCACTCTGAGTGTTATTTTAAGTATTTAGGGGAATTTTTGTGCTTGTGAAAATGAAGAGATTGCTGCATTATAAATTCATTTCCTCTGTTATTGCACAGGCCATGCACAGTGCAGCTGTGAAAGCGCTGTAAGAGCCCCGGCAATGTCCTCGAGCTCAACGTAGATGGCCAAGCCTTTGTTTTTGCACGGAGAGGAGCTGGTCCTTTCTTAGGGGGTCAGCTACAGGTACTTCCTAAACAGCAGTGCTGGCTCTGGGCAGCTGTGCCGAACCAAGAGAAGGTGTTCAATGACAGCCATGAGTACCCGCATTCCCTGTGGGCCAGCGGCCAAGAGCCATTTTAGTGCAGGACTTGCAAGAGGGCTTGAGCCCAGTGCCCACAACCCTGCACCAAGCAGTGCAAGCAGCTCCTGTAGCAGGTGTGACCTCCTAAGGAAGGGCTCGGTGGCTGTTGCCATCCACCCCAGCGATTTTACAAACAACCAAGTTTCTTATGTGTTCTCCATCACCTCCAGGCATTCATATTCTTTTTAAGTACAGGAACATTAATTAGATTTTGACCACAGACCCCAGATTTGACTTACGCTGACAGGGTTTCCATTAGTGTAATCTGTAGGGGAATTCACTGTTTCAACATCTGTGTGCCTAAGGCCTATCTCACATTTACTGCCGCTGCCTGAAAAGCCTCCCTTGTACGGCTGTGTGTTTCTTCATGCTCCCAATTTCACAGAAGTCATTTCAGCACCAAACGGTAATTAGCAAAGGGATGGGCCTCAGCTGACATGAATGCAATTTATTGTTTTCCACAAGGCCCTGAACAGAGCAAACAAAGAACGCAGTCTTGCTGTCTGGCATTTTATTAACTTGTATTGTGTGATGTACCTTACTGAAGGGAGATCTCCCACTAAATGCAGCAGCAAGGAACCAGTAACATGCGTGCTTTTGAAGAATATTAATTTTGGTTCAATTAGGCAAGTTTTGTGGAACCTCAGCCTCTAAAATAGGACAGCCACTTTTATAATTATCTTCTGTATTAACTTTATCACCACCCGACTTTTTACATAAATGCAACCTTTCATCTTTAAAATGCCAACACTTCTTCAATTTTGGCAACCGTACAGCATTGCTAATTATTTGCTCATTATGTGTGGTTAACTGATGAATCATTAATAAATGAATGAATGGCTAATATATTTTTATGGTAATTGGAGATATAACTGATTGCAGACTTCCTTTGCTTCTCAGAACTGCCCTGAATGAGCAGTAGCTGCTTAATTGTTTACAGATGATATTTATGCCACCGACAAGCTCTTCCTTTAGCCTTGGTGTCTGAGAGGTGAGCCCTCCCTGTGCCCCGCGGTGGGCACGGTGTGGCGATGCTCTCTCCCCCTTCCCCGCCGGCACAGCACACACATTTCGGACGGGTTTCCCTGCAGCCCCCCATGATGGCTGGGAGCAGGACTGTGACCGTCCCAGTTACTGACGGCATTCCCCAGTAACACCAGAGCCTGACGTGGAAATGATCCCTTCCTGCAAGCGTTCTCCCGCAGCCTGGGTGTCTGCAGTGAGTACCACAGACAGGAAAGCAAAATCAGGCTCCAGTGACATTTTGTTTTAACTCCATACTGTGCATTACAGTAAATGGCTTACACAACCTCTTGCTGCCAGTGCACAGTTAATGAATTCAGAGATAATTGCAGCGTTGATTTCTTTCTTTCTGCTTTTTTTTTTTTAATAACCTATCTTTCCATAAATCATTCTATAGGGTGCATGGATCCAAAACACATAATTTAAATCTGCTTGACAACTCAAATCAAAACCAAAAGATAGTAGAGATGTCCAAATAAGGCTTCTTTAGCTATGCGCACACATCCTGAAGACCAAGTTAAAAATGCAAAGGAGATTACCAGTTCTTAATTATAATTATTTAACCAGGTGGGTAGTTTCTCTAATGAACATTTCTATGAAAACAGAATAACTAATGATGGTCTTAAAGAAGTCTTTGTCTTCCCATGTACTAATGATCACATTTATAAATATGCAGGAAGGCCCCCATGTACATTGCTAATGATAAGTAATTAAGCACCAGGCGTCAAAAGCTATAGAAAAGGGTCAGGGTAATGCAAGAGAAAATTAAAAATGCAATAAAATAAGTTGTGGAGCAAAATTAAATTTCTGGCTTCTGCAGACCTGGCCATAAAGAAATCTTTTCCCTTTCAGCATAAACCATGTCTGCTGTGGGGTATCCAAACAAAATCTTCTAAGCACTTTCATTAGATTTTACTTGCCTCTGTGCTTGTACTCATATTAAAACCAAGTGAACCACCAGCCATTTAAAACAGAGGCTATATTCAGTAAAGCTGCAGTTTCTCTCAATGTTTATGAGAAATCACTGTGGCTGAGATTATGGCTATCACCAGCCTCCTCAGAAGCATTTCAGAACTTCTGATGAAAGAAAACAGGGACGTGTTAAAATTGAAACCTGGTTTTGTGATTATTTTTTTTAATGTGGAGGTCAACTCAGGAAGGACCTGTGATTCAATCCCTGTCAGGGTCTCCACCAAGAAGACTCAGACTCAGGAGGCACAGAGGGCTGGCTCAAGCCCACACCTTCAGCTGCGGAACCCACACCACAGACCATCGCAAAGCATTAAAGGCACTTTCCAAATTAAAAGAAATGGGTTGTCTTTGGTAGGAAAGATACGTTTTTCTCTCTAAATAAAGAGCTATAAAAGTAGGTTACACTGACACTCTTTCCTAGAGGCTCAGCACAGGGCTGCGGGAGCCTGGAGGTCCCTGTGCTCCTGCTGGCTGCTGCAGTGCCCCTTGCTGGCCTCCCACCAGCATCCTACACCATGGACCCATGCCATGGCTAATGCCCCTGCACCAATATCCCATTTTCTGCTGCTGCAGTTCAGATTCATTAAGACAGCAGCCTGGGTCTGAAGGGAATAATGTACTATTATTATTACTTCTCACTGAAAGCAGAATTAAACTTGTTTGTAAAATCACAGTGAGGAAAAAGTAAAAAGTAGAGAGAAGGAGAGATGGAATAGGGGGACACAAACAAGTGTCATCCCTCTACCAAGCACGTCACAAAATGGTGTATCAGTGGTTGATGGAGCCCTGCCAGGCTGCAGGGCCAAGGCCTGCCTCAGGACAGCAAATACACAACATTTCTCAGCTGATCTCAAGTTTTACCAGCAGGTTAGATTAAAGCACGCACAGTCTTCGCATTTAGAGATTGTGGACATTGTGGTACTAACTGCAAATAATGCCGTGGTGCTTTTTTCGGGTGAAACCAGCAACTCGCCCACATTTCTAGCCTTTCAGGACTTCTTTTTGAAAAAGATCTTAACATTTACTTCCAAGCTGACCTTTCTCTGCCTCACACTGGGTATTTCCACCACCAGGGTCAGCCCAGCCACAGCCCTGGCTCTCGCAGAAGCACCAGGAGCGCGAGCCCCACTGGGCCAGGCGACGCCCGCTGACAAGGCAGCGTGGTTTCTGCTTTTATGGGCCGTGCAGCCAGCCTGCCTGCTCGAGCTGTTTCATTTTGTCCGCAGCCAAAACTCAACCTGGAGTAAAGCTGTGACGGTGAGACACTGCGGTGCTAGGGAGCACACTCGGCCCCGAGAGCGGAGCGCGGCTGAGCGGCGGCAGGCGGCCAAGCCCCACCTGGGGCCCAAATCCACCCTCCAGGGGTCACTTTTCCTGCAAAATACCTAAGGGGACATCTCTGAAAGAGACAGTCTTTGGGAGTTTGTGACTGCCACCTTGTCCCTTGGGTCGATGAGGCCGTGCTTGGGGCCGCACTCGCTCTCTGGATGTTGTGTGGCTCCACACGCCTGGGACAGCCCACGAGGGACAGAGCTGCTGCCAAGGCCGGGGTGTGGGGACTGGGGATGAGCGTCTGTGCTGCCACTTACAACCACTAAAATACAAGAGGGGTAGGAAAAGCAGGTATTGGGTTACAGTTATCTTCAATTAAAAAACTGTTTATCTTTGAAAATACGTATCTGTTACTGACAAGCTCTGAAAACCACCACTCTAAGTCTGTCAGTAAAACCAAATGTTAAATGGAAAATATTTGCCAGGATTTAAAATTAGACCTACACATTACTTACAGATGTTTCAATGAAAAACACTTGAAACTCAACCACATAGAGTAATAAACCCCACAATGGTCTATTTTTTTATACTCCAAGTTAATTTTTATTATATAAGTAGCCATATGAAGAAGCCATTGCATACTGCTTAAATTAAATGTGGAGGAATGAAATCAGCAGTATCCCTTTACAGCATATGGTCCAGCAAATCAAATTATAAAGCTTTCCACATCTCATTAACTGCAATGAGTACAGTGAGATTTCTAATAAGTCACTTCTTTTTCATGTGAGAGGTGAGCAGTGACTTATTGTAACTATTCTCACAGGATGACCCTTGTGCTGAAATTAAGAACTAATCTAAAATGGGAAAGGTCATTTGGTCAAGTCTGATCATAACATTTCCTCGTTATTGTTTTAGTTGGCATTGAAGCACATGCTTTCCCAGTGCATCAGCTGAAAAATGCCTTTGATAATTTCACTGACAGCGAGTAACCCACACACTGCCATTTAATGAGTTTGGGCTGGATTAGCTGACAATAAAGAATACAGTATAAATGCTTTTACAGAATGAGTTTTTCAGCAGGAAAATTTCATGCAGGCGTATTTAACTAATTTATTTGCATTTACCACTGAGATGTCAGTCCAAGTACCACTCCGGTGAAAACTTCTGGTCCCAGTTAGACAGCAGCCTCCCCAATCTCTGCCTCTCTGCGGAAGGAACCTGCTCCATGCCCCCCACTCACGGGCCACCTGTAGCCACAGCTCCAGTCGCAGCAGGCATGCCAAGGAGAGAACTGCATTCAAAGGCTCACTTCCTTCTCTGCACAGAAAATCAAATCAACATACAATTGCTCATCATGTGGCTTTGCTTTATGTGGATTCCTGATTTAGTGGCAGATCTGATTCAGGAACTAAGGCATTCCTGGCTCCCTGTCCCGGGCTCAAATCTCTAACCTGAATCCAATCTCCCTTCCGCCATCAGCCTGAAATTGTTTGCTAGAGGATATGTTGACCATAAAAATACAGTACAGTGCACAATGAGAGAAACATCTCGAGACAGTGGAAAAGAGAAAGCTCAGCCAGGCCAGCTGAAACACTTGGGAGGAAAATCAACAGGCTGTTTTTAGCAATTACAAAGTTGTTGGCTGATCTGATCTAGCTGGGCAGGAAATTCCATAGTTTTTGGAAACCATTGACAAAAATGTTCTGGCAGTTCTAGTCTCCATTTTGTACTTCAAGAAGAGTTAATGTGCTGTGCCCAAGAAGTTCAGTATGCAAATCAAAATGGGAGAAAGTTTTTCAACTGAATATGGAGACACTTTCTCTTTCACAGTAGCAGAAAAATCTGGTGACTTACTTGAAATCTCCTGATGTACCATTGTAATGACTGGGCAGTAGTGAGAAGGTGATCATTTTTGCCAGGACATTTCGCTTGGTTATTAACCTCATGGAAAATTCTGGAGAACTGTAAACCAATCCTCAAAGGATGGATTTCTTGTTTGCTCTAAAAACACTGCCTTACTTTTGTGCAGCCACTACTGAGAAGTCTGAAACCGAGCTACTGTTTAGATTAATTTAATTTCCCCTTAATGTTCATTAAATACTAAGTTGTTAGTTTAGGGCACCTCAAGACGAGTGGTTAGAGTTAATTTTTGGGAAAAGTAGTGTTTTGAGTGCAAAACCCAGCATGCAGGGGATGTCCATGTCATTTCCTTCAGCCCATTTTAAGCATTTTAGCACTGAATCAGTTCAGAAGACTCAATGTCCTCTGGCCCATGAGTGGGGATCAGCAGGCACCTGCAGCCATCCCAAGCCCCAAGAAGAGGGGGACAAGGTCTCTGCACACCTCCATCAGATGGCAGCCAGCCATGGGCTTGCCTGAGCAGGGGGGCTAAGCCTGAGATCAGCAGCAGTGAGGAGGAGAGCAGGAGAGGGAGGATGGGCATCATGAGGCTGTCTGGTGCCACTGCCCCACAGCCACACTGTGAGGCACCAGTTCCACTGTCAACCTGTGCTTTCCATGTCCCCTCTGCAACAGCCAAGCCTGCTCTCACTCTGCTTCCCAAAACATTTGGTGGATTGGATGGTATTTTTTTGGATTGCATATGAAAATTCAGGGGGTGGGGAAACCTTAAAAACACAAGTTGGAACAGTGACACTCAGACTACAGAATGCTTGAAATAACAATTTTTTTTGGCAAACATGGAGAACTCTCAGATCTCACTAGAATTAACTTTTGACCTCCAGACCTCAGAGAGTCGGAGTTTCAAAAAATGCAGCTTTGCACAATGTGCATGGAATAACGACAGTTCTCATGTGCGTACAATCGAGTAATTATGTATATGCAAAAGTTGAAATTAAGGCCAGAACAGACAGTGTACTTTAAAACACTCTGAGTTTAAAAAGTGTGTGTTGTTTTCTTGCAATGAGTTAAGCTCAAAGCAACAAAGGATTTACCAAATAAAAGCTCTGCCTCTTCCTTTGTGCAATGATTCCATTGTCCAAAGCACGGTGCTTGGGCACCCCCAGTAATACTGGCTTTACACTTTACGTTGCCTTAAGCATCTGCTGAAGATCCACTGCAGAAGGAGGATAGTGCATTATAACAGAGTTGCAGGACCCTGTGAAAAAGGAACTCATTTAAGAGGAAATTTGCAACTCTCCACTGGATTAATCTGATGCTCTTGATAGTGCCTAGTTACTACCTTTATCTAACCACATACTGACATTCTGGCTATATGGGAAAAACCTGGGAAAAGCCAAAGTGATGATACACTTAAGCACAGCTCCCTGCAGCTGTTCTGGAGGGATTAATTTTCAAAATATGGGGCAAACCCTTAGAAACTTGTAATTTCTACTTTGAGAACTTGGGCAGGCTGGTCTGCATGAAGGTTCAGGGTGTATGGCGCAGACATGAGGTCACCGTCCCAGGCTCATTAGACCCACGACTAAGCAAAGCTATCACTTTTCAAACACCAAATGTAGGCAATTGCTATCAGCATTTCCATGCATGTTTTACTTTAAATAGTTGCTACTTGCTCATCCTTCCTTTAGCTGAAAATTACCTACATACCTAAATGCATACACTTGTTATGTGCCTGCATGTATTTATTTTAAAATAGCTTATGCATATGTAACACAGAGACACAAAAGTTTTTTGATGCTTGCTCCTGGAGGGGTAATAACACAGAAATATTTAAGATGATTCAACAGTGGACGGCTCAGCAGATGTCTCCAGCATGGTGCAAGACATTAACGTCTGCTGACTCATCATAGCAGTTAATTCGTGCCTGGCTCATGTTCCCGTCATCTCAGCAGCAATTTAGTACTTGGTGAATTTTCTCTCATCAGGAGTAAATGTTATCACAGATTTGTGATTATGTGCTATTTGAAACTGGTAGAGCTAAAGCCATGTGTGATAATAAAAGGTAATTGTTTACCTTTGAAGTTGATATCTATGGCCTTCGCAGCACTCTGCAGGAAATTGGGCCAGTCCATGACTGCTCGGGCAGTCAGGCTGCGTCTCACACACCTCTCCAGGGTGTGAAAACGAGGTGGGTGCACATGCAGAAGTTAAAGCAAGCTAGTGGCACTTTTATAGACTTCTTTTCCCCTACTGAGGGAAGAAGTCAGTCAGGGAAAGGTTCCCCTCTATGTAATGTAATGACATTGCTGGCTATGGAGTGGAGTAATGGATTTTTCTTCCAGTGGAAGGACGAGCAGTGCAATACGAGCTGTGTGCCCCAGAAGCACACCCGAGCGTAGGCCCAGGTGTACAGACACAGCGGAGGGCAGGGAACTGTGTCAGCACAGGGGGGCCCAGTGGCTCGAGGCCTGCCTTCAGCAGGCACAAGCTGGGGTGCAATTCCACGCCATCCTTAGGAAGAAGATCCATCAGTGCCCAAACCTGGCTCTGCAGTTAGACATAAACTGACTGCAGAGAGACATAAAGTCTCTTTACCATGAATTCCCCGATCTGAGAAACAGAGAAAGGTGTAAATCAGAAGTACCAGTTAAAGGGATTTAGTGTTTGTAACACATGCTATTTACATACTGTTAGCTTTCACAACTCATTTTTCAGTGGATTATAACTACTCCTAACAGAAATGGCTAGGGAGATGAAGAGGTCTCAATATTTTTGCCTGCTTTTCTTTTTTCCATCTTATCCTCCCAAACAATCCACATTGGAATTCATAAATAAAGACATATGCACATTTGGAGCACGTTCAGATCAATTATCCCACATAATTTTTTTTGGAGCTGGGAAGAAGGTATATTGCCTAAACGGTAATGCCTATGGATCTTTAATATTAATGTGATGCTCAAGAGATAATTACTTCTCATGAACCGGAATGAGTCTGGCCAAAAAGGTTGAACACATCCAAAATTCAGCTGATTTGAGTGCAGCTAATTCTGGCTGAGGTTTTTTTCCCCCCTTCTGGACACACTGCCAGATGTAATAGAAATAAACCCCCTTGAAACTGGCTGAGGATACGTATCATATTCTGATTGGTAACAGATTTGCAGATTATTGGACAGGGGAGGAGAATTTACTAAAATACAAAAGTCAGTTAAAATACCATCATGGTTCAAGTACAGCCCCTCCAAAAAGTAGTCTTTTGGAGTAGTCCAAAAACTACTCCAAAAGGAGTCTTTTCCAAGAGGAATCCTCTTGGAAAAGGATGGAAAGATTCCTTCTGCCCTGGCACAGCAGCCCAAAAGGAAGAGAAAAGAAACCATTTACTGCAACCTGGCCCATGGCCAAATGCAAGAAAAGCCTGGTGCCAACAGGACTTCTAGAAAAAGAAGAGAAGATTAGGTTTGGATCGAACAAAAACCTAGGAGTGTCAGACCTGCGGTGGAAGTGGGTAACCTATAGAGAATGGCAAAATTCAAAGTCTGAATAAATAAAAGTGGCTTCCATCACTTTACAGAGGGAAAAAGCATCTCTGTCTCTTGTATGGGAAGCGTTTGAGAGCCCTTGCACACCTGCCCTGCAAAGCAACACCGAGCCCAGCTGCCACAAGCACAGCAAGTTAATTCCTGCAGCCTGGAGATTGCTCTTCTCCATGGGACTGCCCTCCAGAAAGCTGCCCAAAACACGGCTGGTGAGTAAGGTAAAGCAGCTCCTGGGCAGCCCAGCTCTGCCCTGGCTCCCCCATCCCGCTGCAGATGAGTCATGTACAGAGCCGGAAAGGAAATAAATGCAAACACATGGCAGTCAAAATGGCTTTCACAGAAAAGAAAACACTGGGCTGGAGCTGCTGTGGGTGCGTAGCATGGAGCTGGCCGCGGTGAGGTGGGCACCTCTCGGCGTGCAGCTTTGTAGAGCCATCTGCCGTGGCACCAGCAGCTACCAACGTTTCCTGAATTGCTAAAGCCGCTCGCCAAGGTCAGGTTAAATATATAATTTCTTCATAACTGAGTTTTAAATGTTTAATTTACATGGGTCTGTTTGACATAAAAAAACCCTGGAAGAGGGAAAAAGGAGCGGCAGAGCAAAGGAAAAAGCCAGCAACCCTGGATACAGCAGGAGTGGAGGGACGTAAGGGGAAAAATCCATCTGGAAAGAACACATCTGTCTACTGCTAGTATTAAATGCAAATATACACTTAAACATACAAGTTACACATTCAAATCTGGAAATATCATATATTTATCCCCTGCCACTTTTATTTCACTTCTTCATACAAGAATTGTTTAATGATTTTTAATTGCACTATCATGTCCTCACCTCTCATTGCACCTCCTTGCAAAGGCAGCTGACAGAGGAACGGTGGTACAGCAGATCCCTCCTGCAGGAACCCCCTTTGCTTTGTTTTGGAAGAAGGATTTCAGCTGGGCTGTTTTTAAGGCTGATACTTGTCCTCAAGAAATACCCCTACAGCTGTTCTTGCTGAGCTTTCTGCTCTAACAGGAGGGTAAAAGAACCTATAGAACACCCCAATAATTTTTGTTTTGGTGGTCTGACAGCAATCTCCCAATACATGAAAGGCAAAAGACAACTACGTTTTTAAGAAAATGTCCCAAAATTTGATAAAGGGAGAAAAAAAAATACTCTTCTGGCAAACTTTGTCTACTCTTGCATCCAGAATGATGTGACTTTTTATAAACCAAGTGCCAGTACTGCAGTTTCCTAAAAAGTTTATCTCTAAGCACAGTCAACATAATGATTTTTACCAGTGTCCCCTACTAACACAGTCTGGACCTTGCTACAGGTTCTTGGGCCATTTTCCTTTTACCATAGGGGAAGACCTTTCCATAAACAAAGAAGATGTCCTGTTTTAACAACACAATGTATCTCCAAAGTCAAAGGAAACACTCACAAATAAAGATGCTAACAGATAAGGGCCATGACTTTTTAAATGCATGAGTGACAAAATAATTCAACCCATTAATATTACTACTACAAAATTGAGAGGATTTCAGTACTTCTCGCCAGAAATACCTTTCATGTATATCATGGATCCCAGGTTCTTATTTTCTGTGGAATACTCACATACATGTCAGGTGCAAAGGCATAAGAAAACAGCCAGCCATGGCATGTTTTGTTAGCATGAAGGTGAGATGCTCCACTCAGCTTTTGCATAACTATCCAGCCATGATTTTAAGTATTCAATTCTACTTGTATGACTTCTTAAAATTCCCTGCAATATAATTATACTGATGGGAATGCAGAAAGATAATTGCTTTTAGAGAAAAGTTTCTCTTTTGTTTCATATTCATCTGGCTTCCATAAATAGAACAGGAGACCTTGAACAGCAGCAATATGCATCCATGTGTCTCTAGCTATTTATTTACAAAGCTAGACCTTGACAAATCTAATTTGTTCAATAAAATTAAAAAGTATGCACAATAATTCATTTAGACAAAAAGGCTTGAAAAGGAATGTCACTGGGAGCGTGTCTCATCACTGGAAGTGATCAGCTGATTCCTGAAGAATTGGCAGGTGCTCTCCTTTTGGAAAGCAGCAGTGAGGTAGTACTTAGGAGAGGAAAAAAGTGAGCTAGGAATCTGAGCAGTTCTTTTTTTTTCAGACAATAATTATACAAATTAGATCCATGAAAGCCAGGGAATGATTGTGCCTTGAACCCTGTCTGTGTGCATAGAACAATGGATAAATTAATAATTAAATCTATTACATACGCTCAAAACTCAGCACAAAAGATACTTCACTAGCTCAAACAATTCTGCATTTTCATTTGAATAAAGCTTTCTCACATTTTTTTTTTCTCATTATATATGTATTATATTTTAAATTTAACAGCTTATTTTGTTGCCTTTATGCCTTGAATTAATAAGGCCACACTTAAATGCACCGATGTTGAATAGCATTAGCATGCTTTACAGTCATTACTTGG